>OZ026625.1:44749293-45154293 GCA_964020975.1 Hermodice carunculata
CCCGTCGCGATAGTTTGGGTTCAGATTCGAAATTGCAGCGACTGCTTTTGCGGCTTAATCTTAATGCTATCTCTATCAGCAAAGATATGTCATTAAAGTACTTAGAGTAACCTCGATGTTAAAGCAGCAACCAGTTAGAGGCATGCAGAATAAAAGTACAACTGGCTCACCTGTATGCATGTGACTGCATTCTCCGCGATCACCAGTAACTGTGAGACGGAAGTTTCACTCTTGAAATCAAACCTGGGACATATATTCATCAGGCAAGCAGACTTATTGCTTCAATGTCAACCTGCACAAAATAACAATCTACCGATTTGGACCACTTTTTACCTTTTCTTTCTTATCTGAATATTTGCTGCTTTTGTTGATTTTTGTTTTGTTTTCTTCGCTATTTATATCTGCTTTTGTTTCGTGTGCGCAGATATGCACCTTAAGATATTTAATTTTTGTATAGATATACTCAACTGACTAAGGTAAATCCATTAATGCACTTGATCATCTGTATCATAGGAAATACAGATAAACTTTTTAATTACTTATGAACACCAATGGTCAGACTTGGCAACATGTACCGCGTGATTCATCCTGTCAAATGATACCCTGCTGACCCAAATGATCGTTGGTTGTCCCATCATAGTTTGACTTTTTGATAACTTTTCTTCGATAAAACACGACAGAAAACAAACGCTTTGCCATTTCTCACAGTTTGATATGTTGACAACGATGGAACGTCAGACTTAATCAGAGACTTTTCGAGGTTAGGACAAATCATCAATGAAACCATTTGCCCTGATGCGTCCCGTATGTGCCTACGGGAACTGCCGGCGAGGTACACGTACCCTCCGACAGGTTTCTTTTATTCAAAGTTTAAAAATGTCAATGAACCGACATTGATTTAATCACCGTGCTAAATGATTAAGAAACGTGCCCCGTGAAATGCTCCACTTTGGATAAAAAAGGACAAAGGTACCGGGTACCGGGTGGGGTTTGTGTGTGTGTGTGTGTGTGTTTGTTTGTTTGTTTGCTTGTTTGTTTGGTTTTTTTTTGGGGGGGGGGGGTCTTTGGTCTCAAAGGTGAATTACTGTACCTCCCCGGTGTGCTTGTGTATTCACCTCATTTGTTTTATCACAGAGTTAGCTTATAGTAGAGGATCCCAAGATACCCAATTGTCCGAAGATGCATTGCTGTTATAAGTAATTATACAAGAGCTGTCTAGGCTTATTCCATTTATCTCTCCGCAAAGTGCTATAATCTGAAATTACCTCTAAATTAAGACATTTCACTTGACCTTCCAGCATTTAAGAGGAGAAGCTTGACTCGTAATGGGGGAAACTAGATATAAACAAAGCAAATGATAGTATTGTAAAGAAAACATATATCTCTCCAATTGTTTGTAGGACAATCCTCAATATGCACTCCCCGAATTACAGAGGGGTGTTATATGCACATTACCTACCCGAGATGAACTAAATTCTGGTACTAAATTATTTTGAATCGACCCATTCGTTTGTTTTCCCGGACTTCGCATTGCAAGTGCGTGGCTCATTTCTTTCTGTAAAGAGTTTATTGCTCAAGCTATTCATTCGTAACCTGCCATTTCATGTATATCATTCGTTTAGAATGTTAGGACAAAGGTTTCACTGGAAAAATACAATAGCAACATGCATAAAGTGTGCTGCATAATATAGGAATAGAATTACTCATATTCACATAGTAGGAAAAGATAACACATCAGATACTGTTTAGGTGCATCAAGAGAACCAACAACGGACTTAACGGAATGGAAAACGATATTGGACTGGGGTCCAATTTGCTGTTTGTCCATGTTTCAAGCATTCTTTGTTGACTGGTGGATTAAAGTTTACTCATGACATGGAGGGATTGATCAATGGCTGAGAATTGTGTTGAGTCGTATTTGCAAAAAGTGAGAAAATAGTCGAACTGTATGTGTGACCAGGATCTTTCCACATCCCCGGTGTGACAGACTAATGCGTCAACACCAAAGGCTTTTATGGACGGCCCTATCTTCGTTTCCGTGACTTGAATCACCAGATGTTATTGATATTGTATATGATCACAGGGCAACAAGTCTGGGCGGCCCTCGAATAAAACTTTGATCTTCAGATGGGAAGACGCCTGCTTGAAATGTTTGTCAGATATTTCCCCCGCTGAGGTGCACTGGGAAGAAGCTAAACATCAATCGGAATTTTAAAATATCAAAATGTAGTCACAAGCTCAGTTAAACAATTAGTTTTGCTGGGAAATGGATATGTTAACTCACCGTGGTAAACAATGTCTCCGAAGTTAATTAGTCTATTACTTTGGGCTTGATATTTTTCCATGACCTATGTAGTAAAAACGAAAGTTCCTATGCTGATCCGATTTCTAGACAGTCTTTTTCAGTCACAGTTTCATTGCCTTGCCACTGGATCCTTATTAGGTTAATATTCTCATGCTCGTGTTTCTTCAATTCTCACAAAACGCACAGGTACAGTATTGACTTATTTGTAATTTTTGGCTCTATTTTAAGTTGCCAATAGATGAAACAGTACGGAGTTTCAAGCCTTGAACAGTTTCACCAATATCAGTATTTGGTTTTGATAACAAATGAATATTGGTGTGGATGTCCACTAGATTGATTATACTATTTCATACTGACGCTTAATTCTCCACAAATAAAATCCAGATTATGAGACAGATACCGGCCACCAATTTGCATGCCGTAGTGACACCAAGATTAACCTACGTTTTATAAAAAAAATTCCGCGCTTAGCCTCTGTGTGATTTTGCTCCAAAGCCCTGGTCGACAAATTTGGTGCATGTGTTTGTATAACATTAGGTCAGATTTTTGCTCTGTTGATTGAAAAATGATTACAACGTTCGATCTGCAGCTGTTAGAATGCGATTTTACCAATGAGCTATTTTAAATCGGATACTCGGATATTGACGTTTAAAACCGAGTATCCGACAGTTCGGAAATATAGGCGTGCCGCTGGGTATATAAGCATGAAACAATCCTTAAATTGAGATAAGCTTGTATTTTTGACGCACTTTTGGTTCCTGTGTTAGTTAAAATATTAAATGGATACTTAAAAATGTTAGGGGAAATACAAACATATCTTTGGTATAAAATGTTTGCTATATTGACAGAAAGATTATTTTCATATAAAAGACAGGACTCTCTGCTTTGGACTATTAATCTTTTTTCCGACAAAAGATCTGGCTTTCTGACATTCAGATGTTGCAATATTTGGTAATTAACTGAAGGTTGTTTTCAGGAGAAATTAAGTTTCTATTATCATGTTCTTAGTCAGATCTTTCCTTTATCCAAATTTGACACGTGCAGCTACATGTACGGCGCTATTGATAGCGTTGCTGCTTACCTATGGGCCCGACTGGGGGAGGGTGAGGGTAGGTAACAGCGATACTAATGGAAAAAGTATTATGTCTTTCATGAGAGTGCGATGACTGCATATTGTGAGTCTGGTGTGCTGTCTTGTCTGGGGAAACTGTCTGTATGAACCTTCTCTTCGAACAATAACGTTCGGTATGAGATTGCACAACGGGTGTGCATTCATTTTCCAGGAAGAGAAGATCCGATTACTTGATCTTCCAGCGAGTAATTAGGTGTCTGGTCGGTTTACCGTGGCAGAAAAAAAAACTGTGATACACTCTTATCCGCCCTCAATTATTGTACACTTCTAATCCTGTCGTTGCAAGGTTCGTCAACGGCTTTCTATGACACCCTAAGTGCTAAAGAATGATGTTGCCGTGGGACAACTTCGGACGTATTAACTAACAGGTGTACTAATACTTGCACGGAATGTCTTCCATGACGAATTTGAATCTGAAATCTGAATTATCATTCAAAGATGCGACATATTTCTTATTACTGCGTGCCAAAGGGTTAAATACATCGTTACTGTTGATGTAAAATCCGCATTTTTACATTGTTTGACTATCCGGAGGCAGCAGGTTTGATTGGGGGAAAAAAAGGCACCTTCCAATGTGACATATAACATTTCGCATAACCGACAAATTTTTACGTCTGTTTGGCCGGGATTGGAGGAGACTTACTGTACTAAAATTCCCCTAGAAAGCAGCTTCTGAGTTTGTAGCATACATAGGCATATGAAAAAAATCGGAGTTCGGGAACTATTTATTTATTATCATTAATTTATATATTAAAGAAGCATACCCTCTTGTCATTTTGTAAAACATACAAGCAAGCAAGCAAAGTATGTGAACTTTTTGTGTCTGTGGTCAGTACCAGAAGTCAGAAGATAAACATTACATGCAAAGAGGCTGAATTTTAACTTCTGACCTCAAAATACAAGCACAAATTAAAACTCTAGTTTTAAGATTTTCATTTCACGGTTAAGGTTGTTTTATGGTTTTGTCTCACCAAGGGGAAAAACTGAATAGACAAACTGTCCATGTAGGTGAGTTTGTCTCTAGGATTCATCCCAACGAATCTTACTTCCTCTTAGTAGGTCCAGAAACACGCAGCTTCGTAATTCCGGGAGTTTGCTTCGATAGAAACAAAAGAATAGTGAGCTGTGTCCCCCCCCCTTTTTTTTTCTTTTTTTTTACAGGTCGAGTTGTGATATATTGGATCAGTATCTTCAGTATCTGAAAAGTCTAAATGTACGTGTTTATGTTGACAGGCTGCGCATTGCAAATAATCCAAAATCACTTTCGCCTTACGCCAAACCTATATATCTAGCTTACAGAAGATTGATTGCCATGAGGTATGAGACGGAAAAAAATCCTTTGTGTATTTGCACAGCCAGGGTGCCGATTATTAAGTTAGACAAACGAATTGCTGAAGTTATTTCGAACCTTCTCTGGATATTCTAAGATAATGTATACGACATATTGATGAAGTTCTGGTGACTTATCGAGGTATTAAAATACTTTTGGCCTATAATTTTTGTGTGTTCTGGAGGTATCATATTAGTCGGTAAAGATTGTCTTGCATTCAAATCCCAAATCAATCTCCAATGTCTTTTTTCTGTTTCTAATCAATATTTGATCTCACTTCTATAATTAGCATGTTTACACAGAGCCTGATCTCATGGCCCATCCATCCGATCACCGATCAATAAATCATTGCCGCCTGGCGTGCATTGTTTTGGGGTCGTGGTCTGCACTATAAATTTTTCCAACTGGTATTAAAAATTTCGTAACGTGGCGTGAGGTGGCGGATCTCACCTGACTTTTTACGTGTGACAATGAACAATTTAAGTCTAGTTTGTGAGATCATTGGGTTTTTCTGTTTGGGGAGTTTGCTTTGCACTTTTAGATCAATTTAAGTCTAGTTTGTGAGATCATAGGGTTTTTCTGTTTGGGGAGTTTGCTTTGCACTTTTAGATCGTTTTTCCCCCGCTACCATATGCAAGTGGCGTAACCTAGATCAAGAGAGATTAAAAATTCTGAAATAATTCAAGCAATCAAAAAAAAAAAAAAAGAATATTGAAAATAGATTCGCCAAAGTCAACCATACGAAGATGCGCTTGAAGTGCAGCCCGCTTAAGAATTTGCAGTTACATTGAAACCCAAAGATGTGCTTGTGGAGCCCCAGTGGAAAGTATTTTCCATTTTTGACAGGATGTTCTCTATTCAACGAGCCCCGCACGGAATTACTAGGACCTTTTCAGCCAGAAATTGCTGCTAAAAGGGATATTTTGCTGTATGGTGATGCAAACAAGTCCATTGATTGGAACACTAAGTTATTTGATACTGTAAAAAGGTATATAGACAAAGAGATTTAGTAGAGACTAAGTGATTGTCCTCGCCATTTTCTTTTCTTTTCTTTTTTTTCTTTCTTTCTTTCTTGCTTTCTTTCTTTTTTTCTTCCTTTCTTTCCTTCCTTCTTTCTTTGTTTCAGTCTTTTTTCTTTCTCTTTTTATTTCTTTTTTCGTTCTTTCTTTCCCTTTTTCTACATTTGTACTTTCTGCATATGTTTCGGTTTCATCAAGGGAAGCTGTGTAGCTATGGAGAATAATTTATAAAGCTTAACGGCTTGTTGCTTAATGCATCTTATTTTGCAATAAAATATGTTTAAACCATAAACTTCCACATGGCTTTTCGACAAAGTGCTTGAAACGAAAGACAAGATAGTTTGTGAAATAATACATCATACATAGCCAGGATACCATTTTTTATTTCCGTTCAGGACAGATGGTCCTTTTTTAACATTGAAAGTAACTGATATTGCTACTGATACATTTTTCCCATTGTGTGAACTTTCAAAATAATGCGTGAAATCCAAATATGATCGAAAAATAAAATTGGTTACAACCTATTTTATTAATCAATTTAAACACAGTACGACTCTCTCTGAAAAGAACAAAAAAATTAACTGTAGTAATAACAAAAGTTACACATGCATTTAACATAGATACTGGATATGCAGAGAAATATGCAGACGCACCACAGACACTGGGCTTTTAAATAAAAAATATCAAAAAAAAAAAACAAAGAAAAAACAAAAAACAACAAAAACAACAAAAATAAACAAGCAAAAACAAACAAACAAACCACAAAATCCACCAAGGGTCCCCAAGTTACATACTAGGAAAACCTCCTCGTGTCTCTAATACATTGTTCAACCGACTCGATTATGTTTTTGCTTCAGGGAGTCTCCAAGTTACCTACTGAGAAAAACATCGCCTTGTTTTGTGAACATATTGTTCAACGGACTTTGTTTCTGCTATGATTTGATTGCATATGTTTCAAACCCATAAAGACTCAAGCCAGTGTATAGGGTGCACATGTTCACTTTCCAAAAGAATACAAAAAGAGAGTGAATAATCTTGATTTGAGATCTATAGTATTTCAATCGGGCGGAACCCAAAATTATATGAAAATACTTTTCGTAGAAGTTAGACACCACTTATTTTCAAGTTGTCTTTGTAATTATATATATATATATATATATATATATATATATATATATATATATATATATATATATATATATATATATATATATATATATATATATATTTATATTTACAGAATTTCGTAAGCATAATGCTCTTGATCATTACATTACATCTTGCACTTTTTTTTCCTGTGTTTCTTTTTGTCTGAGGAGAGGGACTTGCACGTTGATATAACACAGGGCCGTGATGGTATATTTGTATTGTCATTCTCTCATAATTTTGATAAATAAATCAAGTTTAAACGACTCTTAAGTACACTGTATAGGCTTAAAGACCGATCAAAGACAAGATGGGTTTGCGAGCATAAAGTACAATGTCCATAGTAGACTTATCGAAGGCAAACCTGAGATTGATTTGTGGGGCTCAAATACAACGCAGCAAGTTGAACCATGCGGCCAAAAACAAAGATTGGTTTGATAGGATTGAGCGTAATGCAGTTACCAGAGCCACTTAATGCAACACATTTCGCATACATTCACGAACAGGCATGACAAAATCCCAATGAACAAATTGTAGGGCAAAGAGGCCTTTGAACTAAGCAGGAAAGGAAACCATTGCTTTGCTCAACATGATTTGAAGACGGATTCAGTTGTTGACACCCTTTGTGCAGCAATATTGCACCAGTCCTTTACCATCTTGGATTTTGAACGCCTCTCCTGTAATCAAACCAAACATTTTCACAAAAACTACTAATTTTTCAATTACTTTCTTCTCATTACAGGCTATAGGACCCTTTTTTTTATTTGGTGTGCGTGACTATCATCTAACGGCACTAATTTTGTATTATAAATTTCGGCACCTTCTGGCAGTGCTTGAGTCATTTACAGCAGCATAACGTGGTGGCCTTTCTTAGCAAATCCAAAATGCAATTTCGCATACGTGACAAGACTGCTTGGTGTATTGCACAAACTTTGATTGCGAATATGCATTACAAATGAACTGCAAATATAAAATGACATGATAGGTAGTCTGCGTCGAGAAAGTGTTCGACCCATCCGATGGCTTGTAATTTAAATTCCTTTGTGGGCTGAATATTAAATGCCCAAGAGATATCCCCAATCATTTCACTGGTTTCCCATTGCATTTGTCCCCAAGCGGTGTTCTCTGTGGCGCGGTATCCGACTATTACACACTTGCATAACTTGCTAAGAGTCTATGCTTGTAGGGTAGGTTAATTTTAGAACTTCGGAATAATGACTTATAAATGCACCCATTTTAAGTAGTGCCTAGCTCACATGCAAACCTCTATGTTTAGCGTTGTGCCAAGTCACCGCAGATTCCCCAAGACAAGGCGCGGATTGAAGTAAAACAAAAAACGTCCCGTGATTCAAGAATGCGAAGTAGGGTAGGGTTTCTCATGGGGATTTCCTCCAGCACCATACCCACCACACAGCTGCAGACGGCTACCAGACAATAGCACAGTGGACAAAAAAAAAAAAGTGGGGGAGGGGGGGGGGCTATACTTTTATAAATATACCTAATATTGCCAAATAGTTTCAACGTCAAAAAGATACGATGCTGTCAATGTGAGAAAATTTTAGCGCGATAGAACAAAAATTCTCCTTGCTCACTAATAAATCTTGGCTTGGAAAACTTCTTGATATCTGCATTAAGCTGCGCGCGAAAATCACAATTTTGATCACAGCGGATAGAGTGAAAGTAGTAGATAATGCAAAGTTGTTCGAGCCGGTTTTGCATTAGACGTGCAGTTCTTTCTTTTGTTTTACATATTCTATTGTTCAAAAATTTCTCCAGATTTCGATACAATATATCATGCTCAGGCTACGGGGATGGCAGAAAGTATAATGTTCATGGTGTCCTCAGGGCAAAAGAAAGAATAAATCATATGGCAACAACTATTGCAATCACCGTGTATCACACTGAGTCTGCAGCTGTGACGATATATTCTGCTCGCTGCAGGGTCAGGATGCCAATCAGGTGGATGCTAACCGGCTGCAACTCATGATTTGAGTCGTTTTCTTGATTTTGTATTCCCGTCGTGGGCTAATTCTCAACGTATCTTCGTTAGAACATTCAAATAAAAATAAGTCTTATCACCTATCCCAATTTTTACGACACATATGTATTTTGTCGATGTTTCAGAATGAGGCTAGCAGTCGTTAATCAGTTGCTGTTTAGCATGCTCTTTTAACTTTTAAAGTGAAGTATAGGTTCTGGTCCAAGACTTGTCTTTAAATACCACACGCCGTTTCATTTCATCCATTTTGTCATAGATCTGAAGAGATTCAGCAGCTCACTAACATTAGATACCCTTCAATTGATACATAGCAGTTTTTAAGTCATTAAGATTGTCTTTGTCGGCGATTGAGTGTCAATATCACTCATATTTCCACAATAGGGGGACATATATAAACCTTTACAGAACCACTGCTTGGAATTTGTATCATAGCGGTATGCTATATCAAAATTCCTTGCATTAAGTGCATATACCTTTCACATGATGCAATGCGACATTATCTATTTCCTTTTGCACCACAACTGCATTTCTTAGACTATATATAAATATATATATATAGTCACCCTTGTTAAGACTGGAAGGTTTGCTATATAGGTAAACTGGACTTGATTGTGGCTTGTTTGTACCCTGAAGGAATGTCCCATGTTTGGGTCCCCTGATTGTGCATCCCAAGGTCTGTTACCAAATTTGTTATGTTCACAAACTCGGGATGCCTGTCAACAACGTACTGTTGGCCTTGTTTTGGATTCTTTGTCATAGTGTAAAAAATTGGACTCCTTACGTCAAATAGTATTCATTGCAGCATCAACGAACACACCTTCACACGAATTGATCTCGCGGCCTTATTCATTAACTGCGCTGAAAAGTTCATAATAAATCATGTTCACATGAGAGCATACCCAGGCTGGTGTCATTCATACAAATTGAGTCATATTGCCTTTTCGCGAGTGTGTAAGCCATTTATGCAAATCTGAAATAAAGCTTGTTCAAGTTGCATCCCTGATGGGTCTCAAATAATTTGAGAACTGCCTCTCCTTTATCGTAGACGAGTTGTTACTTTAGAATTATTCTTCTTGTGCCCATACATGTATGTATGTATGTATGTATGTATGTATGTATGTATGTATTTGTGTGTGTGTGTGTGTGTGTTTGTGTGTGTGTGTGTGTGTGTGTGTGTGTGCATGTATGTATGTATTATATATGTATATGTAGTTATCGCTAGTTATTGATCAGGTTGTTCTCTGGCGTGTTAACGCCACGCTGAAATATACTTTTGTGTGCTGGATAACCAAATAGTATAGCAGATACTACAAAGTGGCTGCTCAGACACACAATATTATGTATAAGACAGGCGGTACAATACACTACTGTAGACAATTCAATAATACGATTTAATTGTTACTCATACAGTACATACATTTACTTCCGGTGCCAGTACATTGATGCTACGGATATCAGGGCATGCCAAACGTAGAAAAAAGATACACCAGACACTATTAAGGTATTTATTAGAGACATTTGTCATTTTATATTTAGGTGTGGTTTATACCATTTTACAAATTTTCTACGGGTGTTCATGTGCCGTCTGATCTGAGGGGGCCAACTATTAATTTTCATCCCGAATTGTAAAGACGTCTTCGCATTATTGCGTTGGTTATGCTGCCAGTTTCTACGTTCCGAAGAATATGAAGAAATCAGCTATTGATCGTCTTCACCAAAATGTGTGGGTTTTTTTAGACCATGTTGACTGTATCTTCTTTAATGTCTCTTCTTTGAAGCATGCTTAATGTTCCATGCACGAACAATGTACTTAAGAGGGTCCGTTTGTAATTATGTAAAGTGAAACGATATGTACTGCACATTGAGTGAGGGTAATTATCACTGTTATGATTACGTGAGTGGACATCCACAGCAAGCCGCAACACAGGAATACTTGGATCAGAAAACCTAAGTATTCAAAACATGTCGATGTAATGGCGAGATGTTTCAAACAAATCCGTCGATACGGCTTAAACCTGTAAAGGATACTTTACATCCAATATGTCCACATGAACCGTGGGATGATCATGGAATTTGATACAGCGAATTTTCCTCCAGCACGAATGACAAACAAATTTTACCGTCAATGCCAACATGAAACTTCATTGCAGGCTGATGAATGCACGTTACAAAGCCTAACTGTTTGAAACTGATTTAAAATTTAAGCAATATTTAGAAGTCACAAGAATGTAGCAATTCGAAAAAAAAATAGGCTGTGTATACGTGGACACAATTAATGCATTGAGAGCTGCAGACATAGATGATCAGCTGCAGTACATGAAAACCATTGAATGTGTTCTCGCTGCCAAACTGTGCAGATGAATATCTTTTCATAATGTCCTGTAATCAAGACACATGCTCAGATTTTCTTCTCAAAAATGTCCAAGCCATATAATTTATTCGGTGTCTTATGGTAACCAAGGCATGCTATCTGTATGAGATTGCAACATACATAATAAACTGCAACGTTTGAAATATGTATAAACAAATGCAACGCAATGCGACAGAATCCTAAATAGTTACTTAATATTTTATCCTCTGCATGTGGTATCATTAAGGCAAAAATGAATGCTTGTATTTCAATGTTTTCTCTGTTTTAGGTGCTGTGGTCTTTGTGTCATGTTATAATATTCGTTTAATGCATCTTTGTATTTGGGAGCATAATTGCTACTGTTTAGTGTGTGGCGCAATCACATAAATTTCATTTCATGTCATGTCATGCTAGTTATGAGTCAAGAAAGGAGAAAATGATGAAAACACATGTACAGACAGCATATCGTATAAATAACGAGTTTTGCGTTGGAAAGTGCTGGTACTATTAGGCTAAGTCTCCTTGCTCAGTCTGTAATGCACATATATCTGCAAGTCTCGATCAGGTATTTGCTACATACACGAAACCTTATGTCGATAGGATTAGGCATGCGTCGGTGCTGTAAAGACCAATGTTCTGCATAAAGGACCGTCAGGAACGTCCCCAGAAACGCTTCTTCGGTCTCCCTTGCCGACACACAGCGGAACAAGCACAATAGGCTCAAAGCACACGAGGACACCTCTGCCTCCAGAAGGTTCACTGAATACCTCTTGACATATCTGATTGGTCGAGACATACCGAATTTGTTTTTCTGTGTGGCTGTTCTCTTGTCTCTCAAGACCAGACGATTTGTAACGAATTGCTTGGGCTGATTTATCCATTTCAGAACCAAGGATCTATGGGACGCAGATTTACCAAAACACATATACATACATTTTAAGCATCGTATTAGACCAACTTGTGCAAATTTTTAAGGCACTACATAGTGGAGTACAATTGGAATTAGTCTATGCTGATAATGTAACAAATTGAAAAGTCTGAAATAAAAGTAAAAAAGAAAATATAAACACTATTCTATCCTGACTGTTATTATTAATAAGAAACAGTTATAATAACATATTTATTAATTAATTATTAATCCCCTATCTATATCTTAGGTCAACTTACCTTTATCACTGTTAGGATGTACGCAATACTTACTACTATTGTTAAGTGGTGTATTAATTGTTGATCATTCCCACTGTGTGCTATGTATGTTTTACTGTATTAATATTCAGGTCGTATAGATTAAAGTCCATATGGGTTACCTCAAGCGCGTGCAGGAGTGTGTGCGTGTCCATATGTCCTTCCGCACAAAATTGGAATCCACGAGGACAAAGCGAATCCGTACGAACGTGTCTAGAAGGAACTGTAATATCCATGGATACATTTACGAACACTACACATAAAACTTTTGTGTTTTACCTGAAAATCTTAACGAGATGACTGCTAGATAATGAAAATGATACAATACATAAAGTAAGAGTATTTTGATAAGTGTTGACTTACGGATCATGTGCAATGCCTAGAACATGCGTAGAACATGCGTATGACAAACTAGCAACATGTTCCACTGGTAATGCACTGAGCATGCTTCTACTTTTAATCTGTTAGGTTGACTTTTTCCCTCGAGCTTACAAGTGAAGTCACAAGAAAAGCTTGATAACATATTGATATGGTTATTTGGACATATCTACCAGGCTCTATACAATATTTTCGGTTGCGTCTTTGTAATTTTGAAAAAAAAGTGATAAATTATATTCATAAAGGGCGAATATACATTTTTACCCATGTTAAAACCTTGTAGTATGCAAGCCCGCAAATGTATAGACAGGTCGACATAAATTTATCGTATTTTTCAATAGCTCGTAGCAGAATATGGCTATCCTTACGTATCAAAATTTAAGAAGCAAATTAAAGTAAAAACTTACATTACAACCGTTTTATATTCACGATTAATCAAAATTTGAAAGTGAAATTGAATTGCTGATTGAATCACTTTATGTTTTTTGGGTTTTTTTTGGATATTTTTATTGATGGTTATTAAAATACCTTTACAACATTTACAATGTAATATCGTCTCTTTTAAAATGAATCGACAATGTCAAGACTAGCTGTTAATTGTTAGTCACCCCAGATATAATCACGGATAATAACCATTGACAAGGCCGTAGGACAATCATCACTTCCGGTTTTGTGCCGAAGAGCCAGTTGTTGTTTAGTACAAGGCTTTTTTGCTGACAGCACAGAGGAACGATTCAATCTCTTGAAGACTGTGGCAACTGTTGATTGTGATGCTGGACCACAGGTGATCTCTTCGCCAGGTTTGGATTTCAAGAGACAAAACTACCTGTACGTTAAATTCTGTGATAAATCTGCAAGAGACATAACCTGTTCAAAACCCACAGCTCCAAGTACAACAGACTGTGGGGATGAGCCACCGCATGAGCCGCCTAAAAACGTCAGAGGCAGGATGTAGTCGGTGAGGAGGTGGTCAGCCACAATCAGGGGACCCATGGTCACGTTTGTTGTGGTCAATGTGCCTGTGGCCATGGTGATGGAAGTAATGCCAGAGGTCCAGGTCGAGGTACCCGTGGTCGAGGAACCCGTGGTCGAGGTGGCCGTGGCAGCAAACATAGTCTTTAAATTTTGTGTACATTGGGGTTAGCCACTAAGGACGGTACAATGAAAAACCACTAGCACACTAAGGAGAATGCTTATATGCACTACTTGCCACCATCCAATTTACAGACACATGCATGATCACAGAGCACAGCACAATGGATGCTCCCTAACCTTAATCATGATGAGTGTATTAATTTTGTTTTAATTTTGATATCTGCATATTTTATTAATATAATCCACGATTAAAGTTTGAATTTTTGTTTGTTCAATTGTAACAGCTAAACATATTTTAGAATAACAAAACAGATCTTGCTCATATGATTATTGAAAAGGTTTGAGAATCATACCAGAATTTCTCTGCATTATGAGATGAAAAATGAGAAATTTTGGTATTTAATTTGCATATTTTAGCGGGTATTCAATTTGCATATTTTAGCGGGTATTTAATTTGCATATTTTAGGTAAATTAACATGATAAGATGCTTTAACTTGTATTTTCCCCTCTGTGTGATCATATAAATAACCATCATGAAAAAACGTTGTTTTTGAGCTAAAATTGTCACTTTTGTATGTATTTGCTAATGCAATAGAGGATTTATTGCCATCTAATTTGCATATCAAATTAATCAAATTAGTTATTTTCACAAAATCAAAACTAATGTACATTGAACGGATATTATGAACTATTTGAAAAGGATATCTTTTAATCAGTATGGTTGCTAAGGACTTAGTGCTGGAGACCCTTACCACTTGATAGAGTGAACTAAGAATTACCCCCACACCCGCACATAGTAGAGCGGTTGAGCTGGGTCAGCTCTGGTGGTTATTAACATATTTGATTGAAAAATCATTTTTGCTAGAAATTCGTATGTCTGGAATCAATTCATTAATCCACATGACCAGGACATTTCTCATGATAAGAGAGCAAAAGGTTTTATTCGTATGGTGGTTGCAGTAAACTGGAGAACATGAGCCAAAGTAAAGCCATTTCCCATGTTCACTGGGGTGATCTATGTTGTTAGGTTAATGGTAAATCTTATTAATATTATCAACAATAGTACTATCTATCAATATACAGTTGTCGTGGCCTGATGCTGGACCGGAGAGTAATCCATTAGCAGCTTCCTGAAACTGCAAACCTGAACAATGTGTTTCAGCAGTGCAGTCGTATATCCCCCCCCCCCCCTTTCCCTAACGTTTCTATTAATATCACACACATGGCCTCCGAAGAACTATTATGATTTAGTTGTGAACCAAATGTGCTCAGTAGCATGATACGTGTAAATCATCCCATAAAACAGCGCAATTCTCTTAAATACCACTAAGTTTTGCAATTTGAGGTATTGAATTCAGCATATTGGACACATTTCATCTTACAGTAACAAGTCGTTTGAATTGCAGAATAGGGACTGCTACCCTGTGTAGAGTCCAGGATTTGATGGTTGATTAAAACACGGCAACTATTGCAACTTATTACCAACCAGGAAGTTAGTCCTTCATTATACTCGTCGGCGCTTTATGGCAATAAACAAAAAAGAGGTAAAGGAAACTTGCAGGTGACCCACAATCACAGAAAACAACACAGTCAAAAACAAGAGACATGCGGCACTGGTGGAAAGGACCGAAGCAGCGCTACGGGCAAAAACGGAAAAATCCGAGTCTATCAAAGTAATGGGTCCCGATTCAGCGTCTTTGAAAATAGTGAAGACACACGAGTCACTTGTTTCCATTGTGGGGTGCCCGGACATACGAAATCAGTATGTAGACATGCAATTTCGGGTACAAAGATCACATGTACAGGTTGTGGTCAAAAAGGACATAAGTTTAGATACTGTAAGAGTGAATAGGAAACAGGCCAAAATGAAATTGCCGTGAAAGTCAAATGTCAAGCCAAGATACGGCGACCTCATATAGGTGGTCATAAAAACCGAAATAGACAGAAGTCCCAATGTTTCACCATAGCTTACTGCAATGTTCAAAACCTAGGCGTGGCTAAACGGAGTGAAATAGGAAATTTGTTTGAAAATGAACATTTTTCAATATATGGTATGACAGAAACATTTCACCAAGACGACGGAGTTGCTCAGAACATACATCCTAGCTATAAATGGATAGGTAAAGCTCGTAAGGTCAGCAATAAAAAATCGGGAGGCGGTCTTCGATTTTTAGTTCATTCTGACGTTACCATATGTGATGGAAACGTATTAAATTCGCAAAAGGATTACTTTGAAAGACTTTGGATATCAGTCAAATTCCGTAATGGACAAGATGCCTTAATGATAGGACTGGTTTACTTCCCAAATGATGGTGTTGATAGGGAGACCAGTGAAAATCTCGCAGCAGAACTAATAGAAAATCTTGGATCATTGAAGGCATCTGGAGTTGAGTGTTTGCTTTTGAGGGATTTTAATGGGACCATTCCGGACTTCAGAAATCCGAGAAAGCGTAGTCATCATGGGGATTTACTCTCTCATTTGGCCGAAGTTGCGGACATGACGGTACTTAATTGCCAGGAATCTTGCACAGGATATTATACATGGCAGCGTGGACCCCTGAAATCAGTAAGTGATTATGCTTTGGCAACGACTGGTTTGATAAATAGTGTAAACATGATAACAATAGACGAGTTAGGACTATATGACATGGGTAGTGATCATAATACAATTGTTATTCAAGGTAGGTTCAATGAATCTCAGTGTCAGACAACACATCCAAAAGTACAGCATTATAAATGGAACATAACTAAATCGTCAAACTGGACCATGTTTAAAGAAGAGTTGAGTAAATGTCTGGCCCAATGGAAATGTAATGTATTCCAAATGGTTAATGAAGCCTGGGTAAGCCTAAGAGACATTTTAACGGATGGTGGAACTACGGAGTGATTGTGTAACCAAGAAACGTAAAATACAAGATAAAATTAAAACTAAAAGGGTAAACAATAAGATACAAGTAATCATCCGAAACTCAGGTAAAGGGTCTAAAGATGCAAAATCCTACTGGCGGATGCTCAAACGCTTGAACAAGAACAATGACTACCCACTTAGAATTATTGATCCGGCTGACAATAGCCGTACTATTGAGGACCCCAAAGAAATATGCAAAATACTGGGAGAATATTGGCAAAACGTTGGCTCCGGGAATGGTATGCAAAATGATATTGTAAATGATAATTTGAAAACCCAGGTTAATAACCTTTTCAGATACACAGGTGAGACTTCGGGCTGTACTGACGTTAAAATCAATTACGACAATGTAAGTTATGCTGTACCAAAACTGAAAAACGGTAAAGCCTGCGGAGGCGACCAAATTCCAAACGAACTCCTTAAACAAGGTTGCTCTTCATTAATTGTTACATTAGTGGATCTGTTCAATCTTTGTAAAACCTGTGAAGTGTACCCGGATCAATGGCTTCAAGGCTTTATAAAGCCTATTCACAAGGAAGGACCAAAAGATACACTGTCCAATTACAGAGGTATTACTGTTACACCTAATGTGCATAAAGTGTTCACATCAGTAATGGAAGGGCAGTTTATGAAATATTTAGAGCGGGAAGGGATATTAGGGGAGCTCCTTGGAGCTTATAGAAAACACAGAAGATTGGAAGATCAAGTATTTGCGCTCAAGGGGTTATGTAAAATAAGGAAAGTTAACAGGCAAAAGACATAGCTATCCTTCCTTGATATCTCGAAGGCATTGGATACGGTTAATAGGGAACGCCTCCTCCTAATGTTATGGAAAAATGGAATTCAAGGAAAAGCATGGCGTTTGACAAAACTACTCTATGAAAAAGTGGAAAGTAAGGTAATATTTGGCCCCCTAGAAAGTTCATGGTTTGATGTATTCAATGGGGTAAAGCAAGGATGCATTCTGTCTCCTACGCTGTTTTCTCTAGTTATGTTAGATATGGTTGATATGTTTGAAGGAAAAAATCTTGGGGTGCCCTATGGAGATGGACATATCCCGTGCCTTTTATATGCCGACGATATTGTGATATCTGCAGACAGTGAAGACCAATTAATTTGTATGCAAAATATTGCACATGTTTTTGTAGAAAAATGGGGAATGACGTTTAATGCCAACAAATCTAAAGTCATGGTAGTGGGTAAGCGTGTAGATTTTTCAAAAAAAATGGAAACTTGGAGATGTATATATATCTGAATGCAAATCGTATAAATATTTGGGCATTTTGACCTCGAATTCTCTAACAGACACGGCACACTTGAAAGATATAGAAGCAACAAAAGGTTCTCGTTTACGAGGCTACTTATGCAGTATAATGTCTTCTCATGATAATGTTAACCGTATTAGCTTTGGTAATAGCATATGGAAAAGTATCATTCTTCCGTCACTTACTCATGGCGGTGCAGTGTGGTTATGCAATACTAAAGAGTCTGAGGCTTCTCTGAAGTCCATTCAATGCACCATAGCCAAAGCAATACTTGAGGTCAACTCTTCACCTGCAGCTGTGGCTACCCTTGGTGAACTAGGGTGGCTCCCCCTAAAACTGATTCTGGATCACATTAGGATAAAATACTTTCACAGGATGAAATTTGAGATGCCAGACACAAGGCTATGTAAGCAAATTTTTGACACTCTTTGGCAAAGAAATGATGACAAACCTGCAAAGATTTGGCCATATGTTGACGAAATTAAGAAGGTCTTTAATAACGTAGCCATAGACCATGCTCTGGAAGCAAGGAATCCAGAATGGCTAGGATGCTTTCTGAAATTATCGCTAGAAGCATATAAATTAGACTTTTTCCAGGAAATAGACTTGAAAAAGTCTTTAAGATGGTATCAAATGTTTAAACGGTCCTCTTTCGGTGAAACTTATTTTTTTAATGTAAATAACTTTGCCGGTGCACGATTAAAAGTTTTGGCCCGCACTGGCTGTCTGGGTGTCTGGGAAGATCTGGAAAGATGGGGTTTATCAGACGGAAGATGCCCTTTATGTAAAGATAGTAGAGAAGATTTATCACATTTTCTATTTGTGTGCCCAGCACTAAATGATGTCAGGTTACAGGCATATAGAAATTTGGAAGTCAACTCTGAATGAGAATTGTAAACAGGCATGGCAGCGTTTTTCCGCCTCCTCGCTGAAAAATAAAGTATGTTGGTTCCTTGGCGAGAACGCATATGATCTTGGACAGGACATTGGTGAATTATTTGACCAAACATGTAAAAAATTTTTGGTTGAGGCTTGGCATTACAGGAGACAGTCACTTAATGACTTCTCGGAATGACAGATAGATTGTATCATTGTTCTACACGTACCTCTTGTACATAGACCTGCTCCAATGTATAAATACCTGATTTCTTTTTTCTTAATAATGACGCTGGAGTCCATATGTTCTGCATTGTATATGAAACGTGTATAATGTACATGTCCTTACGCTTTCTAGAGTTTTGTCCCAATGAGTGGTTTATCTCTAGTTTTGGTGCGGAGGACATAAATTATTACTTGTACTATTATAGTTACTGTACTTATTTCAACATACGAAGATTATTTGATTGATAATAAGGATGGCTGATTATTTCTATATATCTTGGACGCATCATGGAATTTCCCCGGTTCCGTTGGTGCCCCCGCTGTAAAGGGGAAGTTTTCCTGATAAATTATTATTATTATAACCGCTGGGATGACAGTTGTGGATTATATTCCATGGCGCGCCATGATACCAAACAATGTAAGAAATTTTTCAATATTCATGGACGCAACAAAGTATATGTGCCAAAGCGAAGAGACTCATTCATTGTGTTCCTCGGCACGCTATAATCTTGAAATATATGAGAAAAGAAACGATGTCAAAAGCTACTACATGTGGAGCTGCCAGCAGATGAAAACTCACCGCCACGTCTTTGGGCCGCACTGGCGGATCACTAGCAAAATGAATGTTGTTGTTTTCTTTTATTAACAGAATTAATTACCGTAATGATAAGAAAAAAACGAAATAAGATTTTTATACTTATAATATGTACTGTGTACTGCACAATCACCTGTTCAGCTTGCTAACCCGTATAAAAGGTTGGTTATATCAAGATGGTCGCCGATCTGGTTGAAATGATGTTCGTCCTAGTGGGCTTTGCAATATCTGCAATTCTTCACAGGCATTATTGCTCTGAATTCAACATACGATATGCCAGATGATCAAAGAACAGGCATGGACACTTTACCTGATGAGTTGATGGAAAATGGACTTTCAATAAATTGCAAATATACCCTTTCGACACTAGCGCTCTGAATCAATTAATCTGCCACAAGCAGAACCCACGCGTGGTAAAGTTAGGCTATAAATATATGCACAATATGGACTTCCGGCTGTTCTGTGTGTGTGTGTGTGTGTGTGTGTGTGTGTGTGTGTGTGTGTGTGTGTGTGTGTGTGCGTGTGTGTGTGTGTATGTGTGTCTTCTTGTTTCTGGTAAAATTGACTTAAATCCATGGTCATATGAAAATGTTCATACTGTGCAAGCTCATTGAGATGGAATCAAAGAGTACTGCAGTATTGGGGTTGTAAATTTGGTTTGCGCTTAAAGCGTTTCCAATATAAGATCAACAA
The DNA here is from genome assembly GCA_964020975.1 of Hermodice carunculata. Taxonomy (NCBI): domain Eukaryota; kingdom Metazoa; phylum Annelida; class Polychaeta; order Eunicida; family Amphinomidae; genus Hermodice; species Hermodice carunculata. Next base: position 44,769,796 of record OZ026625.1, read on the forward strand.
AGCTGACGAAGCCAATATATATATATATATATATATATATATATATATATATATATATATATATATATATATATATATATATATATATATATATATATACATATATATACATATATATATGTGTGTGTGTATATATATATATATATAAAACAAAAGCAAAAATAAAAAAAACAAAAACAAAAAACAAAAACAAAAAAACAAAAAACATCACAAATATTCACAAAACTCATGCAACATATGTCAAAAGACAAACTGCAGAAATGGGCACCGACTTACACGTGACAAATGTAATAAAACAAAACAGCAAGAGAAATATAAAAACTTATCCGTGCCTGGGTATTGCAATATAAAACAGTCCGAAGCTAGAAAAGAACATTTGCTTCAAAGCAAATCTGTGGGTTGCCTTCACAAGTTGTAAATTTTAGATGTTACAACTTTTGTCCGTTGTTACTTCACATTCCATTAAGCTTATGGCTGGATGAAACTTTCAAAGTCCAAATGACCTTGTTCTTGACCATTACAGGTCACATATGTAAGTTTATCGTTTAACTGCAGGGTACGCATTTTATTTTATGGAGCATTATACATGTCAATGGTAATATATGTTCTGCAATCAGTATGTGTAACTGTATTTATTGTATGTCTGTACAAGGCCCCTTTAAAAGAAGAAATGTTTACCTCTTTGTAGTCTGTCCTGTATAAAGGTATCGTTGTATAAATAAATGAAGGAGATCAATGAGTATAAGCTATGTGCTCGCGGCCTGCAGGTGATGTTAGTGGTGTGAAACCTTCAGGTCTTTGGCCAGTAAATACGCATGTCGGTTCTGGTGTGTCACAATTTATTTCACTTTATGAATACAGGACGTAGGCTGGCTGACTGCTAAAGATGAGCCAGCAGGGAAAGTCAAACCATTTTGGTCATATTTAAGGAATAGATATGCCTTAATCATCTGTGAGTGTAGGGAGGGTGTCAACATTAATAGTCCAGTCTGAGCACCTGTTAAGCTGTAATTTGCATTTATTTTTAGGCCACAGCGCCCAACTTGAACGCCTGGTAGGGTGTAAGTTTCATTGATTTTTACCTAAGACCTTTAACTGTGCAGGTAAGCATAAGCAAATAGCGCCAGTACTGAAAAAATAATGTGCGTCGAGTCCATTGTATACGGGCAATATTACTGTTATCGAAGTGATCGTGGAAGAAATGAAAGATCTAGGGTCAGAAAACCTTTAAACTGTTAGAGACGTGCCAGATAATGTAGCCAATTGAACAGATTGCATTAGGCTTGATTTACTGACCCAAGCCTTTCATAAAATTCATTTTGCTGTGCATCTCTAAATGAAATAAATTTCATATTGCTCAGACAATGACTCGCCTGTTTTTATATGCTCATTAGAGGCAGAGCGTTGTTTTGACTCCGTTTGGCATGACGTTGTGCTTTACAAACTGCAAAGTATATTACCCTCTGATCATTGGATGTTTGTATATAATACAGTATAAGTGGTACAAGTCTCTTTATGCAGTTGTTAAATGGAATGTTAAATACAGTAGTTCCTTTAGCACCACGAAAGGCACCCGTCAAGGCAGCTGCCTGTCTCCCATTTTGTTAAATATATTCTTGAAAGATTTGCTGATGAAACTTAACTTATCACCACATGGCTTATACATTGCTGAGCAACTTGTCAACAGCTTTGCTTATGCTGATGAAGTCACTCTTTTAAGTTCAACTGTGACTGATCTACAGGCACTGAGCGATATATGTACCATGTGTGCTGCTAGATGAAGATTTAACTTTGGTCGTGCGAAATAAAACTGTATGATGGCCGGAAAACAGGTGTTTATTGAACAGCCCTGTTGTAATTTTAACGGAAGTAAGATTGAGACTGTTGATACCCTAGTTGTTCTTGGTACCATATTTACACACTCCGGCTCCAGCAAAGAGCATGAAGGAAAGAGAATGCAGAACGGTAGGAGAGTGTATTTTGGGCATAGTAGCATAGGAATGTGTGCCTTTCGTGTACTGTGTGTTTTCCTGTTTTAACATATGGAACTGCATACATGAATCTTTCAAAAGGTGATATTACTAAGCTGGAAAGCACACAGGGTACTCCGGTGAAGCATTTTGTGGGACTTGGAAAATGGTCTCATCATAGTAATCCATTAGCAGCCCTGTCTTTGCCACGTGTTGAGGACATCTTAAAACGTCAATCGCATTCCCTTTTTTATAAAATATTCCAGGTGGATTTTACTCTGCGTGACATAATGATCGCGTTAGTTTCAAGGTATATCACTTTTGGTGGTCCAAAACGTGGCGCTCTTGTAGCTTGCCTTGTTAAGTTCGGGCTTTCCCCGGTTAAATGTGCCCCCCCCCCCCCCCGAATGTCCACTGAATGAGGGGAAACGCAGTGCAGACGGTCATTTGGGCCGTCTTCAATAACTTATCTTTCTCCGACAATTACTTCAAACCCTGGTCGACGGAACATGTTTTGACGTCACTTTTAACCAGGTCTCTGTAGTCATGATGTGATTAATATTTATTTGTGAGTATGTAGATGTAATGCTGGCTTTATTGTATGCATATGTATTATGATTTTTATCACTTGGCATTATGATTTGTCTGTATATATTTTAATGTATTTTACTTTTCTCCAGTAATGGAGGTTTTAATCAAATTATTTTTTATTAATACTAATATAACAAGGCAAGCTACTAATAATGGCTGGTCATCAACTCCTTTTACTACCTCCAGAGGGCTGCGCCAAGGCTGCCTTCTTCCCCTTATTCTTTTATTCTATGTCAGAAATCCTTGTTGTAAGTATCGGACAAAACCAAAACATTGAGGGAATTTTAAATGAAGAAACACAACTTAAAAGAAGGCAGATGACACGTATTTAACAATTAAAGCAGCACGAGATGGTTTTCTGGAGGTAATACGTGTATTTGAAAGCATTGACATATATTCGGGGTCAAAGTTAATTACGATAAAACTGAAATATTTCCAAGAGGAAATATTCAATAGCAAATTTTCCAAACAGATACAGGGAATAATATTAAATGGAAATATAGATCAGTTGTTATGTTAGAAATAAGAATTAGTCATGATGAAAATACATTAGTACAGCAATACTATAAACCATTAGTACAAAGAATAAAAACACAACTTCAGATGTGGTCCTACAGAAATATATCATTATATGGTAAGATTACAGTTATTAAAACATTTGCTCTGTCCCAGCTAACTTGTGTTATGTCTGTGTTGCCACGTCCACCTAAGGACATGTCTCTGAATGAAGCAGAAGATAAAGATTATGCTAAATACATAGAAAACATATTATTCAAATTTATTTGGAATGGGCATGAGAAGGACAAAATGAAAAGAAACATTCTTATTGGATCATATGAAGATGGATGGCGTAAGATGAGTCACGTTCAGTCACATGATTGTGCATCAAATTTGTGTTAGGTAAAACGATTGATTCAATAAGATGCTGACAGGAAATGGAAAAAGCTGATATGAGTACAACTTCCGGGAATTGGTGATGATATACGGAAGATCAAATGTAGAACAAAAAGATGTATGTGTGGTATTTAGTGGGCTTTATGGAATGTTTGGAAAGAAATAATTAAAATATTGTGTGACTGCAATTTTACACATCCTCAAACAGAGGAAGATTTAAAAAGGCAATTTCTATGGTACAATTCTTTGATGACGCTTCAAGGTAATCCTATCTTTTACAAGAAATGGTATGATGGCAATGTTAAAAAAGCAACAAATGTTTAAAACATTAAGGGGACATTTCTGGATTATGATCAATCTTGAAGAAAATTTTCAAATGTAAAATCAAACTTTTCAAGGTACCCGGTACCAAGGTCATGCTGTTCCAAATGATTGAAAACAGTTTTTTTTTCTGCTGAACAGAAGAGATGTACAGCATGGGTATAGTTTTAGTTACCGGATTGAAGAAATCTCCGAAACAAGACCTCTTTTCAAAATGCTTTACTGGAAATTTTTAGTAAAAATATCTGCATCAAAAAGTTTCTTATAACAAAGATGGTTGGAAGATGTCTGAGTCAATATTGATGATGACTATATGCAGAACTGCTTTATGCAGATTCATTAAGATTCTATATCATCAAATATGAGAATTTTCCAGTTCAAGTTTTTACATCGTATTGTAATCTAAACATTATAGACTATATAAAATGGGTAAAAAGGAGAGTCAGCTTTGTACATTCTGCAATGAAGCAAATAAAAGTGTTGTGCATTTTTATATGATTCTGCAGTGACCAATAAATTTTGGAAAGGTGTTGTTAACTTGACGACAGATATCAGGAATTAATGTAAATTTGTCAAAACTAAAATTTTATTTGGATTGGAATTTGTTAATGAAAAGATATGGCCATTAGGCTGTGTATTAGGAAAAGTGTACCTCTATCAATGCCTCAGAAAGCCGCAGACCATTTGTAGGAATATTTAAAAAGAAGGTAGAAGAGGTTGAACAGATTGAGTTTTGGATAGAAAAAAAAACATGATAAATTGAATATTCATAAAAAGAAACGGAAAGTTTGAGGTTGCAGAAAAGAGGATTATTAAGGGCCAGCCAAAATTGTTAACATCTTTGCATTGGAATCACTGACTCAAAGATAACTTTCCAAAGTCTTCTTAGTCTCAATCGTATTGACCTATCTGTGCAAAGATAATTATGTAATATTGTTTTCTATGCCTCATTATGAGTGTATATGAAGCAATGTATTTTTGTTGTCAATAAAGAAAACAAAAACTTAATTATAAAATCTCCTGCTGCTCGCAACTCGAATTCTTTCGTCTCTGTCACAAGTCAAACGACCAATAACTAATCCTTTGACATGTCCCTCGAAGTATCCACAACTTTTAAATGTTGGGAAAATATATTTGTGTATCCTTTATTCGCCACTGAATGTGGGTCGCAGTCAAGTGAATAACGTTCCTTCAAAATTGGTGTTAAGGTATCGCAAGCTTGTTCATGTGGAACCGTAACTGAAAGTGTTTTACATTATTTTCTCACTTGTACTCGATATACTACTGTTCGAGATATCCTTCTTACCACTATCAACTCTGTGGCACCCTTTCTTTCAGTACTATTTTTTTTTGGAACCAGCGACTGTGATCTCGATAACAACATTATTTTTTTTTATCAGTACAGAGATACCCCCCCCCCAAGGAAAAAAAAAACAAAAAAAAAACAAAAAAAACAAACGATTCCATATTGATACTCCAACTTGATTTTTTATGATATTGTGCTTCATATTATTCATTTTGAGCGTCTTTACGAGCCCTTTTGTCTGTGTTGCTTAGTCTGGAGTCAATCTTCTTTTTGTTCAGCCTGGACTGTGCCGCCTCTCGGGTCCATTCAAGCCAGACTGGTTTCGACTGGCGGCGGGTCTTAACCGTCCTGTTAGGTCGGCCCTGTGTTTTCGTCTACTTCCAACAAGGAAGATTAATATTGCCCTTCTTCCTAATTGTTATTCTTTTTAAATAAAAGCATGTTGAAACCAATGTATTTTACCGAGTATTTATTTTATCCTCGGGGACTTGTCGGGGGCTTGTCCGGAATAGGTGCATATTGGAGATGAGTGTGCACCGGTTACGGTGGCGGCCTTGATCAGGTCGATATTAAAAGGATTCCATTGGGAAAGATTTGCTTCCAGGTAATCTTCTACAATTTATGCTTTCAATTCCTCCAATTGGAATATCCATTTGTCGCTAAGATCTCTAAACATCACTTTTAGCATTTTTTTTCGTCCTCGCCCAATATGTAACAACGCCATCTGAAAGTCGCATTTTCTCTTTTAATAAAATTTTAGAACAATGCATAGTATTTATTCTATATAGCCGATTGTTTGCATTTTGAACATTATTGTGTATTATATATAGCCGATTGTATTACTTTGTACTTTGAGCAAGTGTATAGTGAGTATCCTTTACACAATTTGTGCGCCTAACAGTGCACAGACGCGTTCTATCCTTAGCCAGAACTTTTTATCATTTTAAAAGACTTGTCAGACACATGTTAGAGCGGTATGGTATTAATGAAAAGGCTGTTTGCTCCCCCCCCCCCCCCGCCTCAAACATATGATACAGTTTGTTAACTTAATTTACTTATTTCATTGTGGACATTACTAAACAGCATTTCAACAACAAAATTATAGTTATTGTAACCTTTGTATATGCAATCAGTTGTATACCTTAATGAATGCAGAAACAATTACATAAACACTAGAATTGTCATTGCAACGTATTGTAAATGCTTGATTGAGGGTTCGCTGGGATCAGTGCACATACAATGTACCTAAAAGAGACCCAAGGGGCACCGATTCTGATGGGGGTCTTAATCGGGTGGACTCAAAATGACTCCTTTTCAGTTTGTCCTCATGGGCGGGTGTCTTCAACAGCTGCTTCCTTACTAATTTTGTACATTTTTTGTTCTTCCGTGATAAACTATTGAGGCGAGGTAGTCATTATTTGAAGAGGTACAAAGACGTCACTAAGATTGTTGCTTACTTTTTTCAATGGCTCATTTCGTGCAAAATAATCCCATCTCGGAGTCATACTTTTCCTGATAAAAAATATCGCGACAATATTGTTTTCTCCCATTTGTCAGCATTTTTTAAGGTAAAGGTTTTTTCGGGGGGGGGGGGGGGTGTTTGTTTGTTTTTGTTTTTGTTTTTTTTTTTTTTTTGTTTTGTTTTTTTTTTTTGTTGTTTTTTGTGTGTTTTTTGTTTTGTTTTGTTTGTTTTGTATTGTATTTTGTTTGTTTTGATGCTACTCAAATTCAAAGTTCAAAGTGTATAAGGCAAGCACATATTTGGAACTTTCGCCCAGATTTTTCTTTCTTTTGCAAGTTTAGTTTATCTAATGACAAAATGTTACTCTTTTGTTGACCTGAGTCTTCGTCATTGCCTAATGACAGCAAAGAAAGCTGAACATATTGTTATTTTTATTTTTACAGTTATTCTTACACTGTGTTATGTATCTATGTTTCTCCTGGGGTAGAAATATTTGTTGCCCCTCCAAAATTAATGGCAAGCTTTTATCACGCTGTTACCTGTTCCACCGAAAAAATTGATGATTTATGTGAGCATATACTTTGTACTGTAGCAATACTGTTCTTGTTATATGTCGATGTGCACCCAAACCGCCGCCCAGTAGATCCCTATGTTGATCCAAAAATATGTCATGCAAATATCCGCAATTTAGCAGCTTATAAATTATGATTCAAATCCTGATCATGATTTAAATCTTCCAGGATTGTATCCAGTGTTCAGACATGATAAATGTATTGGTGCCAGTGTTGGGTATGTTTTTTTTTTTTTTTTTTTTTTTTTTTGCATTGAGGCCATTGGTGGTTAAGAGGCGAGCTGATCAAGAAGTTGCTAGCCTGGAAATACTCAAGGTAGAAGTGCATTTGAACAATAATATATTGCGATAGCGGTTGTATATCAACCTCCAAATTCATCCGAGTCATTTTGGGATGATATACAAGGCAGTATTGTTAAGCAACAAGCTCCGGTGTTGATAAAATTATTTTAATGAGACATAAAAGCCGATCAGAGGACTATCACGGAAGGAATTTCAATGATTTTCAGATAATAAACTGTCTCACCGTGCATGTTAAGAAACTAACCAGAACAGCAGAAACTACATTATCATGTCTTGATCAAATAATAAACAATATGATAAACAGTATCCCAAGTTTTGTATGAAATACCACCACATCTGCTCTTCTATCTAACTGCAATCATTGCTTGGTTAGTGTAAATTTACTTTTCAGACACAAAAAATATCAAATAGATAAACGGCTTATGTGGGATTATAGTGAAGCTAATTATGAAAGTTTTAGAAGCAAAATATTTGATGTTGACTGGGAGGCTTTCTTTGCTCCTAATGATATTGATAAAATTTGTATTAAATTGACTGATGCTTTTCTGACAACGGTAAGGTAATCTATATGTAACAAAGATTCTCCCTGGTAAACCAATTATCTCCGTTGCACGAAGGGGAAAGTCGAACGTATTTGTCAAAGGGCCAAAAAATCTTGTTCTCTTTGGCCATATTTTCGGCAGAAAAGGAATAAATATATTGACGACTTGATGCTAGTAGAAAATCATTACAAAAAGATTCCATGCTTTTGCATGATTTTGTTTTGTCCACTTACTGTGATTGTATTATTGTGATTGTACTCTGTCAACTAAGTAACCTTTTATTGATGTAACTAGACCCCGAGTAAGAACAGCCTCGGCTGGTTGGGATAAATCAATCAATCAATCAATCAATCAATCAATCAATGAATCAATCAACCAATCAATAAACAAATAAATAAATAAATAGATAAATAAATAAATAAATAAATAAATAAATAAATAAATAAATAAATAAATAAATAAATAAATAAATAACAGCATAGGAAAACAAACGGTGGCACGCACCCAAAAGTTTTCATGACAAAAACCAAGTTCAGGACTTCCCGGTTGTATACCGTGATTGTCAAGGTTTTCACGACAACGAAGTCAAGGCTCAAATTCTGAATGATTTTGTCCAAAGTCAATGAACCGTAGATGACTCTAACCTTTCTCGGTGGCCTGATATGCAGGGCGATTTTGATCATCTGGAAACCATGATAATTAACGAAGGAGAGGTTAAAAAGACCTGATACGTCTAAGGCGAATGTCCCGGATGATAACAGTCTCCGATTACTGAAGGAAGCTGCACATGTTATCTCTAAATCCCTCACAAAACTATCGAATATATCCTTTTCAAGTCACAAATATTCAGCTGCATGGAGGAGAGCAAAGGTATATCCAGTCTTTAAAAGTGGAAATCCTAATTTTTGTTGTAATCATAGATCTATTGCTTTTTAAAGTTGTGCTAATAAAGAATTTGAGAGAGTAATATTCAAACATGTTCTATTCTCTTCAAATATAATACTGTTACATCTGATTGTCAGTGTGCATTCATTCTAGCCACAGTGCTGTCAACCAGCGTATATATCTACATGACATTTTTTGTCGAAGCTGTTGATTTCCAAAAAACGTTTGGGTGGTCTTTTGTGATATTACAAAAGCATTTGACCGTGTGTGCTACTCAGGTCTCCTACAAAAACTTAAAAAGGCTGGGACTCATGCCTCCCTTTTTCTGGGGTGCGAGAAACACTTGAAAGGTCGAATGCAATTTGTTGTCATGCAGGCTACCATATTTTTTCTGGGGAAACGTTAGGGCATGTGTTCCTCGGGGATCTGTATTTGCTCCCTTGTTAATTTTGATTTACATTTATCATATGAATAATGTAATATTCGCATTAGTAAGATAATTTGTTGGTGATGCTATTATTTATATTCAGGGAGAAGGCGCCATCTCTGCGACCAATTCTATTAACCTGGATTTACACGAAATACAGAGTGTTATGATAGGTAGCTTGTCTAGTTCAATCCAGCAAAGGCAAAGTTAAAATAATATGTAAAAAAAAAAATCACCCCGCACCATCCGGATCTAGTTTGTAGGCACGAAACGTTACAAGACTACATTAAAACACAATCACTCCGGTTTGATTATAAGGTCCCACTTGACATGATGGTCAAGTCATATCAATAGTCTAGTCACCAAAGGAACAATAGTTGATAATAATGTAACATTTAGAATACTGGTAAAGCAGAAAGTCCTCAGATATCATCATTTTGATTTCATTCGACCTATTGTGGAGTAAAGTTCTGTTATTTAGGATGGCTGTTCCTTGCATTAGTCCTTGCAACTCGGAAATGTTCAACTAAATGCAGCATGTGTAATTACAAGGGCGACAAGGTTTACAAGCCACATTTTTATTTATGAAGAAGCAGGCATCGAAAGAAATGTTTGAAAAAAATAAAGAAAGGGTATATTGGTCTTTTTTACAAGATAATGCACGGTTACGCACCGCCATACCTAATTTAGTTCCAAGTACGCTGTCTGAACGTAACAGAATTACTGTCCACAATCTTTCTAATATTTGTTGTGCACGTTCAAATTTAGTTAATGGTTCATGCTTTTGTTCCGTGATTAGTCTGGAACGAACTGCCGCAGGCTACTCGTGATGATGAGTCTGTCGATGAATTTAAAGACAAAGTTAACCGTATTATCAATGTTGATAAACAAAACAGATTTGATTATATAAGTAGTCGATAATTAGCCATAATTCACGGCCGATTAAGAATGCAATGCAGTTATTTACACTACGACCTTTTCAAAAAAAAAAAAAAAAAAAGGGACTGGGTGACTCCTCCAAGTGTGACTGTGGCACTACAACCGAAGGTGGTTTCCACTATTTGTATGGATGCTTTACATAGAGATTGGACCGAGAAAAATTACAATGTACCGTGATTAGTTGAGCGCATTTACAATTATACTTTACGCTATTGCTCTAAAAACTGTACTCTTATTCAAAAACATTTAGTTCCTTTGTGGCAACAATTTTTGATATCATACTTGTTGCATTGTTTCTGAGCATACTAGCTGTCACTAAAAGGTTTGAGCTGCATTTGTTTCTGTTTTGTATGATCGAATGGAGGGAAGAATCGCCTAATCAAGTATATGTTTGCATTGCAGGGCGCTCCGATGGCGGGGAGCTGTTTCTGTCGCTAGAGGGCGCAGATTCAAACGCTTGCTCGAGGAGGTATCCCTGTAAGACTATACAACAAGTGGTCCAAAGGGGGAGAGAAGGAGATACAATATACGCTGGGACAACTTCAAGCAGCACATTCTACAACGTGTGTGAGCCTGTCAATATACGTTACTCAGTGACTTTTGTTGGAATTGGATATCCTGTGATATTTATGTGTAAAGGCCACACGCATGATGGTCGGCATGCAAATTTTCATATTCACAACAATTCCATGTATCATAAACCTACAATTTTCTTCAAGAACATCTTGTTTCATTCTTTAGCGATACAAGCATTTAATGCAAAATTGAATATACTCGAGTGTAATTTTACAGAATCCACGATTTTTACAATACGAGAAGACGTGAAAACGAAAGACACATTTATTATCAGTGAAAAGGATATAATAGAATCCATGGACTATACACAATCTCGTTGTTCTAGTGTGTCCTTGACAGTAGAAAATACCTTATGGACAAGGATTCAGAAATGCAATTTTTCATATTTTTGTGATGTAGAAATAGTAATAGCTTGTAGTCATGCTCAAGTGAAATTCAAAAACAATTCAATGTCGGATGTAAGACTGAGCGTGATGACTGTTGAATCATTAGCACTCACGTTGGACGGCAACAAGTTTTCGAGGGTGCCCGAACAGAGTGTCGGAACTCACTATGGAGGACTGACGGCAGTAATTCGCCCAAGTAAGGCAAATATTAAGATAAGCAATTCAGTTTTCACAGGATTATTACCAGCTAACCCAGTTGAAGGAATATTTCTATGGGATAAACGGGCGTGTGTAGAAATCCGAACAGTGCCTTACAAACCGGAGAACGTCGCCACTTCATCGCTCATGGTAGAAAATTGTAAATTTTACAATAATTCCAATGCCATTGGCATAAGAGGATCATACGGTGCATTGAACATTACAAATTCAACTTTTCATAATAACTTTGGGCCAATTGGTTTGGCAGCAGTAGGTCTCAATATCACGAGCACTGCATTCATATACAACAGCTCATTTACTGCAAATAAGGCGGGTCATTATTATCTTGACGTCAACGCGAAGAAAAGCACAGAAAAAGAAGGAGTGGTCATAGCTAATGGTACGCGGTTTGAGTACGACCTCAGAGAAAAATACATACGAGTGAAGTGGGAAACCGCTCTTGGTGTAACTCATGGGTCTGTGGCGTTAACTGGAGACGGCGGAGCAATATATGCCGCTGGTGGAAAATTAATATGTGAAAAATGCTTCTTCGCAAATAACACCGCCGTCCGATATGGTGGTGCCCTCTTTGTTTATCACACAGCTACGGTTGAATTGAAAAATACAAGGTTTGAAAATACTCTGGAAGAGAACGATCTCATTGAAGGAAATATAATATTTTCGTACGGAAAACTAATAATTGATGATGTAAATTTCGAAGTCAAAGCGGCAAAAAAACTAAAAGCTGTAGTTACACAGCTGGGTGACCTTGGAAGGGTAACATTGAGGTCACTAACTGTGAAATGTCCGGAGAACTATCAGCTTATTAGTTTTAATACTTCATCAGAAATATACGACAACTTTACAGTGCATAAAAATTGGTCGCTTGTATATAATGTCAGACCAAACTTCGACTTTTTACAATTGAGATTTTATTGTGAGAGCTGTATGGAAAAATACAGTTTGGAAAATGGGTATATTACGCAAAAAATAACAAGAAACGACGTTTTCGATGGAGATTACCGTACATATCGCAGAAATGATAATAGTAATTATTCTCACGTGACCTGCAAGAAATGCCCATATGGGGGCGACTGTGAGAAAAAATTAACGTCCAGAGCTAATTTCTGGGGTTTGAAAGTGTTGGATGAAGTAGTATTTATGCATTGCCCGGATGGATACTGTTGTAGTGAAAAGGTGTGCCCTAAATTCGATGGTTGTGCCCGTCATCGCATTGGGAGGCTGTGTGGGCGTTGTGAGGAAGATTACACCGAAGCATTGTTCTCACCGGCCTGCGTCAAAATAGAAGAATGTAATGACACATGGTTATGGTGGATCATCATTCCAAGCGCTGTCGTGTATGCTCTTTTTCTCTTATTTCAGAGGGATCTTAAACAGTTCCTGTTTTCAAGACCGCTCAGCTTTGATGTAGTGGCTACAACGAAGAAGTTGGGTAGTCTCCGAGTGCAGAGCACCAAAAAATTAGACATTATGCGCGTTCAAAACCCCTCTAAAACTAACAATCCTGTTAATACAGAGGCTCAAAACTCCAAAAATGATCGAGAGTTCCCAGATTACATCCAGGAGGAACCATTACACTCAGAGAATGGGGAGTCCAGCTCAGCCAAACGAACACCAAATGAGGATACAAATGTCAGTGGACCCGATGAGAAAAACGAAAGTGACGAAGGAGGGGAGTTTCTTATTATGTTGTTTTATTACTTTCAGGACGCATCACTAATTTACGTACCCACCGTCTATGTCAAGGAAACGGATGACGTTTTGAAAATGGTGAAACACGTCCTTGGTGGTTTGTTTAAATTTCGTTTTGATTTCTTTTCCTTTATGGAAGGCAGCTGTATATTTCCCGGGTTAACGCCCGTGACTAAGCGAGTATTTAAGGCAATGTACGTCCCCATGCTCTTCTGGATGATTGGACAGCTCAACATATTTCAGAGGATCTCCATCATGCTTTTCAACCACATAGAGTGCTGTCAGGAATGGTCTCGCAGAATACACGAGTTTTTGGATGTTCGAGTCAGCATCGGGTTTCTACTGGCATTACTGTTTTCATTCCAGATGTTAGCAACGTCAACATTTAGTCTGATACATTGCGTTACGCTTGGCGATCACACGTTCCTGTTTGTTGATGGCGAAGAGGCCTGCTATCAGCCGTGGCAACTGGCTGTGGCATTGTATGCCATTATAAGCATCATTCCTTTCTGCATCGTTCTGATGTTTGGACCAGCGCTCCTCAAAAATGGGCACATTTCTTTGCCTCAATTCTTTGTGTCGTGTGTCATTCCATTGCCCTTTTTGCTGGCCTGGGTCATACAAGGAGTATTTTACAGAAAAAGTATCAAGAAACAAGAAGAGATCACCCCTAGTGCCAAAGCAGTTTGCCAAGTTCTTCAGGGCCCTTATCGGGAGTTCGAAATGCCAGGAATTATGCGGTCATTCTGCTGGCAAGGAGTATTAATAGGCAGGCGTCTTCTCCTTATGTTATGCTACACATTCATATCAAATCCTTTAGTACGCATATTAGCTATGTTTTTCGTATGTCTCATCGTTCTCATTAAACATATGTTTGTATGGCCCTACAAAGAAACACGTTCAAACGTGGCAGGGACTTTCTCGGCTGCCACGTTGCTTGTGTTGTGCATTTTAAACCTCACGAGAGCTGCCTTTGAAGCAGCTCATTACACACCAGAAGGGCCCACGTTAGACCTCGTGTATACATTTAATCACGTAGAGGACGTCTTGTTACTGTGGATACCTATTGGTGGCATTAGTCTGGGACTGACAATCTTTGTGGTGCGACTTATGCTACTTTGCGTAGACAGCTGTCGCAGAAAGAGGGCAAAAAAGCTAAAGAACGTTGGTATTTCTTTAAAAAATATGCGTAACGTAAAATCATGAAGGCGTCAGACATTCTAGGCATTAAGTTGTTTTTAATTTGGAATGTATTATTGCACGTGGTCTATAACAACATTTCAAGTTTAAATACCGATAAAAACTGCTGGGGAATAGCAAATATATTTTTTTTCCAGGATGTGTTTGCCTTTGGTCAAGAACTCCATGTTTTTAGTCACGTTTCTCAGAATAGGGGGGTTAAGATTTTATAACACAGACACACACACACACACATACATACAAAAACAAACATACATACATACATACATACATACATACATACATACATACATACATACATACATATTTTATAACACAGACACACACACACATACATACATACACACATATATATATATATATATATATATATATATATATATATATATATGCGTAGGTGGATGGGTTGGTGGGTGCGCACGTGTGATGAGTGGAAATGAATGATTGGCATTCAAACTCAAATACTTGTATGCAGGTGGGAGAAGAGATACAGGGAAGACATATGGGACCCAAAATAAACGTAAGATATATAAAACATCTGGTGGGTATTCATATATGCCTTCAATATCCATTTTATGAGATATTTGCAAAGTGGTGTTATTTTACCTGAAGTTAAAGGAAAATACCACTTAAAATATATAGACAAGGTAGAAATACAAGTTTTGATGCTTGATAGTTGCCTCAAATGAAAATGATCAATTAATTTTTTATCTCAGTCTTTCTAAGTGAAAAACGTTAGTCCTTAAATGGGGGGGGGGGGGGGGGGTAATCACGGTTAACCAACATTGAAGAAAGTTTAGGACTGCCTTTTGGTACTATGCCTAGTGCATCTGTATGAACAATCAAAGTTCAAGCACTGTGCAAGTACTCACTAAGTTGCAAGTGGTCTGCGTATGGGCTAAAAATCGTCGCAGACCTCAACGCCTGGCCTGTATGACGCAAGGAAGTCTGCACACATAGACACTGATTTAGCAAATTGAAAACACTCTTACTTCACCATGTACGGAATTTCGAGACATAGCATGTCATAGTTTGTATGATACAGTTACTGAAGTGAGTAAATGCTGACTTGATGTGCGCACTGTGGCTGTTTGTAGGCCTAGGCACTGTTATGACCATATTTGTCAACAAACTGGTTACATGATCATGGGTTGTCTGCCTGTCCTGTGGCTCAGAGAAATCAAACTCCGAACAGCTTGCAACAATGCAACTGTGATGACATTATTTCATCAATAGCAGTAATGCTACCTGGTACGCTAACGAAACTGTTACGTCTTACTCACAGCTGTCCACTCATGCACATTTGTCCCGATATCCCCAAATGGGTTGCGCTGCGTTTCTGTTTGCCATCCTTGTTGTTAAATTGTTTTTCACAATAGTGTAACACTTCCTGCGTGGGATCATATGTTTTAAAAGAAGAACACTCGTTGCGCCAATGCTAACATAAGATACAGGTTGGCAACCGTTTTGCTGAACAATGGTATGAATAGCATGGTCAGGAATCACTATCATAAATGTAATATTTCTAATAGGTGTCACTTAACACGAACACGAAACCTTCGTTGGAATCGTGCTTATGATAACCTGTATATGTTAACACCCCCCCCCCCCCCAAAAAAAATAGTGGCAAATGGGTTTCAAAATGCAGGCACGTTATAAAAATTACGTTTGGTCATATTGGTATCCATGCACACAAAAAGCCCTGGCAAGCTTTGTGTCAATGAGCTATCCAATGAAAAGTGTTTTACACCTGACATTAAGTTCTACGCATGTGTGGTGATCAATATGGCGACCCCCCGGACTGGTCGCGGTGCGAATATTCGTACTTTTAGTGCTGGCACATCCAACATAATTCACGTAATTCAGGAACGAATTTCATGAAGCCTATCCCCAAGAAATAATACAAGAAGGCATTGGGGATACCGGAAAGCTGCTCAGGCAAAGTAGGTGGTCAGGATGACGGGATTATTTTATTGTACAATACACGTATTTAGTGCACGCATCAAACAATTAATCATGGGTATACTCCAAATGACACGAGTTAGAAATTCCGTATTAATGGCACCAATACAAAACCAGTTTACCTTTTCAAAGTACACGCATGGCGTGTTTTTTTTTATTGGACGAGCTTATTGAAAAATAAACACGTATCTTATAAATATTAGCATGCCTATCATGAAACACGGACATGTGGGCCAGAGATGCCAACTGTCCCTCATGTTTAGGGATATTCCCTGAAACTAGCGAAAATTTGACCTATTTGCAGTGTGCCGCTTATTCGAATTGAGTATTTGTTGCTATATTCCGCTACTTTTCCCTGGAATGACACTTTGAATGTTGACATTATGGTCAATTTGAATAATTTCATATGCATTATTACCCCCCCCCCCCCCCAAAAAAAAAAAATATTTAAAGAAAAAAAAAGCAAGGTACGTAGGTGGACCTCTAGTTTCTTCATCAATTCTACTTGATATATACTGTTTTAAATCGGTTTCGAAATAAATTATGAAGAGTGAGGATTTCTTTGCAATAATAATAATAATAATAATAATAATAATAATAATAATAATAATAATAATAATAATATATGCCTTTGCACAATACATTCAACATCATGAAGGAGTGAGTCCTGGAAGTTGATATTTTGAAGATATATAATTTTTTAAAGATTACGACAAAAAGGTCAGTTACAATTAATTTATCATTGCACAGTCTATGGGTCTCTGACATGCTCGTCAGAGCCTTACCTTAACATGCTATTTTACTTTTAAAATAACTTAAGTTGTGTTAATTTGGTAAAGTAAGGGAATTTCTGGCACACAGCAAACCGTCCTTCACATGTTTCAACAAGCTCCGGTTTCCATGACCCTCCTGGACTCGTATGGTAGCCAAGCGTTTGCAAGAACAAAGTGGTGTCCTTATTTTAAAGAGGTAAGCATCTGGTTAGTGTTGTATGCTTCCGACGAGTAACCCTTGCATAAGGCAATTCAAACAATGTTTGTAAAACATAGATGCCTCCCTAC
Source organism: Hermodice carunculata (assembly GCA_964020975.1). NCBI lineage: Eukaryota > Metazoa > Annelida > Polychaeta > Eunicida > Amphinomidae > Hermodice > Hermodice carunculata. The sequence goes on from OZ026625.1 coordinate 44,787,103, forward strand.
TGTCATGTTCGCTTTCATTACCCTATTGATATTACTAGATGGGGCACTCGTGACCTTCGAAAGTGGATGTAGAAACCAAATTCCATAAAGTGGGCTTGTGACCTTGGGAATTAGGTCAAGGTCACCTTTTTGAAGCTGATCTAGTACTAATAGGAGACTATAAAACTACAAAATAAAAACTCTGGCTCAAAAAATTACGCAGTCATTCAGAAGAAACGAATTCAGTAATGTGGCTCTGTGACCTTGAAAATTAACTAAGGGTCACCCATTTCAGATATTGATCCAGCTTCTAAACAAGGTTATATGCCTGTGTTATATGAAAGCCCTTAGTGCAAAGAATCTGTAGTTATGCAGAAACCATGTTCCCTAATGGGACTCGAGGTGGGAATTTGGTCAAGGCCATGGATCCTCTAAGCAGACCAAGACGTAATTGAGGACTGTTACCATGTGTAGTTCTTGAAGTCCTAACTAAAATTCTGATTTACAATGCAGAAACCAATTTCATCAAAGTGCCCATCTGACTTTTGAATATTGGTCAAGGTAACTTACGTTCAACTTTGACCTAGCCCTGGATAGGGACTATAATCATGTGCAATATACAGTTCCTGTCATAAGACAATGTCTCTACTTATTGTGCGGAAACTAAAAGCTACCAAAGTGCCTCCGTGACCTTGGAAATGGGGTCATGGTCAACCACCTTCATACTTCACCTAGCCCTTGTGATGGAGTATATACCCTGGCACTATCAAACGCTTAGCTGAAAAACTTTCTGAGTAATGGTGCGGAAAACAAGGTCTCTCGACCGACCAAAGGGCTAACCGACATGAGCAAAGGCATATCCACCGGCTCTTTCGAAGGGGAGGGGGCGGGGCCTAATAAATAACACAAATGTTAACAAAAGGTTTTTAAATATCTTTTCTATATGACTGTTTAAACAACTGTCACCAGGAAAATGTTTAGTGGCAGTCCATAAACTCTGTTTCAAGTTTCAAATGTAGTCGATAATAGATCAGCTTGCAGATGATAGGAGCGGGGAGGGGGGTATTTTCAGTTGAAAATTAGTGTGGGCGTGGATACTCAACAGATTACTCACATACTTGTCACGGGTCACAGGTGCTTTATTCTCGGGTAAAGTGTGTAGTGGTCATTAGCTTTAATGTCGTCTGCTCCATGTTTTTTTCATATTTTTTTTTCAACAATTTTTAATAAAGGTATCACAGGGAAGTTACTATGACTTACAATGCCAGAGAAAGCTTTTTTTCTCAGTCTTTCAACATGCCCGCATGGTGGAACAGTGCAAAATTGCTTGTGTCTTTTAAGAGGCATTCTTGTAATTTGTATAAAGGTATAAATAATGATAAAGCCTACAGAAAAAATTACACATATCATTTGAACGTGACCTCCTTTTATAAATGCGACGAAACCATCAATAAAACTTGGAAATAAAAATTAAGCATTTCTGTGTCTTTGTTCGGAATATCACTGAAAAGAAAGAATGTTGTACATTAATGCCCCCCCCCCCCTCCCGTTGTAAAACTAAGATAAAACTAAGCTCTGTATATGTAGAAGTATGAAATTCCGTGCTGGAGAATATCTTATTTTTCATAATTTTGAAGTAGATTGACTACACATATTGAAGTATGAGATCCAGACAACTGGAAAAACAAAAGACAACATCTGAAATTAGGTATATGACCAGCAATCAACGGTTATGTGAGTGAATGCGAAAGGAAGAGTGGGTGATTTTTGTTTCCACGCTTCAAGTATTAGATCCATACATAGTCATCAATTATTTCCTGGTTTCGGTCATGTTTTGAAATACGATGGTCAGGGTAAAACCAGTGATGATGATTATGATGATGATAATAAAATAAAATTATTATTGTTTTTATTATTATTATTATTATTATTATTATTATTATTATTATTATTATTATTATTATTATTATTATTATTATTATCATCATTATTATTATCATTATTATAGTAGTAGTAGTAGTAGTAGTAGTAGTAGTAGTAGTAGTAGTAGTAGTAGTAGTAGTAGTAGTAGTAGTAGTAGTAGTAGTAGTAGTAGTAGTAGTAGTAGTAGTAGTAGTAGTAGTAGTAGTAGTAGTAGTAGCAAAAACAATAAAATGGAGACAGGCAACCGTAATGGAAAAGGGCCTAATTTTACGTGATGTACGTTTTGCTTTAGAGCTTTTTACTCCAGCATCTCGACATATTTTCTTAATATTTGGAAATATAGAAATTCTTCATAAGCATCGTCAAGATGAAAATACTAAACTGTCTTGGAATCACAGCAGAACATTTTGTTTTATCCAGCCAATCTTTAATTTTGATTAGTGTAAGTAAATACGTCTCCCGTATCTCCCTACATACATATTATACAATACCAAGAAAACTATCCATTTTTTATGACACCGTTTTGCGTTCAAATTTTTGCAGCTTAAATGAAACACCAAAAGCAAAAATATGTTCCTATTGGACACCCTGTGATCTAAAAATTAAAAAAAGAAATGGACCCAAAATGAAGCCAAACGACCTCGGAATACCTTAAAGTGGCCATCTTGGCCAAACAGCGACCCCATAATGTATCAGTATTAGTATATATATATATATATATATATATATATATATATATATATATATATATATATATATATGTCGACATGAAATTGCAATTTAGTTTGACTTGCTGTATTTATTCAAGTATTACTGTTAAGACTGATGTTGCTTAATTGATGTTTGTTATGTTGTCATCCGTATTTTAGCGTTGGTATTTCAGCATTTATATACATGGGATGGGGATTTGGTACAGCCAGTTTGTGCGGTTCCCATTTTGGGCTAGGTGATTGGTGTCGAAGGTTGCTGGTTCGAGACTTGGGTGTTCCGTGATCATAAAGCATATACATATGGACACCGGTTTCGTACCAGATACCTTGTCTCTTTAACATGTCATAACCTTAGGTACATGACTATTACAATCCCAAAAACTTTTTCTTGTCGTTAATTTGCATAATGTTCACTACAAAAGTTTTCAATCTTTTTCACATCTTCTTCCGAGTCCTTCCTAGGATTTACTATGCTTATTTACGAAAACATGCCCATAACTGTTGCTAACTCCTTTGAATGGCAATGATTTTGGTAAAAGAACGTAAAAAGTGTCAGCTCAATTACTTCATTGGCACGAAATGATTGGTTTATTTCAAAGATGATAACAGTTTTCAATGTACACAACACAATTTGTTTCCGTTCATCGTCTTGCACTGGACAAATAGGCCGTACTGCCAAACATTGCACACTCGCCGAGGTTATTTTCCTTTTTTCCTTAATTTGCGGTCTCCTCGTCTCTGGTGTTTCCATTGAGGGTGAACGCTTGTGCACGTTCAAGAAAGTTGGTGAGGCAATTTGACAGCTAAATGTTGAAGAGTAAAAGAATTTGTAATAAAAGTACCACCTTTACTGAGGCTTTATCATATGAAATGCATCCTACCATTTCTAAGCTTTTAATGTGCATGTTCATGACGTATATGTAAACATATTTTAACTCAGAAACCCATTAGCTATTATAATCGTCATTTAAAATCACCATTACCGATTTCACTACTCCTAAGAGTGCACTTACAGCGATCAACATGCCGATTACTGATTTCTTGACATTGATAAGAGCCTTTTCTAACTGTTTACATTTTAGCTGCAGTTGAAAATAGGTCATGGGTGTTGGCTTTTTAAAGGTCCATCATTTAGTGAAACACTGTAGTCATGGCCTGAATATCTTTAAAGGTGGCTTGAAGGGGAGCCCTGTACTGAAAGAGGGAAGCCAGGCCATCTTAGTTTCAAAATTGGTGGTGCCTTTCTTTTTTTTTTTTTTTTTTTTTTTAATGGTTTTTTAAAACATCCCCAAGAAAGTATTTATGATGTTTATAACCTTTTGGTCTAAAAATCCAAGATACATTAACAGGCAGTAGATTTGATATCATGTGTCAACTTGAATCTTTCTGAGAAATGGTAACTTTCCGTGTTTGACAATTCTTCTTCAGAAATTTATTTTTCGTTTACCGATTTCAACATTATGAGATATCAAGGTTAATACGTTTGGTATGGCCTGATGTTTTACCCAGTTTGACAGTTTTGTCCTGCAATGAGATACAGATAAAATTTGGACTTGCAAACTTTGGTAATGGGCTTTTGATAACAGAATGGTAATCTAAATGCAACAAATAGCAAAATCGAAATTTGAACGATAGGACCATGGTAGACATATTAAACTTTTGATTTTACAAGCTTGAAACAGATGGAACAAAAATGAATTCTATGGCAAAAAAGTACTGGGTTAAATTGGCATATAAACACGACGAGATGAGATTCCCATGATTCCATTTTTCATTAAAATCGACCATACTTAATATACTCTCTGTCATATGTAGTCATCTGTAGATCCAATGAATGCTAGGAATACACACCTTTATCCGATTTTTTGAACAGCAAATATTTTGTGAACCATCAACACCAAAGACCTTTTTGGTGACTGAGTTTTCCACCAGCCACCTATTGCTGGAATACCTTGAAAATGGTATATTCATCTACCAACTGTCTAATTTGAGTTGGATATGGTATTGCTTCATGGACAAACCATTGACCCAAACACTCGCCAGAACACACTAATCTGGTTATTTTCCAAAAAGGAAATGTAACTCGTCTTTAGTCCTGAGCGAAAAACGTCATGGAATATGGTTGGAACTCGTTGCGTTCGTATTCCTCAAGTATTTCCACGTCACGTTCACGATAACGTCTTAAAACATCGAAAAAATGAATGTTTCATAAAGAAAATGCATATTTATATACATGTGCGTTATATATTACGCTGGTGTTTTCCTTTGATGAAAAAGACAAGATATTCAGGTATCCGCACTCCTGTCCATAGGTATATGGCGTATGCAAAAAGATCCTCTTTAAAAATTTAATTCAATTCTTTTGACGGCCACTATGTAAGGTATGCAGTACAGGCAATTCTTGATTATTTCATGGCATATTTATTTGTTTTATTATGATTGGCAGCAAACAACAACTATATTATTTTGAAATTTCTCTTGTTATACGTTCATTGAAATTGTGTGGAAATCTAGTGTATGCAAAAACTGTGATGTCGGCAAACAGAAGGCTCTACTTATCTGTTGCAAATTGTTTTTATATTATGACGGTCATTTTATGGATAACGCTGGAAATGCGTGTGAGCAGTATGTAAATGTATGAACATCATTTGCACAAAAACATCGAATTTTTAAAGCGTTTGCATGGAATTTTAAGTCACGTAAAATACTAAAATTCGATACTTGTGCAAGCAGAGATCTCTCATCATCATTGGTGCACTATTTCCGCAAATAATATGTTCATCTCTGAGTTGTGATCCAAATCCTTGTACGTTTTGGGTAAATCTCAATAGGTGGATCAGCTACATAGATAAATCACAAAGAACTGTGTGCTTTAGAAATCCGGTAATAAGTCCCCCTAAAGTTGCACTTAAAAGTGGTCTTTACTATGGGTGGTTTTAATTATGCTAGCGTTGGTACATTTACATTGCACAAAATACATGGTTACTGGAAATTTGTCTTATTTATGATGCGGCTTTGTTACTGAAGTGGGCTTAATGAAATACATGGCTACTGCAAATCTGTTTTGTTTACGATGCGATCTCATTACTGAGGTGGTTTGAATGTAGGGTACTTGCTGAGACCACCTTTTGCCGCAAGCATATGCTTCTCGCTAAGTCTCTTAGATCGATAATAGTAAAATACTGACGGAGAGACATTGTAATTATCAATTCCACTTGGATTGATGCCAGATAACTGTAAATAGTGATTTAAAATGAACTAGCATGTCAATTAAAAAGGTCCCTCGTACAACAATTTTGTTAATATGAACATAGAAGTATTGTACGTGTTAACACAGATAAACAATGACACTTGACTGTTGTATTGACAGTTTTCAACAGACAGATGAAAAATGCATCCCTCTGGTCTTGAACATTATTTTCATCTGCGTTGCTCAATATTTTATAACTTATTGTGATGAGAGGCCCGAGCGTAAGACTGAGTGAACTGGGGAGGAAATATTGTACCTGTGTGGGACTTGATAAATATTAGAAATTTTCATCTCAAGAATTTGCATTATTACATTTTGAAATAAATTTATCCCAATTACACATGATTTCGTGTTATTTTTAAACCTAACAAACCCATTTCAAAATAAGAATGAATTTAAATGTTCCGTATTCATTGATACTTAGTGTGTTCGAAGATATTGTGTTAGAAGCCCTGTTGAGTGGCCGTAGTCACAAAGAACTTCATGTCAACCGTGATCTTAAATTTCTTCTCAGATTCAAAAATTCTTTGTGCATATGGCCTCTGCTGATAATTTTTCCTGGCTATCTGGAGGTGGTCGAAACATCACACCATCGCAATTCCTCACGCATAAAAGAAACTTTCTTGGCAGGGGACCATATATATATATATAGAGAGAGAGAGAGAGAGAGAGAGAGAGAGAGAGAGAGAGAGAGAGAGAGAGAGAGAGAGAGAGAGAGAGAGACGCACGCACGCACATATATTGAAAAGTTACCTACATAAACATACAGACTAGATGATATGTTCTGAACCTGCAGAAGCTGTACCAAAAGCATTCACCAATAATCATAATGCTAGTTGACTTTTACAATAAGCACATGTTCAATTTGCCCACTGAGGCAAAGAAAGGGAGTTCGGTGTAATTCATATATTTCCATAGATAATTTATCATCATGGTGCTTGCGACAACCATTGCTCTCAAGGAAATTCACCAATATTTAAAGAGAGGTAACAACAAGCCTACTGATTAACAAATCCCCATATCCAATTCATTGAAGCCATAGATTTCAACTGTACTTTTTATAGTAGTGCTGCTGCTGCGTTGGAATTTGTTGAAAACGAACGGGTTTTCATTTAATACTGTTTGTTACTTTTTGCAGCACTTAAAAGTTACACCGGTGTAAACATGTACCAATAACTTGTATGTGTTATTTATTCATTTATTTATTTATCTGTTTATTTATTAATTTTGTTAGTTAGTTAGTTAGTTAGTAAGTTAGTTAGTTAGTTAGTTAGTTAGTTAGCTAGCTAGTTAGTTGGTCACTTATTTATTTGTATATTTTTTTTTATTTGTATGTTAGTTTGTGCCTTTGTGTTTGTTTGTTTGGTTGTTCGTTCGTTCGTTCGTTTGTTTGTTCGTTTGCTTAAAAGGTGGCAGAACGTAGTCAATGTAGCCAACATTAAAAAAATGATTAAACATAGATCTAACTTGGCTCGTGAAGCATATGGGGACAAGTTTCGAGCGGGCAGAGGAAAATAAGACTTGGGAACGGTACTTTCCCTTGCCCAAAAAAAGTTTAAGCAGTCGAGCTTTTGTGAGCGATCAGTGGCATTTCACCTGGGTGACTTACAATTTTTTTTTCAGATATGCTTTTCAAATTGACTTTTATTTGCGATATGTTTTCATTTTATACAACCAATTATCAGAGGTCCGACCAATTCATGTACAATGAATGTATTTTCCTAACCATTGGAGGGGTAACACACTGATGATTGTATTTATTTTACCAACAAGCAGACTCCAACAGAAAGTATCAGTATGATTGTATTTTGCAAACCATTGAAGAGGTAACACGCTCATGATTGTATTATTTTACAGAATGACAGACTCAAACAGAAAGTATAAGTAGGATTTTATTTTCCTAACACGCTACACGAGGTAACACGCTGATGATTGCATTCATTTTACCGACCGACAGACTCAAACACAAAGTATATAAGTGATATAAAAGACAAGATGGACAACAACCAAGACTTGAGGATCAGATGGCCCTTATAAATTTCGTCAAGCTACTTGAAAGTCAAGCTGTAGAGAAAATGTAATGGATAGAGATATTGTCATTGGCTCCACTGCGAGAAGGCCACCCGGTAGAACTTTACATAGACAATATTAGTACTGATCTGATTGATTTACAAAAGACACGCTTATATGCAAAATGTCCCATTACCAAGAATGACGGTTCTGCTATAGATGTTGGAGATCAAGCAGGTCTTGTTAACTTGCGTTTACACAGTCTATGGTTGGAGGTTCAAGTACATTGGCAAAACAGACTGGTGAGTGACGATTAAATCCATATAAAGCATACCTGGACACTGTGCTGCATTATGCTGAAGATGCAAGAAAGTCAACTGCAAATTCAGCTGTACTTTAAAGACAATACAGATTGCATGGATGAAACAGACCCTTTGGTTGGTATGAGCTTCGGTTTGACATTACAAAATACCTGCACAAGAAATGGTTTAAGTGTGGATATGACGGGACCCCTGTATTCTGCACGTTTCAACAACCTCATCTATTACTCAATGGGATTCCTGTCATGGTCAAATTGACAACTACTTCCAAGCATTCTGTCTGATGAGAGTGGGAACAGAAAACTACAAAGCGGATATCTTCATAGTGAAATTGTGGATATGTACAGTCAGTTGAGCCCCCACATCCTACATGTAGATCAGTCGACATCTGCAAAATGCGACCACCAAGAACCACATCATGACATAAGACCTTATGAAACATACTGCGGCACAAGGTACTTTTCCCATTTAACTGGACTATTCTACGGTCGGGTATCTGCAAAAATCATAATTTGCTTGCTTGCTTCTGACTCGGGGGCGGGGGGGGGGGTTACACTCACAACCCCTTGAATTTTCCACATTTTAACCTGAATTACCAACAAGAGACTGTAGATGGTGTTTTCTAGCCGAGAGGAGCGCTGGAACCAAACTATGCTAAAAAAAGCTATACATGGAAAGTTACCTGACATTGTTCACGGGGATTGGTAAATAAAATACCAACAATGGAAATTACATCAATAGAGATAATTATCCTAATGGGTACTGCGTTTATCTGTTCAAACTCGATCGAGCCAAACTGATGCAAGATGTCATGCCTATAAGTAGAAAAAGCAACATCAAAGTGGACGCCAGGTTTGTCCATCCACTGCTGATAGCAGTTGCGTTGTTGATCTGTGCCATTTTCCCAAAGGTCATACGAGTGCACTATACTTGTAACGTATATCTACAATGAATAATCCCCAACTAAAGTCTCTGTTGCTAACAAATTGCCTGACAAGACGCATGGGAGAAACAGCAGAAACATTGAGTCTATAGTATTCCATTCCACGAGGAAATATTACAAATTGTAGAGAGAAAAAAAAATAATGAAAATTATATTTTACCGTGTCTTTTTTACTGACAACAAAGGTCTCTGTGTGTGTGGGTCTATATGGGTCTTGCATTGGTCTACATGTGTCTTGTGTTGGTTTGTGTGGGTCGATGTGGGTCTTGTATGAGTCTTATGTGGATTTAGTTTCGATCTGTTTGGGTGTTTCATGGGACTGTTTCGGTCTTATGTGGGTCTATGTTGGTGTTGTGTAGGTCTTTGTGGATCTTATGTGGGCTGGGGGTGGTAGACTGCACCCCGAAGTTTATAAGTAGGAGTGAATTTATTCTCAGATCACAATGAGAAAAAGAGGAGAAGAAACAGAAAAAAATGCCCTATTTGTGCAAATGTACATTTACTTTATTTGTCTAGCCATTTGACAGATGTACATGCATGGCTTGGAGCGTGAGCAGTGCCAGAAATGGTTGAAGCAAGCTGCACCCAATTTTAATCACTTAGAAAAAACTTCCAGTCACACACTGGGTGCAAAGGGCCACTCTTTGTCAGCCCAGAGACACCCTTTGGGAGCCAAGGGACACATTGTGGGAGTCATGGGACACTCTTTGGCAGTGAAGAGACACACTTTGTGAGTCACTGATGGAGGGACCAGGACCACTGACCTCAGAAACATATGTCACCTTTAAACATCCTTCCCTGATTATTGTGGCAGCCCTGACAGGAAATGACAAGATTTTATACATGTACAATCCTTTTACAGAAATCCAACTAGAACATCACATCTCCACCAGAAAGATTTATCATCTGTTACTCACACTAGCAGCCCCTCCATAACGCGATGCAAGACACCATTCGAAACGTTTAATTTGTGAGAGGTATACCTTCAAACGTTGACCAAGCTAGCTTTCTGCATCCGAACACAAGAAACTGGATTGTATTTGGTGATCTGTTGAGTGATATTAACAAATATGGGAGAATGACAGATGTATTCACCAAAGGAAGCCACCATTCTAACTTCAGTGTTATTTTGCTTATGCAAAATTTCTTTGATGATGCACCGAAATTGTCATTATTTAATTTTAGGTAACATGCCTATGGATTTGCAAACGATCAAGACCATGAGCCAACCCATGTTCCCAGACAAAGCAGAGTTTGTGATGGACAAGCACGAAGAAACCACCACAGAAGTGTACGGATTTTTGGTGATTGATCTGAAACCAACAATACCTGACCAGGAATTGAAAAGTACAACTACTATGTTACATACAGCTCAGCCTGCAAAATTATTGGCAGAGCATTTGAAATCCTACATGTCCACATCTTAGGATTCAGCAAGTGATAAAGATGATGATGATGATGATGATGATGATGATGATGATGATGATGATGATGATGATGATGATGATGATGATGATGATGATGATGATGATGATGATGATGATGATGATGATGACATGAGACAACAGCTTGTGACAAAGGGTGGCATGCTTCTTTATGAAATGGTTACAAAGTCCTGAGGACAAGGCAAGTTAAAATCCTCCACAATGGAAAGATTTTTTTTAAAAGCATAGCTCATTGCAGTGCTATAGATAAATAACTCATCCAGGATAACAAAGCATTGGTCTTTTTTGTGTGTATGAGTTGAATGGCGTGAGATGATACTGTAAAATACCTTGCTTCCTGGGTCCACAAACAAGAGTTGCTTCGAAGCTAATTGCCTGTGAACATTTTGGGACTGTTGATACCTGTTTACCGCCGTTTCAATGAATTAGTGGCTTACGTGCAAACACTGTGAAACTATATGAAAAGCAGATCCAAATATAATGATTAATATATTCGTATATTCCCCGACCTGTAAGAAAACGTCTCTTTCTAAAGTGAAATATAACAAGTAGTTGCTGACACCAGCCATATACTGCACCCACAAAAATGATGGTGGGAAATACACATAATGTACATTTGTATATTACAGCTTACAAGTAAGGTATCAAAAACGTTTCTGTGATGGTAACATTCAAATGAACACAGAAACAACACAACCCTAGTAACACATATACCTGAAAAAAACCCATGTCTAAACTATTTGAGAAGGTGTCCCCATACACAAACCACTTTTCAGAGTTTAACCCTCTGTCAGCTTCACCTCAGTTCCACTGACTGGCAGAACTGTTCCCAAACTAAACTAAACACTTAATCATCGCAGAGTTTCTCAATAGTAGCAGTTCTTTATGCGTCCGCTAACTGTTCTTTTATTGAAAATATCGAAATATTTTCATCCTTTCATAACTTCATCTCCGCCACTCAACGTTTCAACTCGTCTGGTGTTGGCTACTAAATTACTGATCCTCTCTATTGCCTTTCATATGTTTCACATCTTTGATTTTATTTTTTAATTTCAAATTTTTTTTTTAAATTGGTTGGTAATTTTTTCTATTTTTGTTTTGTTTTTACTATATGGTACAATGAATTTATCCCCGGTCCAAACTGCAGATATAATGACATCCTAACATCACCAGTACAATACAACCTTATGCCCGACTGTATGTCTCGTACGTGCTTGTCCTCTCCTCTCTGTTCCTGTGCGTCTTGTACGTCCTGTATTGTCCTGTGATCGTCTTCTTCTGCGAAAGGGATTTTTTAAAGGGCCATGCCCTCTTTCCCAATTGGATATAATTTTCATATGTATTATATTGTGTACTTTGTCAAAATAAAATATGTTTAAATCAGATCAATAGTAGCAGTTCCATGCTGATGATGCAAGAAACAGACACTTATTTTGCCACTAGCTGGGAACAGTTTCAGTTGCAGCAGGTTTATCCAAATGGCAGATGCACTCATGAGTGAACCACACCTATTATATGTAAATGCAGTAAAAAATCTTACCAGCAAAACCTTCCTTTGGCAGGTTCCACCAGTTATCAGTCAACAATAGTACTTTTGAAAAGACCATGTACACAACCCTAGCAACCCCTTCCCTGAAAAAAGTAAATCCGAGCTTGGTTTAAACATATTTTATTGTTCAATTGGGAAGAATTCCCAGCCCTATATTCATCCAAATTGAGAAATCAGACAATATCACAGGACAAGACGAAGCAAGACACGTTCAGTGTAGTGTACGCTGCTGTTTAGAATTCTTACATAATGATTGATATATATATATATATATAGCTAAGCAATACAAAACGAGGAGAAACGGACACTACACTGAAGGACAGTCAATGGAGGAATAGAACATAACAAAGACAAGACAGATAGTGGGGCACTCATGAAACGAATCAACTGACCCGGTTATTTTCATCAAGAACTTATGATTAGAACCTGTCATGTGCTACAATTATATAATGGCATCAAATTGAAACCTTTTTGTGTCATCAATATAGTCTTGAACAGCCCAAAATATCCATTTATTATTTTCAAGGCTACAAGCAGCAGAACCAAAAAGTAGAGTTTGAAGTGTGAAGGGAGCAAAGTTTTTCGCAGCCAAATGCAATTTATTGCGAGGAATCAAATATCGAGGACAAGAGAAAAAGACATCTTCGATACCAGTACCGCACACACAGTCAGGCGGATCTTTAATACCGATTTTAAACAAATGTTTGTTAAGCTGGCTGCGGCCCATGCGCAGTCGAGGAATGTAATACAGCAGATTTTCTTTTACCAATATAATAAAAAGAAGGGTATTTCACTGGGCATAAGGAAGGAGTCTCTGTTTTCCTTTTAAATTGTGACAAGGAAGGGGCATTCCGAGTATCTAAGGGAAGAAAGTTCCATAGGCGTGTGGCAGAAGGATAAAAAGAACTTATCAAACAGCTCTGTACCAGCTCTAAAGTGAGGTAAATCGCACCGCTCGCGAGTGTTATAATTAAAAGTTGTATCAGGCAACGAGATATTTGGAAAGATATGTCGTAGAAAACTTGGTGTTAAATTATGAATAATTTTGTACATCTGAATCAATTTGGATTCCTCATGCCTTTTGGAAAGTGTCTCCCATCCAGTCTCTTCATAGAGTTTTACTGTTGGAGTAGTTTTCATTGCCCCAGTGACTACCCGTGCCGCAACAAGCTGAACGTTTTTCGCACGGTTTTCATCATCCTGTGTCCAGCCGTCCCATACAAATCCAAAATTTATATATATATATATATATATACATAAATATATTAAGTAGCCCCCCCTCCACACAAGGCAATTTTCAGAGTTTTACCCCCCTTCCCCCTAGACGTCAGTCAATCAACTGGCAGGACTGTTGCCAAACTAAACTAGAAACATGGTAACAGAGTTTTGCAATTACTTAATAGTTTGATGCTGGTGATGCAAGAAACAGATATTCGCTTTGCCACTACCCTGGAACACATTCAGTTGTGACTGGTATATTCAATGGCAAACCACAGACAAAGGAAAACAGCAGTCAACCAGACCTATTATATGCAAATTTAGTGAGAAAACCTACCTGCAAAAAGTACTTTTTACAAGTCCCGGCTTATCAGTCAACAATTAATTGCACAATGTCGACAAGTCTGCAATACCTTTCAAGCTTTGGCTTCAATCTGGGTCAAGCATTTTAAACTAGTTTGCCAAAATAACATTGTGACTCACTGTCTATGTTCCAGTGTTGGTGTATTTTACCAGTTATTTGTGAAATTTTCGAAAGTTTTCTCAGCGTTACGCCAATGTAAGGAGGTGGTTATTATGTATGCACAAGTGTCATATTATCGCCCACAATAGCGACTGAGTGAAAGGTATTTTCCCAACTTTCTGATATGTTCAACAAAATGCACTAGCAGCAAATATAAAAACATGCATCTGATTCATATCACTAATATTTTAACGGCCCATATAACAAAGATGCCCGGCAATCATTCAAAACATCCACAAACATGACAAGTGGTTGCACACATTGCCCATTTACTGAAATCAGGTCAGCTGTCATGCCACACAAAATCTTGTAAATATGTCGAAATCACAAAAAATTCACAAATAATGATATCTGAGCCAGAAAACCAGTATTGAAGCCCACATCTGTCACACAATGATCAGTCTGAGAGCCGTTTTTGAACTCAGCATTCTCAAAATTTCTGCAACAAGTGGAGCAATCCTCGCATCTGGCATTCCTTTTGAGTGATCTTCATATTGACCAAGCAGATCGACAGTTGCTGGTATGTTATGACATTCTTGACTATACTATAGATAGGAACAATTTAAGACAAATGTTATGAAAAGTATCGCAATCAGACCAATATTTCGTCACAGAACAGTTCACCTGTGTTGTGCAAAATCTCATTCATAAATACATATTTTTATATTAGAAACAGAGGGTCGACCTTCAAATATTTGTAACTGTGACGTTACAGTACATTTTCAGGCATCTCCATTCTGAAGTACGGTGGATCGCAATATGCCAGGGTTTTCTACTAGCAAGGAACCCCTTTAACCCTTCCGCGCTCAAATAAAAAAGTGCTCGGATGTAATTTGTCATCTGCCTTAAAGAGTCGCCGTATATTTCCCATTACAAGAAAATATTTTGCTCCAGAGTTTTATTTAAGGCACGCCCTATATCGTTAGCTTTCCTTTGCGAGGCTAGGATACATTGCGCTGCCAAGTAATTTAGTTAATTAGCATGTATTATTCCCAATGCATATGAGTACACAGGACCGAAAATGATGACTTAATCATACTAACTATTCCTCTCTTTCAAAACTAATCATATATATATATATATATATATATATATATATATATATATATATATATATATATATATATATATATATTATATATACATATATATATATATACATATATATATATATATATATATATATATATATATATATATATATATATATATATATATATATACAGTAATTCCATATGTATATAGGTTAGACAGGGACAGGTTAGCTTATGGAGAGTAAAGAGTTCGGACTGCGGAATTGGGTAATGACTACCAAGAAGTGGTTCTGGACCAAAAGACACAAATACAATTGTTTGGCTGCTTGTGTCAGAATGATATCATGAGGTAGTCCAGCTTACATTGTATTGGGGGATGACTAATCCCCAAGAAAACTTAAATACATCTGGGTTATTCAACAGCTAAATACCAGTGAGGTCAAATTCCTCAATGACGTTCTTTCAATTATTACCATGACCCGAAATTGTTTCTCTCCTAACACCTCCTTCATTTTTTCTGAATGGCGTCCTGTGTTTTATGCACCACCAATATCAATATTACCACGAAGATAGTTTTAACAATTGTCATCCCTAAATCTATTAAAAAATTGTGTTCGTTCACCTTGATGGTCCTTTGTTGGAGCATATATATTGCATAGTATGAACACTGTTTATCTAGTTCCGCTTCAGCAACCAGGAACCTGCCTCCAATTTGTGAAATAACCTTAAGCTTTATAATCTTGCATTGAATATTGGTGGGAAATTAGTATAGCTACTCCTCGACTATTGCCACTGTCGTGAGAGAACAAAATAATAACCCCATTCATTCCTCCACAATAAATAAATAAAATTTACCTGTAAAACAGATTCTCTAAAACGTAAGTATAAACTGGTTCGTTTCAGACTATTCGATACATTGGAAAGGGATGAATGGACATTACATTAAACCTTAAAGGATAAACAAATGACGATTATTTCGAAAAAGTAATCACAAAGGTCTCGACTTGGCCTGAAGCAGAGCTATTTCCGATCTTCTGATTTTCTATTAATAAATTCCAGGTTTGCTTCAGTGTCTTGTTGATTTTTATCTAGAGTATCATTCGATACACAAGATCAGATGCAGTTTTGTCTTTTTTGTTAACTTTCTGCACAATATTGTAGAGAACTGATAATTTCCTGAGCTTTTAATCAATGGCATTCAGGTTCTCTGTCATTTTGTTGCTATGCTCTTTGATGACACTGTTCACACATCACTTTTAAAGGTACTAAACATATCACCTCTGCTAATTGTCAATTTTATTTATACATTAAAGAAGGTTGTACTAAGGTGCCATCTACTTTGGCCCCAAAGACAGAGCTTTGTCACCCAATTCTGCCCCTGTTCATCGTGGCGTAGCAACCCCCATATATTGTGCTTCCATTTCAGGGCTGACCATATGCCAAACACTCATATGTACGCCATAAATTATCTTTGTGTAATACTTGTATGTAATGTGTCCTATGAAATGCATCCAACTATCACACTTGTTCACCCTGAGCAAATGTTCAGGAATTCACTATATATCTTTGCTTATGTGATGACCTTTATTACTTATTTATTTTTATGACTGGAGTTACCAATTTAGGGACTAATATTCTCAGAAATTCTTGTGGTATCAACAGAAATAATTATAATGAATTGTTGTCTAATCCTGATGATGTAAATAAGCAGTCACTGTTGTTTCTCATTTCCCACTTCATTCGTGCATCAGGAAAATATTGCTAATTATTAAAAGTGTCCAACAATTTTTTCAGTTCTAAGTCTTAATATTCAGTGACCACATATTTGATGAACTAAACTTCTACTCTATGAACTTGCTAGTGACAATTAATTTTTAGTACAATATGTATGCAAGAAACATGGCTGAATTTCTGATATTTTAGATAAATTACATTTTGAAATTGACAATAATACAAATATTATTTTGAAAACAACTTGAAGTTCCCAGGGTGGTCTGATCATCTACTTACATAACATGTTTCAATATAATAAACGTTACTATTATTCTGCCGTTGATTTCAGGGAAGGTCAGCCCCTTGATATTATTGGTAATGGGAGGACTCAAGCGGGACCACAATATTTATCGACCAGCAAGGGAGCGTAACGATGAAATACAGGTATTTATTGGTGATATTAACCCAATTTTAGACATTTTTGTAGGGAAACTTCAGACAAAGTTATAGTCAGGGATTTTAACATCGACTTAGTAAAGATACAAGACTAAAGTATGCCCAATATCTTGACATGATGCTGAATTATGGCCTAATTCCAAAAATAACTTTACCAGGTCGTCTCTCTATAAGATGAGAAACAGTAATAGATCATATGAAAGCATTGCTTCATATACAAATCAAGTTGTTCTGGAATTACTTTTGCTGGGTTGTGTAACCATTTCCCTGAGTTTTCTTGGTTTAACCAGAATCTAATTATAGCGTACAGAATCATAAAAATACAAGAAGGTAATGACTTAAGTAGTGCATCTGTAGAGATATTTTATAATGAAATAAATAATGCATATATTTTGTGTTAACTTTATTCTGAGCTTAGTCTAGATCCCTTCTGATAAATTCAAAGTAGTAAGGGTCATACCGCTGCTTTATAAAGGTGACATACTCTCATATATAATTACCGCCCAATATTAATCCTTCCAATATTATCAAAAATATTGAAAAAGTTGTGTACAAACAATTTCATGAATATCCTATTTAAATAAATTATTCCACAAAAGTCAGCATGGGTGTGAGTTGCTTCATTTTACAGAGACCAATTGTCTTTACTTTGTTGTTAGCATTTATGCATATATTGATTCAGGCACATTGCTGATTAATGTATATTTAGCCCTTTCTAAGGCATTCGATACCTAAGATTATAATATTCCTTTACTTCAATTGAGATATGATGGTATTTGCGATTCTTCTTTAAAGTGGTTCCATAGTTATCTTACTTATAGCTAGCAACACGTTTACTTTGATAATACTGTATCAAGTCCACTTCTCAAAATTGGAGTCCTACAAGGTTCCATTTAACACCCTTGAGTTTTATAAACCAAGTACTAATTTATAGACAAATGATGTATCAGATAAAATTAATGAATAGCTGGGAAAGATTCTTAAATTAGCTTTTATTAATTACACTTTCTTTAAATGTGCCTGTGTAAAAGTGTTACAATGGCTAAAATTCTGATGAACTTGCTACTTTATCATAGGTGACAATGGCTTAAATTCTGATGAACTTGCTACTTTATCATAGCTGAATGACAATACACCATCACTAAGATTAATGCATATGCTCTACAACTTCTTCAATATCCAGACAACATCAGAAAAGTGCTTGTGAAACGTTGCTGTGGCTCACAAAAAAAAAGGTTTTGCAACCACACCACCATAATGAAGGATGATGGAGGTCAAGTAAATTTCGACGATATGACCAAGTGTATGAAATGGGAAGCGAGGAAGGACAATGACCCATTATTTGGTAAAATCAGCCACAGCACAACCAACACCCGAGGAAGAAGAAAAAAATCAATGTCCTAAAATAGAAGAAAGCACCGGAACATGTTTTGCTGTGCAGTCAAATACATCTGATAAAAACACAAGCTACACTTAACCCAATCTTGGGGCAAAGTTATTGAAGCCAAGATACCTGTTATACATGGAAAGTTACAACATCACTTTTTTTTCCACATTAATACAGATTCTAATGCTAGAGATTTTTACGAGTGAAATTAAACCACAGTCAACAGCATTATTAGTAAAAGGTCAAATGGAAGCAACAAAGAATCTGAGCTGTAATATGCATATAGTGCCTGTCGAGGTGTAGAAGTGGAGAAACACAGTGTCTTCACTAACTTTTTCTTGCTTCTGGTAGTAGGGGCATCATTCTGCGGAAAAAATACCTATGAATTAAACTGGGCTGTTCAGGCAAGAAGTTAAAACTAGACTTAGAAACGATGGGAAACTCAGTTTCAGTCAACTCCTCCATGTTACCAGATCTAGAAATGATGCCCCTTGACTCAGATACACTTGTTTCACTCAATGAAGTCCATTCAAAAGACATTATCTCTTTTACGCATGAGCACATACCCACAAAGGCCGACATTTAAAAATGACCTCATAAGTAAAAATTCTATTAGTTAGTATTGAAGTAGGGATAAACCCGCTAATTGGTGATAGTGTACTCAATAGATATACCCCTGAGCAATTACTTCCTGAACATCAGCGCAACCCATATGCTACAGGAACTGCACTAAGACAGATTCTGTGGAACCTGGTATGTATGAACCAACAACTTTCAACTTGTTAACAGTAGCTACACTACTTGTTGTACCCGAATAGCTGGCATCTCTGAAGCAGAGCAATTTGAAAAAAAAGACCAGCTAGTCTGACAGGCTTAAAAGCAAGGTTTTCCACAGAGAGCCATCAATTATCAGAGGGAAAGGTGTGCGGAATATTACAAATTCATGAATTAGATCACTGAAAATGTTCTATTATAAGTTGGTCACTATGAAACACCCCTCCCATCCGTGCTAAACAACCTAAAATGATAAACGATTACAATCAGGCCAAGCTAAGATCTATACACTGAGCAAAAAAATAAGTCACAATGCACAGTTTTGTGAAGATTATACAAAGGCCATGGCATCAGTGTGTGACGCCAGTTTGCAGAAATGATACGTTTAGAAGAGTTAGAAAGACCTGATGGTAGGATGAAAAATATATGGTACCACGGCGTATACCATCTAAAAAAATACAAGCTATGAATAGTTTACACCTGTGCAGCAAAACAGAAGGGAGCGTTGCTCCGGTTTGTCATGACTGGCCCATTCTTGGATACTTGATAAAGTGGTGAAAACCTTTCCTGACTCTAAGGGTGTGGTTTGTGGAAGTGAGAACCAGAAGTTTTATTTAATGATACCCAATATGTAAAGTTTGTACCGTTCTTCAGATGTATCAATATCGTCTGATGGTTTCTAACTGAATCATCAACATTCAAATGACTATATGAACAAAAACTTGGACGCTACTTTGTCTATTACATGTTTTAGTAGGCAACTGTGCTTCTTCAGTCTCCCACCAGGTGTCAGGCCAGGGAAGACATGACGCACCTCATTGTCAGGCCATGGAAGACATTACGGATGTCAGCATCCTATATAGGGTTTTGCTGAAGAAGAAAGAAACATCTTTTTAGTGTAATAAATTAGAATCTGGGTTTGCCTACCAATTTGTTATGCTTTTGGCTTTCTTTGACTTAATAAGAACAATTATTTGCTGAGATTTTTATCTTGGACATCCTCTCAAAGGCCATCAAGCAACAAGCCATGTGCCTTGTGTGCATACGTGCAAGAAAGGTGACTTCTACATGGTGTCGGTTTTTTCTTATTGGAACTTACCGTGTATTTAGTAAAATGTAATTATGATAAATATTTGTTCATTGTAATGCAGGGTGTTTCAGACAGAGGGCATTAGGTTTTGAGGCTTGAGTAACCATGCCAAGAAAAGTTTAGTAAATTGGCGAGTACAGCTTAAACTGAAGAAGCGGCACAAAAAGACCTGGTCTATTATCATATTAAATGACGAGTGTTGATGAGGAAATGCAGACCTCCATATGCTTCCACCGATGAAGAATTGAAAATCATTCTTCAAATAGTGGTTTCTCCATCATATAGGGCAGAAGTTTTCAAGACAGCTCATTGGAACCGAACTGCACCTCTATGGGATTGGATCAGCACCACACTTTTCAGTACAATATTGGAACCAAGCCGTACCTCTGTGGCATCATAACAATGACATGTCATTTATTTGACATATTACTTACCAGTGTATAATCAATGTTATTATGCATAAATTCATCGGCATAAACCATTTGAATTAAATATTGGATCAAGCCATATAATAAAATGCATCAGTGACTGAAAATACACAAACTAAAAAGTACGTATGGTGATAACATATAGCTACAACTGAAAAGTTATTATACAATATAATCGGTGTTCAGTTCACCTTAACTTACTGCAATGCACATTTTTTGAGAAATGCTCAACAATAATGATTATCTGATTTTAGATTTCATTTTGAATTATTCAACACAATCGTGGATCTAGATCAATTTTGTTATTCCATATCCCTGGAAGATATTAAACTTATAAACTGACTCGAAGTTTAATATGTTCAAATAAGTAAAATTTTGAGGTTTGAATTTTTTTATATTTCTGGAGGGAAGATAGGTTTCTATATTACACTATGGCATTAGTCATATATATATATATACATATATATATATATATACATATATATATATATATTTATTAATTAATTAATTTATTTATATATATTTATATATGTATACATACATACATACATACATACATGTGTGGCTCGTGATTTTTCTAACTTTAATGAAACCTCACATAAACGTGTAAATAACTTCTCAAGAGCAGCCCATTGCAAGATTTGGTGGTTCAATGTTCTTCGTTCATGCACAATATTCGTCATAAAATGCTTCCCTGTCACAAACATGGAGATTGCTGCCCAAGTGACTAAAGTTGTGATATGTGCACCGGGGAGGACTAAGGCAGTTTCAAAGAGATTTAAGGAGATCATAAAATAAGCTGGATAGATGGAATAAATGCAAAGAAAACACAGAAGTGGACTAGTTTACTTCGGTGAATGTGTGAGAGTGACAAATGAATGGTTGAATGCGTGGTAAATATTTCCAGGATACAATATTGCCAAATTCGTCAAACCCTGCCATCTAAAATAGATTATATTATGACGTCTAAGACCAACAAAATATGGTATCATAATATAATTTCCGATGCTAAAAGGATGTCATTCAATGACAATTGAACATGTCATATCATGACGGCTTAAACTAAACATTCCAGGAGGTCTTAAACATGTCGTTTTATGGCGTTCGAAACACATTATACAGACACGCCGTAGATGTGTCACATTATCAGGCCATTTAAGTTCCAAAACTGAACCAGTTATAACTGGTCATACGACGCCTTTATCTGAAATGTGTCCCACGTCATATAGGCCAATTTTGCTGGCTGGGAACACTCTTGGCGAAGCCGTTGTTTGAGCTGCTTTCTCATTAAGCTTGCACAGTGCCATAGAAAGAGTGCGGTACAGTATGTTCATGTAGGCGATCTAAACTGCGCCTAAGCATGTTCCTGTAGTAAAAGTGTTGTCATCGAAGTGACATACATTCAGAAACTATCTCAGACTATTAATTTGATGTTGTATGCCGTCCCACAATAACTCGATACATTTTTGTTCATACTGTTCTTCCAAGGACGGAAATACCTTTCCTAGGCGTACATGTGTTATGTAATAATAATAATAATATTCCAGGTTTTTCTTTGGTACTTTTTGGAATCCAATAACTACACACTTGCATGGAGAACGAGCTCTTTTTACACTTAGCTATATTATTATGACACAATGAACTATATCTTCATGATCGACCTACATGGCTAAACAGGGGGTTTTGATGTCCCGTAACGCGTTGGCCATTGGCTGGTATTTAATGTCTTTTCTGCTACATGTAGTTCGATTGCACAACATGAGACTCATCTTATATATGTTTTTCTACAAAACAGCGTAAAGCCACTTCATTCAATCATTTCTGACATAAACGCTGGTAGCATATTCTAGTAAGAAGATTGAGCAAAATTGTCAAACACAATGTGCCATATTCGATATATTTTTACAAAAAGGGCTTTATTCAATATTTTTTGTGAAGATGGCTTATTTTTTTTTCATTTCGAATTAGTCCAGGAAATTACAGAACCAGTAAATTTTTACATATTATTCGGTATATCATCGTGAACCAGGCTTTTACACTGTATTCCTAAGGTTCGGCAACATTCTCAGTCAATCGACTATTTATGTTATTGTCTCTGGTAATACGTATCATTGTATATACAGAGACAGGGAAAGAGAGAAAGAGAGAGAGAGAGAGAGAGAGAGAGAGAGAGAGAGAGAGAGAGAGAGAAAGAGACAGACAGACAGACAGACAGACAGAGACAGACAGACAGACAGACAGACAAAGAGAGAGTGAGAGAAAGAGGTGGGTGTTCCATCGTCCTCCCGGAAGGACACCACTTAGGTGATTATACCAAAAATGAACAAACATAAAACATTAAGACAGCAAAATTTATTGTAATGAAAAAAGTCTACAACAGCAATAGTATATACCAATATGACGCGAGCAACAATGAAGCAGCTGCAAATAATTATACAGTGCTTGGTTAGCGTATGTTTACCTGAACGAATGGTTTTTAGCAGATAAACAACATTAATTCAAAGATCGATGTCCAGGGAAACAAGCCACCACAAACACATACTTGTGTTGTGAAAACATTTAAAGTAATGTCATTTCAGAGACAAGTAGTCGCGACCACCAGAGACACAAAATAATTATAAAAGAATACAGCAGGAAATACTCTATTTTGATGAGGGACACACACCGTACATTGTTCAGATTTTCAGGAAATGTCAGAAATTGTCCTTGATGCTAATGGACAGTTTGCACCTTTGTGACGACGGCATCAAAGTAATTTCTAAGGCTCCTGTTCCGTATTCTTACCACATCAGACTATGAGTATTGGTTCGAATAGGATAAAAAGGAGAAAATTACATATACATAGTGTTCTTGAATAGTATCTTTGAATCCGTAAAATGAAATATGCAATCTCCAGGATAAATAATGAATGTATGAGTATAAAAAAATCTGCATCAAGAGGTATAATGAAATTATTACCTATAAAATATACACATATTTGTTTGCGATTCCAAGAAAAGCGAATATTCACCTTTTGCCAAGACTTACTAATGAGGTGAGTACATATGCGTCACAACCTTGTCCCTTGATCATTTATTGCAACCAACAGTGGTCTTAATTTGAACGATTTTTATCACAAATTCGTGAGAAAAGAGGACGTCTCGTTCAAATATCAGCACGCCTTCAGCTCCAGCGGGAAAAAAATGTGCAAGTCACCAACTTCCATCGGTATACCTTATGTGCATTGTGTGGAAATTGTTTTCCCGTGTGTAAATCAGCATTAGTTAAGGATGTTGTTACCACTCTTTTCCGAGCATATTAAAGGCAAAAACAAACAAACAAACAAACAAAAGACAAACAAAAAACAAAACATAAAAAAACAAAAACAATTAAACAAAAACAAACAAGAAAATTCCAAAAACTTTTCTTTTAAAAAGCAGACTTGCCTACCAAGTTTCTTACTATTCGTGTAGGTTATTTGTAGAGAAGTCCATCCTGCTTATGATGTGGATATACTTGTTTGTGCTACTGACGGTTCTCACCCTTACAGCTTTGAATTTAGCATTGTGAAGTAAATAAAGAGACGTGGATACTTGCCACTTCCGTTATAAAGTGAAATTTGTCTTTAAAAGATTAATTGGATGTTGAAATAAATCATCAGATTGTAAAAGGGCAAGGTATTGAAATAGGGACTCTGTGGCATCAGTTTTAATATATTTCAAAAATAATGTGTGTCAAAATGTGTGATAAACGGAACACTTCTATGGGTTTGCCGCGTAAATGAAGTTTTTCAATCAGCTGTCAGTAGTTTTCATTTAGGAAATAAATAATCTTATCCAGTTTAGGATTTAAACAAGAAGGCTCTAATAAGGCCATGCTCAGCTGACATACGAGAAACAGAGCAACGTGATGCAGATTGAAAATGCGATTGGAACAATCCCCATTGACTTCCATGGTTATTAGTAGGAATGCATGCATTGACTGACAAGTATCAAAATTTGAAAAATTAATTAAAACTCAGCAATCCAGAGTGGGCCTATCACCACCTAGTGAACATATGTGATTAGCCGTCCCACAAGCTACACTTTCAGGAAGTGTTATGACAACTTGAGTCACAGTTTGAAGAAGTCGAAAACAGTGAAGACACACGGAAATTTGTTAAAAGAACAGAAAATAGCTCACATCGCTACCAATTGAACAATTGAGTTCTGAGGGTCCCCCGAAGTGTCCTTTTACAATTTTAAAGCAATTGGTTTAGGCCGTTTCAGAGACTTTTTTCTTTGAAGATTTGGTTAAAAAAAATAACAAATGAAATCATAATAATTCTAAAACCACTGAAACTTTACCATTTGAAAAAGCTTGGTAGATATCCATCTAAGCTACTTTTCCAACAAGTCTTAAGTGAATCTGGTTTTGGTAACATGTGAATTCCTATAGCAATCCCCATTGACTTACATGGCAATCAAAGGAATGCATGCATGCATTAACCGACACATACCAGGTTTTTTTAAATGTTAAAGATAAGGAAATTACCGTGTAATCACCTAGTGAACAATTTTGTTGACCCCTTCCACAAGCTATGTGTACAGTTGCAGCACAACCTGAGTGAAAATTTTGAAGAAGTAGTCGAAAATAACTTAAACACACAAAAATCATAAAAAATAGACTTTCAATTTTTATTTACTTTTATGTGCCAAAACGGGTTCCTGTTTACGAAACAAAACATATTTAAACAGACTAATACGTTGATCCAGTGATTCATTTTGGTAACGAATCAGCTCAACACGGAGTGTGATTAAAAAGTCAAAGGCGTATGGACGGCCAACGAAACTAAATGTTTTCACAATGTCCAGATATTTATCAGGCTTATAATTTTGTTTGAATAAACGATAAGGCTGCTTGGATGTAGTCTAACCAAGTCCAAGTACATACATGCAAAGTAAACATGATTCTTATTCACGTAGCAGTGGTTCATTATATGTTGCATGCAAATATAACGGAGCGCCGACGCTCTGTTACGCGTCGATGTTGATGACCAGACTTCACTACTGTACAATAATACAGCTTTAACATGAGTATCGACCAGAAACTTGTTGCGTGGTTGGTAACAGGCTAGCATCATACAAAATTGAAAGAAAAAATCACAGCGCTACCAAGTGAACACATTAAGGTCTTGGGGTCACCAGAACTGCTCCAATTAAAAAGCCATTGGCTTGACGATTTAAGGGGAAAATTGCAATTTTGGTAAAAAGATTCTCAAAAAATTCATAACAAATACAAAATTTACTGAATTGTGAAAATTTGAACACAATTGGTAGATATCTAGCAAGTTTGAAGAGGATCTGGTTGCCGGTTTTGCAGAAAAAGTTGAAAACGCAAACTGTTGAGGACGGAGGCAGACGCCGCGACTGCACCAACGCCGATGCCGACGCCAACGTCGGGCAGAGGACCATAACATAAGCTCAATTGACTAACAAGTCAGCTGAGCTAATAAAATTGCCTTATTGCATCTAGCTGCAGTTGTTTTTTTGACGAGAACGTTAACACTATTTGACAGTTTAACTTCTAAATGAAACGCAGTTACTGAATTTGTCACATTATCGGGTATTGATTGTCAATACAAGACTACTTGAATGTTGGGCCTGCATGCGCCTTTCACAACGTGTCATAGACCGTTGCGATACATTTATTGCTACATATGAAGGCCAACCGGTCCATTCCACCCATAAAAACTATTGCTGTGCAATAATAATACTTCTCCATTGTTCCTTTGTTTGTGTGTCAAACCTACCTGAAGCACGATACAATGTTTTGTTACAGTCCATTTTTGTTATAAATGCCAAAGACAGACAGCAAAGTGTCATTTCAAGCATACTGTTTTTGCATTTGTCTTTCTTGTAAAGTGGTTTTGTTTGTAACTTTAAAAGCATGCTGATATCACCAGCCAATGATGCTACAGCAACAAAAGAAAGAAAGAGAGAAAGAAAGAAAGAAAGAAAGAAAGAAAGAAAGAAAGAAAGAAAGAAAGAAAGAAAGAAAGAAAGAAAGAAAGAGAGAAAGAAAGAAAGAAGCACATTGACCTCTCCATTCATGTAAAAAATGGTTTCTACAACATAAATTGCTTTGCACCGAAAATATCAAACAAGTTAGTTATTACAATAAGTTCTGCCTTGATTAAATACGCAAGACAGTAATCGTATTAATTTTTTTTTACTCTTGTTTTAGTTTAACTATTCCAATCAGTTTATATAATTCAAATCAAAGAGCAAATGATCAGTATTAATATTCATCACAGTAAAAAGCCTAAAAAGCTATACGCTGGTAGCAATCAGTCGAGGGTGCCTTGTTTTCTCCTGTTTGAGTAATTTGAAAATTTAAGAAGTGACCAAACCTCGGAAACCTTGGCATGTTACTACGAATGATACAGCCGCATCACGCGGAGTTAAAGTACAGTGCCAGTTTACTATTATATGAATGCAGACGACATCATTCACATGTACTGTTAATAAGAGTGGAGCTGTGTGAGTATTAAAGTCATAATGGCACACACAAGCTTGCCATTATATTTTATGCAAGATTAATTTAAATGACGAATGGTATTTACGTTTAGATATCATACGCAGTCCTCCAGGATTGAATTACAGACGGAAGACTGGACATGTTAAATTCACCGTCGACGTTGCCTTCCCACACATACAGTGTCAAGGCACATCAAATCGTTTAACAATACAGCATAGGGTTCAACCTGACATACTTACTACCAAATAAAAAAAAAAATGCTTGAGTTTCTGTATTTATATTAGAAAGAACCAATCATAAGGACAGTTATCATATGCATAGAACTTGAGTAACGGATTTCGAGTATTGATGATGTGGACTTTTTCTAGGATGTTGGACTCATAGACATAAATGCAAAATGATTTGGCAATGTTACACAATGAACATCTGATCAACGGTTTGGCTAATTAAGTAACTTTCGCTTGATATTTCGAGCAAGCCCGTAGCTAAAGTAAACCCGGTGTAACTCACCAAGAATGAGAATGGTATAATCAGTGAACTAAATTCCCATAATCTGATCACGAGGTTCTGTCAAAATATGATACAGGTATCGATCTACCTTATATTAGCCGTGGTTGGGAATGCCCCTTGTAATCTGCATTTGGCTGCCAAAAGACTACGATTTGTGGGTCATCTGGGTTTGTGAGGTCAAAGAAACGGACTGAAATTGGCGCATGCGCCGTGACGTGGACCACAGTTGGGGGCAGGTAAAGTTAAGGGAAGGGCCATTGCAAGGTTTATAAATACAGTACACCGTTTGTACAGATGATTTTTATTAAAGATAGGCCCATTGGTCAATTATTTATTATGTAATCTCAATACATTTCTCACTTACATATAGAAAATAGGTAAAAAATGTGTGTAAACAGAAAACATCCAGGAATGGCTGGAAAGACCTCTTGTGACGACAGATGCCAAGTCAATAGCTTCCCGTGGCACGGACTGGGCGCATTGCTCCCTACCGCGCCAAGGGACGCTATTAACTCCGACCCAATCTGACCACGCAAAGGGTGAATACATGTATCTTTCTGTAGACCTAATCATTTTGAAGAATTGTTCAAATAATAATTTCACCATAAAAAAAAAACAAAAACAAAAAATAAAACAAAAACAAAAATAAAATTTAAGACGATAAAAGATAACGTGGTCAAACTAAGCTGTCATGAGGTTACACACATATCTGAGACGATTCACTGACCACACAATCTCCTGAAAACTGGCCTTGTGACCTGTGCACCACCATATGACCTTAACCACGACGTTCATCAGGTTTCGTTGTCCAATCATTCAAGACCTTAATCACAGCTAAGCTAACGTGGTGGTATTCATCTGGAAAACGGTGACTTTTGATCGAATGTTATTTCTCAACCGTAGTAGTAAGCATCTCCCGGGCTGTTCTGATATAGTTTTTCAAAAGATGTAACGATTACTGCGCATTCTGGACGACTCTTGGGCTTCTGACCCCAGCAACGCATCATGATATCGTTGTAGCTAAAATGTAGAAAAAAACAGAAAAAAAAAAACAAAAACACTTATGATCTGCATTTCGGTAAACGGTTGCTTATTATAATTTATTCTTAATAGTATCAGTTTATAAGTTTTTATAATTTCTCATTAAAATGATAAAATATTGATAAATTGTTGTCGAACATGGTTTTACTTGACTTGAAGGGATTTCAAAGCTCTCTCGTGGGCAAGGTCTTCTTCACACGTAAATCTTGCCTCGTGCTCGAGCATTCAACTTCCTTCGAGACATCCCACTCCCTGAAACTTACTTCGCGGAACCAGAGTTGCATGATAGTATTTAATACCGGGACCCTGGCAAAAATTTAGTTAGTGTACTCCTAAATGCAGGACGATCATTACACCCATGGCAGGGTTCAAAATTATAAAATTCATTAACTATATAGTGATAATTATTATAGACAAGCAAATGTTAAGCTTACATAAAAAAAAGGCCAAGAATTTACCCATAAAGAGAAAATACCGTATAATGTTACGCAGGCACTACGGGCAACAGGGTTTCAGTCGGGCAAAAGCGGCAGTGAGAACAAGGTAATTAATACTCTCAAGTGAGCAAATTAAAAAAAAAACGAGGTCTGCGTCATGGCTTGGGAGATGACGTACGTCATCATTAAGCTATCGAGGCGTCTTGAAGCGGAAGATTCGTGAAAGGTAACTCCCTTTCACAGGTAAGGTCTCCATCAAGCGTCAATTGTATTTAATCCAGTATAGGTACTGTATTCGGAGTTGTTACATATCGGGGACTGTATATATGTGACTCCGCTAGCATCAAAGGAGCACCGAAAATATATATGTTTTGTGACCACAGAACGGACGGTTCTCGAACCGACAATCTTCGGCACCAATAACTGGCTAAATGAGAAACGCCCATCCCAAATGAACCAAATTCCCATTCCAAAAAGGAATGGTTCAATGGAGACCGGTATGCGTGAATGACATAATCAACACGGCCCCGTTCATTGTAATGTAACTAGAACTTATTCTGTGAAAGTAAAATGCTTGATTCATATATATATATATATATATATATATATATATATATATATGTGTGTGTGTGTGTGTGTGTGTGTGTGTGTGTGTGTGTGTGTGTGTGTGTGTGTGTGTGTGTGCATACTCTGGGATCGTCACAAATTTTCATGTTGACAGTCGACAACCAGGGAAACAACGATTTTCTGCCATGTCGCCCTCCATGTGTCTATGTTACTGGATACTTTGTATAGAATGTCAAATAAAAGAACAGAGACCGTTGCGTTGTTCATGCGAAGCTTACCTTTCATTCACTTATTTAGTTCGTTTTAATCAAACCCAAAAGTGTTGCCCAAGCAGCCTGAACAAGCCGTTCGTTCTCTATGCATCATCTGGGAAGACCGCAGATGAGTGTTTCGGCGTACTTAGTTTAACCCAGGCATGACATGGAAAGAAGCTCTTGACCATCGTAATGGTTTTGCCTCCTTTTATGCGCCACAACGTGACGCCAATCCTAGTGTATGAATTACGGTGTTCCTCTGCTACTTCGACTCTAACTTCCGTATATGGGTAAGCATTAAGCTGGACTCCAGTTGCAGCGTTATTTGTTATCATAGCTGCTAAACCCTGCATACAACAACACTTGCTTCGTGTGCGGACATCCTTTTCACGTAAGCAAATAACATGATGTGCATGTTCTTAAACTTTCCGGAATTTGATCAGTTTACCCGAATTCAAAATTCATAGGTTCCTAATAATGAGATATGCCAACGCTCGAACTATCAGAGATTTTTCATGTTAGAAGTCATGATACCGAGTCACAATATACAGTATATATATACACACACACACACACACATACATATATATATATATATATATATATATATATATATATATATATATATATATATATATACACATATATATACATATATATATATACATATATATACATGTATATATATATATATATATATATATATATATATATATATATATATATATATATATATATACATATATATATATCCTGACACTCAAGTTCCGGGATGAGGTTTAAGTTTGGGTTCAGTTCGATCGTTAAACTGTGCATGTTTGCTGGTTATCTCAGCTGTTGAAAAAAAAAAACTTTTCACAATTAAAAAGTGAAATCAATGTGAATATCACCTACCCAAAAGCGTATAATTAAGCTTTTTGGTTAACTGCAATAGGCCGTCACCTTGAGAGGTATTTTATGTGGGTTTATCACTGTTAAATACAACATGGCGTAGGTATTGTAACCTGCGGCCGCACGATTGGCGTTAACTCTGTTACTCACCTGAACTACCACCAAAGATAGTAAATGTAAATGCCCATATATTAATATTTTGGTGCAATTTATTTTGTAAAAAGAGTAAGCATTTTACAGGTAAATGAAGGGTAAAGTGCGGACTTTTGTCGACCCCCAAAATACAATTGCACATCATCGATATTTCGTTGGCTTTTTCGTATCTTCACATGTCTATCGCCGCGAAAAACGATCCCAGTATATATATATTTGCCTAAAGCAGACTTTCTTTACAATGTACATAAATATACAAGGTAACGTATTTAAAACAAAGGGATGCTTAACAAACCTAATTCTGTAGGCCCATGTACCGTTTGAACACTATCAAGTCCGATATTCTAAGAGCAGAGTCCTATTCCGTATCATTTACTGAAAAACTGCATAGTTCTAAATCATAGTAGCAAATTAATTTATAAAAGGAACAAATCATATTCATAAAATTTGAAATTAAGAAGAAAGTTTAAGGCATTATGAGTCTTTATAAAATCGGGTCATCAGCGGAGAACCAGCGCAAGACTTGTTTCGGTGTCATTACTCCCCGGACAAATCATTCTGCTAACTGGCGGCATCATGTTTGCAGTTCCCATACAAATATCCCGAGCAGGTGTATTACGCAATCGAGTGATTATGATGCTGCTTTGTTAATAAGCCTACTTAAAAATGTAGCCCACACCAAATAAATATAATGAAACTACACCAAATATCCATGATTAGGCCTATCAAAATAAATCATAAAATAATAAATAGTAAGTCAGTATATGCTTACATTTCACCAGGACACAGTTCTGGTGCTGGAAGTCTGTAACCTTGTTTCAGTTCATCGGCCAATTGACCACCTCTTACGTCAGCAAAAGGGGCTTCTCCTGAATAAAAAAACTAGCTTCAACAAATCTTTCCCACTCATTGAATTGCAATTGTATATTTTCACGACCAAACTCGTCTGTTAATGTTGAATTAATTTCCTTCAGTGACGTGTTACTTGTTTCAATTGGCTCAGAGACAAGAATAATGAACTGCAAACACATTTAGTGATAGACTGTTCCCATACATCTTGAAGAACATGTACGAAACATTCATGTGCAAGTCAATAAGGGTAGAACTTTTTTCACAAGGAAAGCTCAAGATAATAAATTACACATATAAGAATCACCAGCAGCATATAGGCATGCAGTGTCCATTAGCAGTCAACCATGTGTCTTCAACATACCCAGACTGAACATCTCCCAAATTGTGATTCCGTATGACCAAGCATCTGTTTTTGTGCTGTAAGTTCTCTTTTGGCCCTCTGGAACATCAATTGTTTCAGGCGCCATCCACTTCAGTGGGATTCTCTCCTAAAAAATCGAAACAGGCTGATAAGACACGACCTGGTCTTGATAATTCTTACTGATTTTCCTCGGTGTAGCTGTTACAAGTACACTGGCATCACCACCGTGGGACCAACAAGGGTAACATTTAATATGGCGTTTCAATAAACTGTGCTAAACATAGACGTGACCAAAATTTGTGGTCATGTACTTAAGATGCTGCAGTTCCGTTCTTTATTATAAAATTGGTTCTGGACAGCATTATCTCGGATATGACGTTTACAGAAATTAATAAATTAAAGTTTGTGACTTTAGAATTTACTTTTATCGGTTGAGTTGACTTTAAAATACACCTTCGTTGATTGGTATAATTTTACATTTACCTTTGTTGATTGGTTTTCGTCTTCGGCCTCGCCCTTCATTGGCCCAAAGCCATGGAGCTTCGCAATCCACTCTCCAGCTTCGTGTTTTAGCAGGACATTTCTGGCAGCGAGGCGTCTGTGAAGCACCTGTCAGGTTGTAGCATACAAACAATAAATGTGAAATTGATATCAGTGACTAAATGCTGTTTTTTTTTTTGTTTTTTTTTTTTTTTTTTTTTTAACGACATTCCTCTCCAACGTGATTTTTACGGTCCGTTATATCCCTAACATCTGAAGAAAAATTGATCTAAAAATTTAACATAAATGTAGAGAACGCTTATTCATATTGTCCGGCCCATCTCGCTATTTGAAATGGCAATGTTGAATTCATTTAATTTTTCCATGAGTGCAAGTGGTATCATTCGTCTTCTTTAAATTATCTATCTTTTGTGTGCAAGAAGGATTAATGTAGGGCACCGCCCTGTTGTCTAATTTGGTCAATAAAATGTATTCAAACCAATTTTATTTTCCATGCACTTGGAACGATTTCCCTCAAATATGACACGGTATAATCCCTCTAACTGCGAAGCAAACAAATCCCACCGTCATATCCCATAGTAAGCAATACATGTATGAACTCGGTATGTTTGTAGGACAAGAGGACCGTCTGATATAGTGTTATTTTTGGAAACCAGAATTTATAGTTGGCATATTTTATTTACACTACTGCTTCACGGACGTCATTTAAACTCACATGCTGTTCAATAAGGATCATTGACCTGGAAAGTGAAAACATCTACCATGGAGAATTCCCTGCCTGGTGAAACACGTTTGAATATATGAATAAACTAAGAAACTGTTTGAATGTGATCATTCTGCCTGTGTTATGTTCAGATGTTTCTGATAGCCACATTGTGAAACATCTAATATACCAGCATTTCAAGTCAATGTTTTTTGACCGAGTAACATATCTTTCTTGGGTAATACACTGCTTTTCCCCTTTAACATTTCAAAGGAAAAGTTTGTAGACTTATATGTCATTTAAGTATCATAAAACGAATACTTCACGAGTAATTGTGAGAAATGCTTTTTAGCCGTTCATGTTGTTGGATTTGGGTCTGTGGGCAGTGCCAAGCATTCTGCCTTTTTGACATAACACAAAGACAGCAACCATGTGATATGGGGTGAACTGGTAACATGGGACTGTACCATGGCCAATGAACCTTGCGTTGAATTGACCATGCAGCTGAAATTATGTTCCTTGTTTTTAAAACCTATACAAGGTTTTTGTAGAACCTTCAAAGAACTATGGGTCTCGCTCTATCTATGATTTTGTATGATGATGTATTGAGGACTTTAAGGAGTCCAAAACGGAAAAAATATATCATAGGTGTTGCAATTTCCCCAATGGTCTTTTATTGGCATAAAAGACACTAACATGTCTCGAAGACCAACAAATCGAGTACAAAACAGAGTAACCGGAAGGAAACTTAGTGGGTATTAAAGACGAAAAACAACAAACAAGAATAACATTGCAATTTCTTTTGCGTATATCGACATTTGTGTCATGACTATTTGTTCCCACACATATCCTTATGATGTCAGTGAAATCTTGGAGTCTATTTTGTGTACCTTATTGGCATGGAGGTGTTTCAGTCCTTCGGCAATATGAATCGCGAATTGAATCATCTGTTCCACGGTGTCCTCCTTCGCTTTATCCTGCTCCGTCGCCCATTCTCTCAGGTTCCCTCCTTCGCAGAATTCTAGCAGTATCACTGGGGCGTTCGGCCCTGCACGGTTACAAAAAACATTGTTTCATTTGTCTTAGGTCTCCACAAAAGAGGTAGAATTTTGATCCGTGTCACAGAAAAAGGCTTTAACAACTTCCGACCTGAATTTAAACTGTTACACTTGACATATCTGAATGTTAATATCAGCATTCATCAGTTTGTCATCTGCTGTTTTCAGCCGCGAAAATACACATTGATTCTCGTGTACATTCTTTCTAGATTTCATTGAAGTAACTCTCTGCTTTCTTTGAATAAGTAAGAAGCCAAAGACCAAAAGAAGCTAGAAAAAAAAGGAACCAAACAAACAGACCAAACAAACAAACAAAACACACGCAAATATACGGACCATAACATGCATAAACATTTTTGTTCAAATACCTTTACACACAATTATTTTAGACTTTGGGTTGGAATTACATTTGTGAAATATTTTAGGGAAAAGTGGCTTACCCTCAACAACGCCCCCAACAAAATTAACCACGTACTCGCATCTTGGAAGTGCAGTTGCATAAAAATTCAATTTAGCCTTCATCAGCAGCTGGTCTTGTTCGCTAGCGCCACCTATTAACAGGAGGAACAGAACGACAGATAATTATTATTGTGACACTTCTGCACTCAAGTCATCCTTCACTGGCAAGCACTCGTAATTAATAGTATAAATGACACTTGTGTTGTACATGCTTGGGGTGTGTCTAGGTTAAAATAACATTTACCATTTTGGGCTTGTTATAATATGGTTATATGAACACATTGACAACTAAGGGTTCTGGGAATCGTCCCTATGTCATTCCGAACAAATTACTCGCGAAGTTTCAGAGAAGCCTTTTAAGACACCCCTCCCCCGAAAACAAAACAAAACAAAACAAAACAAAACAACCCCCCCCCCCCCAGAAATTCCTGAAATATGATGGAAGTATCACCTACTGAACAGATATCGTCAAAACCCAACCCAAGTTTGATCCCCGACCGTATAAGGATAATAATGTTAATGCTTAAGCCACTGATTCACCCTTCTGTCCTTGTGGTG
Source organism: Hermodice carunculata (assembly GCA_964020975.1). NCBI lineage: Eukaryota > Metazoa > Annelida > Polychaeta > Eunicida > Amphinomidae > Hermodice > Hermodice carunculata. Next base: position 44,822,698 of record OZ026625.1, read on the forward strand.
GTCTTCTCCGCCTATATATCGAACAGAAGTCGATAACACGGAATATCAATTATCATTGCAATGTAATTTTGAGAGAAAACCAGTGTTTATAAAGTCGCACGTCCACATTACGTCGATTTCTTAACATTAGCGCTTTGGTTTGGAAAGTTACGACCTGCATGTCTTTGAAGTTTCTTGGCTGGCTCGGGTTTTTTTGTGTTTGTTTGTTTGTTTGTTTTCCTTGTTTTTTAATGCTTATTTGTTTGTTTTGTTTGGCGTTTCTTTATTATTATTTTGTTACTTTTTTTTTTAGGGGGGGGGGGAGGACGGGGGACATTAAAATTTCGAATTGGAGAACGGTCGAAGATTACATATAATGTGAATAAACGTGTCAATTGCCATATCTGATGGTTGAAAGATTAAATTGAAAAATATTTTCCAAGTTGAGAAGTAAGTGTTCGATTGGGGTAGGAACACAACTGTCTGATACCAGAGACCTTTGCATATATCGTATATGTATTGTTAAATTAGTAAGTTACATGCTCAGCATAATTTGAAGGTAGAAGGCGGGTGGCTGGGATACCTTGCAAGATTTCTTTCCATGCTCACAAAAACAACGTTGTCTTGAAATGAATTGGTAAAATTTTTACTGTTGGTAGTAGGGGTGTTTAAAACAAAACCAGGCAAATGGGTCATATCTTGAGATAGGAGGCTGCACACGAGGAGTAGAAACAAGCGATCTAGACTTGCACAAGTCCCTGGTGCATGTCCCTATTTTCCCATCCCGCCGTCCCACCCAGAAGTGCGATACATTTTCCCCTCCACAAAGTTAACTGAATAATATTATGCCAACTACACGGTGTTATTAAGTAGGTCCTACTATTATTATTATATTTTTTTTTTAACTGTCGACACTGCCGCCGTGTCGGTTTCAACAGTAGCAGCTATTGAGTCCTGGTCAGTTCTAATCCCATTATCATCGCGAGTGGAAAGTGGCCTTCGATGAATGCATGGCTAGTCACTGGCCACTCAAGCGAGACAAAGCTGACCGTCTCCCTCCGGCTGCCGACACCACTGGACGCCCTCCGCCTGACTCGGGCAGTGCAATTAATACTTCATTACACAGTAGCTCAATTAACAGCTTCTGAAGAGGGGTGCGTTATGACCGCTCGCATGTCTGTGTGATAAGAAACACAGTGCAGACCGCCCGGCGCTAATCATCTGGAGTCCGTGTTATCTGGTTATAGACACGTTCCACGCCAATTAGCCAGGTTTGAGGGCCTACCTGTAAGGCTGTATGGTAACCGAATAACGCTTGGACGTATGTTTACTTGAAAAATTTATTTTTGCAATTAATTTTATTTTGAATAAAATACGGAAGACAGTCCAGTGAGACTTGAGCAAGTCTACAAGCGATCATGGTTTGTATTTAGCACATCCGGTAGTCATTGTTTGGTGTCTCGTGCAAATGGGTTAGACACAAGAGACGACAGGAAAACCCATGAAGGTATTGATTTTGAAAAAAAATCAGTCCGTTCAAAAGCATCACAATCTTGGCAATGTTGCACTCAAACTAGTGGACGGATATTATTGTCAATCAGACAAGAAAATAGAGCTGCAACAAACAATTGAAGATCGTGATGAAAGAAAAAGACATAGGCCAAAAGTGTACTCGAAGATTGAAAGTAGTTGACACATCAACATTGCCCTCGGGACGATAAGTATCGGCTTTCTGCCTCCTATCAACCATAATGGCAGTTCCCGTTCTTATCCCGGTCGAGACCAAAATAGTACTTTACAAGGTTGGTCTTTCTGGCATTTTAGATAAGTTCAGGCAACTATTATTTGACAAAGAAGGCAGAGATATGTGAAAAAAAGACAAACCCCAGAACAAGAGAAAGGCAATGTCATATTTTACATTCTTTGACATATGGTAGATGTCTTACCAGAAATTTATCAGTGCCGACTCTCAAGAATACAGACACGAGTAAAAACAGGTTTCAAGTTATGCTTAAAATCGCGTTAGTTTTAAAAGTAAGATTGATGGATTGTAGAGACCAAACGATCATAATAGGAACAATATCGATTCTGAGAGTTTGAGATCCCAATAAGACGTGTTAAATGTTCTCCAGATTTCTCAAAACTAGAAGTAAACTGCAAAACACTACGCACGTCTGTGTGTAAACATATAAACAGAATGTCTGTAGATACATGTATATTACATACACACACACAAATATACATGCACACACACGTGCGTGTGTGCGTGCGTGCGTGCGTGTGTGTGTGTGCGTGCGTGCGTGCGTGCGTGTGTGTGTGTGTGTGTGTGTGTGTGTGTGTGTTTTAATCGTATAAATCAAAGTGTTATATACATTTTGACGAAAAGAGGGTGTCTCCGTGGTTTTGGAACTTTGGAGGGGAACTTGTTTGCAATGTTTATTTATCCATGCTTTCTGAGTCCATTGCCTTTGACAAAAGTTGCTGAAACTTGCTTTTGCCTTTGCAGAATTTTTGAAATACGCATGGTCCCAGTAAGTAGAAGCCAAACATGATGATCTAAACATAGTAGTCGTATATATTATAACTTAATATACAACTTACCAAAGTGGGCGAATGGGCAACATTAAGTCAAACTGTTGATGCATGGTTTTGAATAGTTTTTCCTACCGGCACCACAATTCATGTTTGATATATACAGCTTGCTCTCTTACTTGCAAAACGCTTTTTGTGTTTATACATCGACAGTAGCACAAGAAATGTCCAGGCCGTGCCCGGGAATCGTTCAAATAACATAATAATTAAGCTGAAACTGCGCATATTTAGTGTTATTCGACTTCACGACTTCCATACTTGTTAAATCATAAAATGTTCGTTATATTTGATACAACTTTCTTGCGATTACTTTGATCAGAATATATTTTTTTTATAAAATTTCTGACTTAGCTTTTGAAAATTACATCCAGTGCATATGATTGATAGATAATTGAGCCCCTCCCCCCTGCCCCGGCAACAGCACTATGTATTCTGTCATTTTACCTTTGAGCATCTTAGCAACGACAGAGCTGTCAGCATTCTTATCTTTCAGGCTCGCCATCATGATGACTGCAAATCTTCCTTTTGTAAGGTCACCCAGGTACGTCACTCTACTCGGGCTCACGTGCCATGTACTAGACTCAGCAAAGTCCATCTGGCCATATATGTATACGTCGTCATCGTCGTAAAAACTTTGTTGCATGCCATTAGGCTGCATGAAAAAAACATGTTTCCGTTATTGGTAAGCACGACAAGTATTGCTTGCGTTTCATTACTTTCATACCCGTTGCTTAAAAATCTCAAAGCAACACACTTACAATAACAGTTATGCAATATACTGTGATGGTAAATTTATATCTTTTATATTACAGTGCTCTTCGTCATCCATTAAAATCATAAGCAAACAACACCAAATCCTTACCTTATAAGTTTTATAATATCTAATCTTATAATCATATCATCCAACGATACATCCCTTGCGAAAATCTCCATAGCTTTTTAGTTTTTCATGAAATAGACCAAATTCATCCGTAAGTCAGCCAGTAAACAATAATAAAAGAAGAAAAACGAAAACCATGGAGCCAACAATACATAAAGAAAAGAACAACGACATAATTGTAACCTACATGAACATATTCATTATTAGTGTATCCTTTCGACAGAGGTCCTGCGCGCTTGGCTGCAAAACCAGAGCCGGTGAAACAAGAACAGGGAATCCGCCTGACAACTTTGGGTATAGGTGTCTTGCCTTGGCGTTTTCTAACAATCACAATCAATATGAGGCCCAAAGGGATAAGCAGGATTAAGAGCACCCCTGGAAAAAGAAACATTCAATTACATATTCACGGAATTCTATGTACTTCAGGATATAAATTAGCTGTTATATCGATCGATTTGGCATATAAACCATGGGCTATTTCCCATTGAAACCTCATGCCTTACTAAATCCTGTGGGGACAAAGTAAAGGACTTTTGTGAGAACAATGGACACAATATGCCCAGAAAGCGCCTGTGAAAAACCAAAAAACAAAAAAAGAGACGTAACGTTAATTGCATTCATTATTCTTGGTGAAACATATTGAGGTTGGAATGACCTAAACACCCCGCTAAACAGTGAGTGATACAAGACAAAAACAGGAACGAAACACAAAAAACAACAAACAAAGAAATAAAACACACACAAAAAACAAACAACAACAAAACAAAAATTTCAAAAAAAAAAAAAAAAATGGAAAATACAAATGCAAATATCTGATCATCAAAAAGTAAGTGGCAAGAAATGGTCCAGTTTACGGTAAATCCAAATTTACAGAATTCATTGGGTATATGTTGTTCCCCAGACTAACTTTTACGACGCTTTTCATATAGACCCTGCATACTAACTTTTATTCAACATCTTATAGAACGTAACTCATGATGCCAGCGGCAAATTATGAAATACTGTGTATGTGAGATTTTGCTAGAAGTGACATTATATTTCATATAATTATATTTCGTCTTTTTGAACAAATATAAGACTTTATAGGTATTCAAAGCTTATTGGTATGTTGTAAATACTAAACGGGAATACCAAAAATCCCATAAGAATTGTAAATCCACGGCATTATTTCTTTATTAATAAAGATTTTAAAGAGCCAAGTTATTTGCAGGATTACCTGCGGGGTCAGGGATATTTCCAAAAATGGGAAAGGTGAGTCAGATAAACATACATTGGCCAATGCGGTCAATTTATGACAGTGACATAAAGGAACACGTTTCACATGCTCACATGAATTCCTCTCGTGAATTTAATACGCTATATATAAATAAGATAATATTTGTTTCAAACATGAGAATAGTTTCTGGCTTAACTCTAAGATATTCAGATAAACCTGTAACTGTAGAAAAGAAATATATATATATATATATATATATATATATATATATATATTACCTATGGACAGCCCAGCAGCGGCGCCACTGCTCATGCCAGTAAGTGATTCTGAAAAGATGAGGTGATATTTTTCAGCGAAATACGTCAGCAGAGTGACAACCATTACAGTTATGTTACGACAATTATAAGTGATGACGTATATGTAGTGATTCGACAAAGCATACAATGATAACAAGTGAAATGTCACTGTATTAGACTTGATAGCCATGTTATGTTTTCTGGGTTAAAGAGGCGTCGTACAGTGAGGAAACGTTGACGAAAGCATTCTTCATGAGGAACTGGACAGTTTACATTCGTCCAGAAAAAAAGCGCCCAGGAGGCCCTGAGCTAACAGTGAGAAATACATGAAGATATGGAAATTAACGAGTTTGCACAGAGAAAGGAGCCGTTAACCAAGAAGGCCTTTTTGTCTCATAAACATATCACTGTGTCCATACTTATTACATTGGAAACGTCTGTGAAAACGTGTATTGCCTACGGATATGTGATAAAAAAACTGACACTGGCTAAAAAGAAGCATTGTTATTTTATTTTAACGTCCACACAATTTACTGCAATTTAGAAAAAAAGCACCAATGTTGCAATATTAGAAAAAAATCGCTTCATATTACATGAATTTTAAAAGGGTTCACGAGTCTTATGAAACAGACATCAGTATATCTGTCTTTTCCACCCCACAGCAGGCACGTATGAGTCTATGAAGCCTACAAATAACAGTAGTACTCGCATCTCAACACACTCTTATATCTTTTTGAGGTCACAGGTCCCTGCATATCACAATACCCATCCCCTGTCTGTTGACAACATTACATTGCTATTACACCCAGACTGTGTTTTTACGTGACAAAACTGAATTGTTTTCCTCGCTTTCGTATTGTCAAATAGTCCACTGGTCGCTATATGTGTTGCTCACTAAAAGTAAAGCTTCACATCAGCACTGGTAAAATATCCATAAATATTGACACTGTGACTTGCATACCATTTCATATAGAAAAAAATAACACTAAAGAAATTAAACATATTCCAATAGTCACTCTCATTGCGACACAGGTCTAGTCCATTGTTCAACAGCTATATCTCTACACGTCTGGTGCACCGTGGAGACTCGCCGTCGTGGCTAACGCCTACTATAGTCACCATGAAAAAAAGGTGTGCCGCTAGTTTCCAATATATGTTCCAGAAGATGTTCATCACATTTGTACTGTGAAGCCGGAAAGGTAAATCAAAAGTAATAAGCCATACACAAAAAGGAAAACTCCCCCGTATAACAAGGGCTTCTATCGTAAAAATGATTGCACTTACTTACAAAAATTCCCTTTTAGTTTCACAAAATTCATCTTTCGTGGAAGAATTTCGTCTTATTGTTTTTGTGTCTTTTTGACCGGAACCACTTCCTAGTAGTCATTACCTTATTCCGCAGTCCGAACTCTTTACTCTCCATAAGCTAACCTGTCCCTGTCTAACCTATATACATATGGAAGTACTATTATCCATATTGCACACGTTCCTCTGTAAAATTTTGACGTACGCTGTATTAGCCCCAAAAATTAGAGGGTCTTCAGCAGGTACCTATTCAGAACATGTTTCGGAGCATATTACCCGTACATGTCCCTCGGAATTGCGGCTCCTTGTCTTAGGTAAATATTCAGCAAAGACAACCAACATAATAATGAATAAATATGAACGTGGCAAATGATGAATTAGCTAAATACGTGAGGTTTTGCTTAGAAATGCAGAGCGTCATTATGAAAGAATTCCTGTCAAACAAAATATAATTACTAAATTTGCATAGTACAGGTTCAGATAAGAACAATTTGCCTTGCCTTGAACCAATATGTACCCTTTCTAGCTGGATAGCTTAATCTGGTTAAACCACCCGCCAGTATATAACTGACGTGGAAACGAGTTGGGGCATTATAATCACTCCCAGTGATTGTAAAATAAACAGTTGCAGCTAGACCATCTGTACAAACCAAAGGAAATCCTGACAATGACTTCAATAATGGATATCCTGCACCAGAAATGTAAAACAAACTCCATCATGACACCTACTCCTCACTTTGAAAGTCTACAAACAATTAAGCTCTATTTCACTGCCAACCCTGAGTCAATGTCAACGTAATGTGTCAGATTTTTGACAATTGAGAAAATACTGTCAATTTTGACTAATTTTTTAATATTGAATTAATGTACATTTAGGCATGCCAGAAAAGACTGAAAGTCATTAGCATTTATGCCAAAAATATGTTACCAAAACATTTTTTCTTAACACAATATTAAGTACAATTAGGCAAACATGTAATTGTCGTAAGACGCTGCTTGCTACCGATAGCCCCAGGGGGTTTAACGAGACAGAAATAAAGCCTAAAATTCGGAAAGTGAATATTAAAACAGAATGATGCCAAAAGATAAAGTTAAGTAGAAAAAAGACAAGTCTAAAAACTGTTAATCATTGTAGCCAAACTGTCTAATAATCTTTGGATATTAACAGCAAAATGTATAGGGCAAGTCAGAAAAGAGAGGAAGTTATTTGTATTTAGGTCAAGAGAATGCAATAAAAATAAAATGTTTCTCAGCCAGATATCAAGTACAATTAGGCAAGCTTGTATCTGTCGAAGGCCGCAACTTGCTACCGGCAAGTAATCAAAATTAACTCTGTGGATTTGTTCTTTGTCATCCTTGGATTTCTATTGTAATCTGCGGTGCTGTTACTATTCACTTATTGAAATTACACACACAAAAAAATAGTTTGCCCAACACTGATGCTCGGGCACTTGTTTTGCTATGTCTACCATACTTATTATCTCCCCCTCTTTTTTTAAGAAAACACGTCTTTTTGGCCTTGAATGTTGGCAGAACTAATCTGACTTTGTTACGATATCGTTTCTCAGCGTAATGGAGCAACCTAGACTTTGTTTCAGAATGAATATTAAAATTGTTCACTGCATTTCAAATTTCATGAAACAATTTCGCCATTGACATGTCAAATCTGACCCAGTTTGCTGCGATTATGTCAGTAGTTTATCAAAACTGATCGATTGCTTCGGGTACAATTATCCATTTGCATTTTAAGTTTTTAAGGGAAGGGAAGCAGTATCTGGATAGGCAAAATACGTTACCAGCGAGTTTGAAAAAGAGATATTGGCAGTGAATTTAGAAAAAAAAACTGAAAATAGAAAAACACACTTCAATATGTAACAAATGAATCTAAAATCGCTGTACACCTCATTTTCTTTTCTGTTTTTATTTTGAAAGCTTCAAGTGCCATACTGAATATTTTAAACGTATTAACCATACTGGTTTTGAGAAGATTTCCGCCTAAAATCATAAAAGAAAGATTAGCCGTCATTGTGCAAAAGCAAAACACTCATACAGATACCCTTGGTAATACATTTATAATTTCTGCAAAATTTTGATAAACTGTAGCTGATGGTAATGAAGTTGGACGGACGACAACGGGGAAAGAGTGACGTGTGCACTGACCTGATTAGTAAGTACCATAACCCAAAATTACGACTATTTAACAAAAACCATAGTACCGTGGGATAGATAGATAGATAGATAGATAGATAGATAGATAGATAGATAGATAGATAGATAGATAGATAGATAGATAGATAGATAGATAGATAGATAGATAGATAGATAGATAGATAGATAGATAGATAGATAGATAGATAGATAGATAGATAGATAGATAGATAGATAGATAGATAGATAGATAGATAGATAGATAGATAGATAGATAGATAGATAGATAGATAGATAGATAGATAGATAGATAGATAGATAGATAGATAGATACTAACGAGGAGAGGCTGTAAAAAAATTATAGGATAGGATTGCGCTGTGTCGGTTTCTGCCCGTCAGATCTTCATACACCACAGTAAATTGGACACTGTTGCTTTGTCCTGGGCGAAGGCCATAAAGTTCCACTGAAACTGGCGGGGGCGTTTGTATAATGTCCCTTTCTAGCTCGCTTCCATCTGCCTTGGTGTATTTCACGGAAACACCCTTGATGTCGTAGCAGGCAGCAGGATATGTCCAACTTAAAGTGGCCGTGTTGGTACTGATTGCGGTGGTGATGAAGTGTTTCTTTTCAAAAGGTGGATCTATGTGAATGATGAGGAAAAGACTGCGTTAAGTATTCTAATGATAAACGTTCTTGCATATATTAATCGCTAATGTATTGTCAAACAACTGTAAAAACGCAGTGACATATTGCTTGCCTGTGAGAGCAATTGTCATTATCGTGAGACGTCCAGAAATCCTCATGACAATCCTTATCACCACACACTACAAATTTACTTTTAGATGGATTAAATTTGACATGGAACTCTTCGCGAAAATCGTTACATATTGAAATCATTTGGCGCAAAGATTATTTAGTTGGAGCAAGAAGAGTGATATCTTTAGCATCACTGAGAACACCCAAAGAGTTTCACTAACATAACAACCGAAGCCAGATTTCTTAAGCAAAAAGTAGCTGGTCATACGGAATAAAATTTAAACAATACACCTCCTTGCTTCACACCATTGCTAGTTGTAAAACCTTCACTCAAATGATAAATACAGCGCACGCTCACTCTCTGTACAGAGTTTAGAGCAGCAAAAAATAAAAAAAAAAATAAAATAAAATAAAAAAATAAAATGAATAGATAAAGAAAGAAAGAAAAAATACGAGCGATGGGAAATACATGTATAAATTTTCAATGTTGTGTTATAATGTCAAAAAGGTCAATAATGTGCTCCCGAGGGCCTCCGTGAATATTTATCATTCACAGTATACAACTTAGTGAAAGGGTTTTGGGTTAAGCTGACACTAAAATGCCCAGAGGGATTGTTGCTTCACTTAATTTGTTTGTAGAAGCGCAATCGGCCTCATTAACTCTCTCGCAAATATTATATCTTCATAGATCAATAATACATGGCTGAGTATTCCATGTAATCATTATCAGCCGTTGAGACTCAATGCCATGGAATCAATAAGCAGATTGAACACTTATATTGCCAAATCTTATAGCTCACGACTGGGAACGATACATTGTGGCTTTTGGTCATTAACGATGTGAGTTTGCATTCGAATAGGATCAATTTGTTTAGTTGATGAACTTTTTGATTGACAACATAATTACTTGTTTTGCAGATTCAATTTTTGACAGACTATTAATATTCCAATAGGGGCCAATTGTGCACCTCTTTTGGCAAATTAGTATTTGTTGTACGATAAGTTTTTGGTAAAGCTGTCAAAAGAGAATCAATTTCATGATAAATGTTTTAAGCTGACATTTATATACATTGATGATCTATAAAGCATCAATGACAAACACTTCCGAAAATACATTTCATAAGGTCAGCCTGATGATTTGGAATTAATAAAAACTACAGGATTAGACATAGAATGTTCATTTATAAACATAAAGATGTATAGTGATAATAGAGAATAAAAGTTTCAATTATATGACAAACGTGACGTTTTTGCATACAAAATAGTACATTACTGTTGCACAGGAATACTCGAACCGAAATTAAAGCGATAGCTTTGGAATTTTCTTGCCAAAAAAGAAAATGTATAATATATATAACAATTGCAGCTGACATTGCATACAATGTGTGTATGAGGCGAGATACGTCTCGATTTAAAATAATTTTTGTTGATATCTGTCTCAGGTAGAAGAAACATGATGTGTGTCTTACTGCAGTTAACATTCACTTACTGATACATTAAAAAAACATTTCTTTTTCTGGATTTCGACTTTACTTGTTTACTGACTGATGGGTTCTGATTGTGGGTGGTTCTTGTTTGCCCGAATTTTCGGTGCACTTACTTTAGCATTGTTGACAACTGTTTTCTCTTCTATTTCTCATGATAGTCATTATTTCTATGCTGTTAATATGACATATTATCATCTTTATATGTTCAATAAATAGTGTTTTGTTTGGTAGATATTCAAGTCTTGCTGTCATATCTGGTGATGTTGATGTTGACGGGCTTGTCAATATTTGGGCAGGGTTTTTTGTTTGTTTGTTTGTTTTTTCTTTTTTTTTTAACTTGGACTGATTTTTGACAATGACATTGACACGGAATGGTCTTATAATAACATTAGGTGCTTAGGCAGTTTACAGCTTTCTATTATCTTTCATCTTAAAACAATATCGAAAAAGTAAACAGTGCTAATGGAAAATCGGACACTTTGGAGTAATATATGTCCAAAGGCGAAGATCAGTCTACCCTTCTCCACAAAGTGAATACGGTCAAAGTAATGCCTTTAAGAACCATCAACACATCACATAGGGGACGTCGCGCAAAAAAATGTCCAAAACATTCCTAAATATAAGAATCTTGTTTTAATTAGATATGGAACTAAAACGTAATTGGATATTAGAAATTAAATTAAGCGCTTCGCTTTATGATACCATCAAAAAATGCATGGCCAACTAACTTAAACGTTAACGTTGGGTATCTTTTTATGTTTCTCAAAACAGCAGGAATGCCTTTTGGCACTTGTTTTTGCACGATGACATACTCTGAAAGTACACATTCCTAAGATAATGATAGAGAATTACTATTGCTATCATTTTGTGAAAGCTTTAATCTTAAAACACGGTTTTATATTTTTTTGTAGTATGGAAAAATACATTGCGCAGTGCACCGCCGGCCATATCAGATTTTCTATTCATTCTGTTTTTTTCCTATGATGGCCTTGTAAATTGACTATAATCTCTTTACAGAAACGACGAAAAAACATTGATCATATATTGCTGACAGCAAAGCTACCGGCAAACAACTCATTGTAAAATATGCACAACGCTCCCTGCGCAACGGGGTTGCATTACTTTCAACAACAAGGCGAAAAAAAAAATATTCAAGCATTTTTTAAGCAGGCCATGTTGAGGAAAGGAAACCGACAAATTACACATTTTTGGGGACTTTAAATACGGTTTCAGTTCCCTGCCTAAATTTGGCGATATGTTTATCAGCTTGCAAAATGCAATTTATTCAAGACAAGACGAGCCCAACAACGAGACATTAAAATGATTGTTGGTTTTACTAGTTACAGGGAGTGAGGTGGGTTAAGATATGCACGTACCTGTTATATAGAAAGGCCTATGCATACCATCTTTTTTTTAAAAACAGTATGATGCAATATGCAGCGGATATTTACTCTTAGTGGTAAACATTTATTGCTTTCACTTTGATTAATGTGTGCCAGGCCGTTCACTCTTCGAAATAAATTGATCACTAGAGCTTTCACTTATTTCCATGTAACCAGGTGCAGCTGCTGTTTATAATTTACAATTAGGGTCTCTACTTACAGACGTCGAGTCCAGAAAGGCGATTCATAATGTTCAACTGAAAAATACAATGATATGTACAAATATTATCATAATGATTTTTCTGATGCTATTACAAAGTTGAGATCTGGCAGCATAATGGTATTCGGGTTAAAGAATTGTGACAAAGATTGCGGTAGTGGTTGAGATTGAGACATAACAATGTTAAGTACATTCTTTTGGTTGATGCTCGACGTTACATTTGAAGCATATAAAGCATTGCGGTAGTGGTTGAGATTAAGACATAACAATGTTAAGTACATTCTTTTGGTTGATGCTTGTCTTTACACTTGTAGCATCTAAAGGATTGTAATAGTGGTTGAGATTAAGACATAACAATGTTAAGTACATTCTTTTGGTTGATGCTTGTCTTTACACTTGTAGCATCTAAAGCATTGCGGTAGTGGTGGGGATTAAGACATAACAATGTTAAGTACATTCTTTTGGTTGATGCTTGTCTTCACACTTGTAGCATCTAAAGCATTGCGGTAGTGGTGGGGATTAAGACATAACAATATTAAGTACATTCTTTTGGTTGATGCTTGTCTTTAAACTTGTAGCATCTAAAGCATTGCGGTAGTGGTTCAGATTAAGACATAACAATGTTCAGTACATTAATCTTTTGGTTGATGCTTGTCTTTAAACTTGTAGCATCTAAAGCATTGCGGTAGTGGTTGAGATTAAGACATAACAATATTAAGTACATTCTTTTGGTTGATGCTTGTCTTTAAACTTGTAGCATCTAAAGCATTGCGGTAGTGGTGGGGATTAAGACATAATAATGTTAAGTACATTCTTTTGGTTGATGCTTGTCTTCACACTTGTAGCATCTAAAGCATTGCGGTAGTGGTGGGGATTAAGACATAACAATGTTAAGTACATTCTTTTGGTTGATGCTTGTCTTCACACTTGTGGCATCTAAAGCATTGCGGGAGTGGTTGAGATTAAGACATAACAATGTTAAGTACATTCTTTTGGTTGATGCTTGTCTTTACACTTGTAGCATCTAAAGCACTGCGGTAGTGGTTGAGCTTAAGCCATAACAATGTTATGTACATTTTTTTTGTTGATGCTTGTCTTCACACTTGTAGCATCTAAAGCTTTCAAGGTGCTTGTGCCACAGTTGTATGACCCCAGAAATGCCTAAACGAAACCATGATCTGCTTTGTGTTTTGTTGGACGATGGGGTCTCCATTGGGAATGATGAGAATGTTTGTGACAGATAAAAGCAGCTGCAACCAAAAACGTACCGAAGACTCCACCTCCCTGCTGAAAGATTTTTTTAATGCTATCAATATAGATCAATAATGAGGAAAAATCTTACATCCTAGTTAAAATCCCTAGATGTATGGAGTTTTAGAAAGGCCCTCAGGGTGATCTCAGAATAGCAAATAAATGCTGTCTTCTTGTACAGACAGAGGTAGAGTGTACAAGGAGAACGGGCAGCGGGTGATGACAAGGACCTAGCAGATAACCCTGTCACATGATATATGTTTCATGCATGACCCTTGCAAAGGATCAATTAAAAAGGTGTGTGGTTAATCATCAATGCGCTGGAGAAAAAAGTGGGAAATAGTGTATGTGATTGCATCTTGGTTGCCCTGGCAACTGGAGGCTGTGACACAATATTCCATCTACATGGCATTGAGAAAGCCATCATATTAAAGACATACACTGATTGCCTTTTTGATGGAGCAATGTAAAACATTTATACAAACACCAGTGCCACAGGATGGAATGGTAGCAGCAGACGACAAGCCATTGATCATCCTATCAAATGGCAAGTTGACTGGTGGCCTCTCCAGGGTATGGTGCAGGCGGCTCTGTGAGGGGGCAGCAACGGGTAGCCTGGGAGATCGAATTCCTAATAGTTATGATTTATATATCATACTTGAATCCACAGAGTTTACCTCTAACTCAGATGCCTCAAAGTATCACAGCTATTGCGTGCATGATTATATACACCAGCTTAGAATAGATGTGCCAGGAGAGCTTTGCAGACTTCGACGTCAAACTAAATTTACATATAATATAAAGATTTGAACAATCTCAAATAAACAAAATTATAGCCAACGTGCCATGTACTCCTCCCTAGGAAAAATTCAAAAGCAAATGTGTGAACATTGACAAGCACGAATTCATTACAGAGTAAAATTACGATTTGAGATGAGGGGTCAAGACATAATCAATTATCAATGTAATGACACTTTTCTTACCTGTACAGTAACGGTAGATACTAATCTTGCTCCATTGTTCACATCCAATATTGCCTCAAAGGTACTACTGTCGAGCTGGGTCGTCAAGTGCCTAAACCAGCAGTGGTTCACATAGGCAGATGGCTCGGTGGAATAGCAATTTCCCATTGGGGTACACAGACACTTTAGGTTTGGAAACTGGAGACACATATTTTTAGTCTACAAGGAACATATAGGTGCACATAAATATGTGGTGAAAATAAACATACATGCATGATACAGGGTGGCCATTTATAAATACATATAAGCATAAAGATGGCCAGACTTAATAGGGGGACCAGTGTTTCGTCCCCTCAATTCTGCGGTCTGTCTAATTTCTATATATTATGTTTATGTGCCTCTCCCCCATTGCTGATTATATATATATATATATATATATATATATATATATATATATATATATATATATATATATATATATATATATATATATATATATATATATATATATACATATATATATATGTGTGTGTGTGTGTGTGTGTGTGTGTGTGTGTGTGTGTGTGTGTGTGTGTTCTGAAAGCAAATGAATTAAAAAAATGCAGGTTCATTGCGAAGCCAAACATTCGAAGTCATGCAAGCGAACCTTATAATCCTTTATTCGCGATCTTAGACGAGTATAATGGCTACTTCGTCACCAGATCATTATTACAGATCGAGAAACATTTTGGGGGGAACATTGGCCCTGAATAAGAAGAAAAAAAGCAAAGAGACGGGGCAGAAACGGTCCTATCCGCACATGGTAAATTCACCATGGGTAAAAGGGTGACTACCTTCACTTGCTTATGGTTATATTATGATGACCGACTGACATGCAGCACTTATGTCAAAACTTTGAGAGTTTAAAGGAATGAGCAATTCCTCTCATTCAGTTTAGTTACGGGCATGGTGGTGCAGCGTTTGAGTCTGGTACAAATTTTTCTCGAGTCATGGTGTAGTCAAGTTCAAGCATTAAGTTTCCACAACGTTAAGTTGGTCACAGCATTCGAAACTATGCTTTCCATTAGAATGTATCAAAAAAACAGCCTGACATCTAAATGGATATACGACGAAGTGACCACTGGTCATAAGCACAGGGAATCCTTCCAGACAGTTTACATTCATGCATGTATAATCAAGGGGTTGATCAAATAAAACAATAAGGTTTGTTTTGCGGGTATTGAGATCATTTGTGGCCCGCGGTATTCGGTTTGCGGGCAAACAATGGTCATTTGCGCCAAATACGAAGGGGAGGGTGCAAATGACCACTGAAGAGTCGCAAATCAAATACCAAGCGCCGCATAATGATCCCAATAATATAAAAAAAGCATTATTACTAGCATTATTGATTTGTAATATATGTACATGTGTAAATATGTAGTGCAGGCCTACATAGGCTACTTTCCGTCCGTTCATCTGTAGCCCGCAACCTTGCGATTTATGCCCTTTGTTATGCTGGTAATGTATAAAGGAATTATTATAATAATGTGTCCTTTATTGACGGTTGTAGTCCTTATAGTGACTTACTAAAATTTATTCCGTGTTTGAGGGTGGGCTATCATTTTCTAGAGTGAAATTCAAAAGTAGTAACTCACTGTATATCACAATGTAAACCTTGTAACAACTTAATTGTGGCGCGCCTGCATCATTATTGACCCAGCGCATTAACAGGAAGACAAAATCAAATGTACCTGAGCGATGTTTGATTATACGTCACACCTGGTGTTGAATAAGCAAAGAACGTGAAAAAAAATTGGCACACCAGGTCGGCGTTAAAAGTAGGACTAGGACCCTTTTTGCTATGAATACCAAATTAAACATAGAATAAACAAAATCTCACATGGTTGGAGAGTGAGTTACTATTTCTCTCTCACTCGGGATCGTTGTTCGGGTGGAAAATCAGTCTTGACCGGTGGTCACTCGTGATATTCCTCACTAGCCGGTCACGAGTGATTGTCCACACCAACAACGAACCCTGGTGAGAGAAAAATATTAACTCTATCTCTCTCTTAGTCGTGCAAGATTATCTATATAATTGCTCACAAAAGACGGACTTAGTCCTTCAATCCGTCTTCAAACGAGCAGCTATGTATTAAATACAGCGCCACGGGCATGTCTAAGAAGCACAATGCAGGACTCAGGGCCTGAATTACTGGTGCCCAGATTCACTCGGAATCAAGTACAATCATGCCTCTGAATATACTTCTTTGTCAAAGTAAGAGATAAACTGGCACCGTGAATTCGCCATATTTTTTTTAGTTTTATTTATTTTTTTTTATTGCTTTGCACAACTAATGGTCCAGAGAAGACGAGCAGAATGAGCTGACGCGAGTGGTCAAATAATATTCAGTTTGGTAGATGTGAACGGCCTTTAATGTCGTGGGGAATAGCACAATCTCAGAAGCCAAGCTCGATTGCAATACATTGCGTCAACTTTTGAACAGAACAGTTTATTTTCAGTAAGCAATCAAATATAAATGGGTTACAATATGGAATTTGAAAATATGATAAAATCCGCTTTATTTTATATAGGAAACCATTAATGAATGGTTTATCCTTAACCTTCTTCAGAACTCAGAAGTGGTTTATTTGACACATATACATACAGGTGAGGTACAAATACGCATACATAACAGTTCCGTTGATAGATAAGGGTACATTATACAAAAAAAGAGGTTATGTCAGGATGACCCCAGTTAAGAACATGATGTCCGCTATCACTGGGGCCACCTAGGATATGAGTAAACATAAAACATAAAACAATCTTCAACCAATACCATGTTAAACCAACTTTTAACTTTAGAAATCCCTATTGTTCAATCTTACCAGCGTATTGTGGGGATAAACAGAACAGCCTCTGCGTTTTTAATTTCTAAAAATGCTGATTCAAAAGCTGCTGCTGAAGTTAAATCAGTTTGATACTTTCTTTTGTTTCTTAGACTATGCACCATCCCAACACCTTATCAAATTGAAATAATTCAATCTGCTATGCTACACAGAAGCCATTAAACCTCAGTCTACGCGTGGCCTTATTCGGCATGCAAAAATAAGGTCTTCATGAAAAGCATCCTTTTTTTCAAGTGAACACAACGTAGCCCCTGGATAGTTAGCTAGCTAACCAGCTATACAAAATGTGGGACAAGGCTCCCCTTTCATACTAAATGAATTTGTGCACATTGTGACATGTTTAAGAATTTAATTCATTATATCAAAAAAGAACATTACCTGGACTTTCCACCCGAGGCCCACACATTACTGCTTCAGAGCAGCACCAGATATTAATAATACAGTTGCCGAGTTCCAGCAAACAAAATTCAGGTTGGTCAGAGTTTGGCGTGGACCTCAATATCAGCTTTGCGCGATTATTCTAATCGTCAAGCAGTGTCAATAATTATGGTGCCGTTTTGAAAATTATACGCGCATCCTTAATCTGCTTTTAATAAATTCCAACACCTGGCTGACGTTTTATTAACAAAAAAAAAAAAAAAAAAAAAAAAAAAAAAATCACATGTAATGGAAACGTCGTAATAATCATGTGAAGTATGTACTGGTTGCTTCTGGCACGCAACATAAGAGAAAAAAGACCAATTTGATGACCTACCGTATTCTTCAGTGGTGATATTCTCTGGTACTCGCTGGTCAAACGCTCCCTTCTCGTCCCAACTTGACGTATTACGGTAATATTGATTCCGTGAATTCCACTGCTTTCATCTTTTGCCTGCACAGTAATCCTAAAAATCAGAATAAAAGTCGGATGTACAACACATATGGAATCACAAAGTCGACTCGGTTAAATATATGGAATCAACGACAATGCCGGCTGAGAACCATATATTGAATCACAAGTTTTAGCATGGGACCCTTTCTCTTTCTTAAACGGAAAAAACCACGCAACTGTCATTTATAAAATAATTCTATCATTGATACATCAGGCTAGTGATATGAAATTAAAGTTTGGCAGCCAAAATATATTAAATAAAGTGTTTAGCTCATGATTTCAAGGATTTTGCAACTGAAATAATAATTTTGCTAAAAACTGTAAAATTATAATTTAGCTGGTTTGAGAAAAAGGACAGGTTTTAAAAAGCTTGGAATGTTCTTTCAATCTGCATCAGAAACGAAGGGCTGTCCTTAGTTTTCTTGACAAACAGTATTTGAATATCATGCAAAACTGCAGAATTCCCATTTAATTTTAGAAATTAATGACGAGAACCAAATCTAGAAATCGTGCCTGCACCAACCTTGGTCGCATGTTCTCTTTTAAAAAGTGCGTACTTGCCATGGTCTTGAATGGGAAATATACGCAGTGGTGAGATAATTGTACATCGGAATCACCAGATGAACCGCATCGTAAGTTTCACATTGGAACACAAAATGTTGCGAATCCAGAATATGAATTTACAACAAATTTGACGTATTCATATTACATTTTCCAGAAAAAAAAAATACACATTTGCGGTTAGACTCTAATTCTACGGACATATCATATCTAAACCCCGAATATTATTAAGCTCTTTGAACGAAACTTGAATGATTGACAGCGGACTTTATACTTAATCCGACATCAAAAGACATTTAAGGGTCTACAAATAAAATTCCATGAAAACGAGGTGCAACTACGTTCATGGTGTCCTCCTGCTAAATTTCCATATACTTAGCAAGCCCTATTCACCTTTGCCGTTGGTTGGTGACAAATAAGATGTTCTATTCACAACTCTAATAATTGAAAGGGAAAGATCATGGATGTACGTGTCGGGAAAATGGTTCCATATAAAGGTAATGACCTGGCTTACAAGAAACAAGAGCATATAACAATAATACGGTATCTCTCATTAAACTACAAAGCTGTGCAATATGGCACTATCTTCTCTGTGAACCAAATATGAAAGGTCGTCGAATAGATGTAAACGTTTTAATTTTCGAAGAAAAGGTGCTATACAAAAGACCAAGGACCCTAAATAGAAAAGTACGGGTGCTTGCTGTTAATGTCTCAACACAAGAGTAAGCCCTTTTATTCCAATTGTGGATTTCAATTAAAGCAAAAATACACAGTCACACTGTTTGAGAGTTTAAGCACAGCCGATGTCGGCTGTGAAAAATAATCATAAATCCTTTTATCCAATAATAGGAAAGAAATTTCCTTTTTCTTTGTTTTTTCCAATCACCGCATCAAAATATAAAAGTTATGACTAGAAAGCCCGATAAATATAGGCAAATGGCACATATGATTATTTTGTGGAGCGGTGGTCAGAAAGGGTACTTGTAAAGCATCAATTTTGTAAACTCAAGCGTATATTTCCCTTGTTTACAACAGTTCACAAACGGAGGTCACTCATTTCCGTCGTGCGGTCCTGTTTACAAATAAGATATGCAGCCATTGTTAGGGGTGATTTTGTCACTGTATTCGTGGCTCGTACTGGATCGCACTTAGAACCGTAAAATTCATCAACATAAGACCTGCTGACAACATCGACTGGAACAAGACCTAGGAGTGGTATCTCCTGTTGGTTCCCTCCCCCCCCCCCCCGATTAATAAGACCAACTATCTGAACGGTTATGATGTCATGTTATTCCGACATTCATAGAGGCTGATGATGTGTGAAAACTGTCAGCACAAGGTTTTTGTGTGTTTTTTTTTTTTATGACGACTAAACATGAGGAAAAATAATGCGACTCTGCCAAAGTTCGCCGGTTGAATCAATATTTACTAAGTCTAAAAAATAGAGAAACACGGTAAACCGACGGGGTGGGCAAACTACACATGTATTTTTATGACTCAAAAATTTCGTATGAACATAAATTTAATCTGGAATATCTTACTTCGTTCCATATGGAACTTTCGTCGTTGATACGTTCCTCTCTATTCTGGAAACTCCTACCCAGGGTTTTGTGGAGTCAAAGTGAACCAGAATAGAATCGGTCACTTCATTGCCGATAATATCCTTTGCAGTTACCCACAACCTGATAGAATCGCCATCTATTCTGGAACTTGTGAGAGAATATCTGTCAACCAGAGGTGCTTTCAGGGTTATCCCTTGGCTTCTTACTGCCAGTGTCCCGCCAGCATGATCGTGGCCATGCGCAAAAACAAACTGTGTGATGCCTCTGATATTCTTAATCTCTCTAGTGGTGCGGTTACCCTCATTATCGTCCAGACCTTTGGTAAAGTTTTCGACGGCATACAACAGTTTACCTTGCTCATGGATAAGATTTTTGAAATGATTTTTCCACGTAACATTTATCGGTTCGTGCAGACGAGTTATCCATTCGTACTCTGATTCCACTGATGCCGTTTCCACAATGAAGGTTTTCCTGGTCGGTGGATCTACGGTAATGGTGCTTCGCGGATCGTAAAGGCAGAGAGTACGCGCCTGTGCTTTATTATCTGCATTGTCAACTACCGTTAATATCACCGAATACATGCCTGCTACTGAAGGTGTATACGTCTTTGGAATAGTATTCAGCTGGGCTGGGGTCAAACTGCCTTGAGTCACGGACCTAACTTCCTCTTGGAGCTTCTTTGTAGCCAGGTTTGGAACAAGTCTGAATATTTCGTAGTCAAACCGCTTTATGCCGGAAACTGTATCATCCCAACCGTAGAAGCCGATGTCTAGCCCTTTCTGTAATACAGAAATATTTTACTGCATTAGAGTCAACAGGGGACCATGGCACTACGTACAGCGTTCTCTATGGCAAATACAATCACCTATAGGCATACTTTACAGATGTTGAATCGCACCAAAAATTACCTTCGTGGCGAACACGATGAAAATGAACACCCTTCAGACACGACATTTTTCAAAAGCGCTCAGTTTTGACGACGAAAAAATCGTACATTCGATTTAATTACAGTTACAAAAATAAAAGTTTCAAATGCAAGAATAATTTTGAAACATGTTTATTGAACTGCGGCATTTTTTCAGCAAAATGATTCTATAAAAATGAGCTTTCTTCCAAATTTAACAGTAATCAAATGCAGCTTCAATGGATCCAGGTTTTTTTTGTCGCCACATTTGTGATATGTATCATTACTCCATCGTTTCCAACCATCAAGAAGGTGACAGAAGAAACATTCGAACCATCTTTTTTATATTAACATGGAGTCAATTTCCTAAGATGCCTCTCTGTCTGATACCGATATAAGGTCTATAGTCTCTTCTTAAAATATGTAACATTGACACATACTAAAATATTATTCCTGGCAAGTAATATAGGCGTGGAATCTCTTTTTAAAAATTAATTTTGAGTAAAACGATGAATAGATTGAAGCTTCGAAGGGTTTTTTCTTCGGTGTCAGCATGAGATCTTATATTTCAGTCTCAAGGGGTAACAATGTGCAAGAAAACAGATTTGTATCACAATCCATCAAACTTTCCACTATTTGGTATATGATATTTGTAGATCTAAACTGCTCCAAATTTTTATCCTGTCAGAAACTGTTTCTCTGTATATGCTCCTCTGAACTGGGAAACAAAGCCTCCCCACCCCCTTATCAGCTTGCTTCCTTGCCCCATACTTGACTTCTGGAATTGACTAATCACACCAGTTTAGCATATTACTGAAGTACAACCCGTTGAACAAAAATCATAGTAAAGGTCTACACAAGGTATATCCGCATTAAGTTTGAAGTTAAACAGACATGGGCACTACTACTCCCTCTTGGAGTGCACAGTAACCATTGCTAAAGTATGCACATGTCGATGATCATGCAAAGTGCAAACATCTATAAATAAAAGATTGTAGCGACGCTACCTGATAATTATTTCACTTTACAACCTTTTTGGGAACAATAAGCTTTAATTAAAACGGAAGATACGAAAATTGACGGGGGGGGTTAGAGAAGGTGAAAATGAAAAACTAGAGGGCTGCGTGAACAGCCCGTGCTCAGCTGACCTTAGCTTGACCCACAAAATCAAGATTGCAACTGAATAGACCTGTGTTGAGGTTTAGCTGAGTGCATATGACATTTGAAAGTATTTCTAAGACGGACGACGGAGCCTCCTAAAACTGCAGCCTGACTAGCAAGTCAGCTGAGCTAAAGCATTGCATTGCCACCTTGTGCAAAAATTAAGAACTAGGAGTCCCTAGCAGTGTTCCTTTGGATATCAAAGCCATTGGGTGAGCGGTTTCGAAGACTTTTTAAGATTTGTCGCCCCCCCCCCCCAAAAAAGCAAGAAAAAAAATGAAAAAAAAATAAAAGGCAATCCTTTTAATTTCACACGACATCTGCAAACCTGGTTATCTTAGCAACTGTCTCGCCTGACGAGATACGGGACGCTGCCTGTGCGGGTAAGTGGGATATTACTAAAAACTTGGAAATAAAGAATGCTTAATACGGGTAGACAGAAATTTATTCTTGCAACCGATTTAGGAAGCACGTATTGACTATGACTTTAGTTATTGTAAAATGTTTTTAAACGACACTAATTTTATGAGAAAGGGGTATCTAGCCCTGTCTATGACAGTGATAAGCCCGTGTGTCCTCCGTGATTGAAAAAAAAGTGAGCCCCGTGCTTTGTAGCGCGGAATTGATATGTATGTCTCCTATTCATAAGACATCCAAATATCACTAAAGCACGACCATTTGAAAAAAAAAAAGTGGTAGAGACCCACTTAAAGTACATTGCCACCAGGTTTAAACTCAATCTCGATGACAGCTTCTGACAAAAATTCAAAAATGGTAATCAGCATTAGAATGCTCATTAACTTACACAGTAATCAATAGAATACGTGCATATGCTGATAAGTTCCCGAATAAAAGAATAAAATGTTAAAAATCAGGAATCAATAGCAGTGCCCCTAGCGGACACCTTGGTTTGACCCTTTCACAAGCAACATGTCCACAAAGTTTGAGCTTAATGCGAGGGACGGTTCTAAAGGTGAAGTCGAAAATAGCGAAAGCACACTAAAATTATTTTAAAAAATTGCAGTGCCACCTAGTGATTAAATTAAGAACTTTGAGTCTCCAGGAGTGTTCCTGTGTCATATCAAAGCAATTGGGGGAGTGGTCAGGGAGACGATTTTTATTTTTTACCTTCAAAAGAACAACTACAAAAAAACTATTGAGGATTGACCATTTGAAACTTGGTAAAGACCTACGCAAGGTACATTACTGCCAGTTTTGAGTCAAGATGGTTGTCGGTTTCGGAGAAGAAGTCAAAAATGTGAATTAACATTAGAATGCCCATCGTTTTTTATGGCAATCAATAAGAAAGGCGTATTTAGCAATTAGTACCTGAATCAAAAAGTTCGATAAAATTAGAAATCCATAGCGGTACCACCTAGTGAACAAATTTGTTTGACCCTTTCACAAGGAACATATCCATTAAGTTTCAGCTTAATCTAAGTGACATTTCTGGAGAAGAAGTCGAAAACAGCCAAAACACACAAAAATCACAAAAAATACACAAAGTTGCAACACCACCTGGTGCCCAAATTAGGAACTAAGAGCCCCTAGGCGTGTTCCTCTGTGATATCAATTGTAATGGGATAAGTCGTTTCGGAGAAAATGAGTTTTTAAAGATTTGCTCAAAAAAGTAACCATAAAAATCCATAAAAACTCCAAGTATCACTGGAGCATGACCATTTGAACAAATGTGGTAGAAGTCTACCCAAAGTACATTGCCACCGAGTTTGAAGTGACTCTGGCTGATGGTTCTGGAGAAATCGAAAATGCATTTGTAAACGGATTGATGGACGTATGGACAATGGACGACTCGGCCTGTTTAGTAAGTGAGCTGAGATTAAAGGGGCACCGATGTCATTTCGAATTAAAAAAAGCAGATTAGCGGTTTCAGATATTTTTTCAGACTTTAAAAAACAAAACAAAACAAAACAAAAAACACTTTTGACAAACAAGAAATCGATGAAGTGTGATTAGGTAAACAAACTTGGAATGGTTCTTCCAAAAGTGCATCCTCCATGAAGTTTGAAATATATTCGGCCAAAGGACTTTGAAAAATGGAAACAAATGATACTACACTCATACTATTAGCTGAATAATGTCAATGACTCAAACACAGTGGTGTTTCTGTCTCTATATTTAACTTCTCGCGTAGACAAGCACATTTCTTTAAATATGACTCGTATATGCAAAGAGTCACTGCATGTGTCGAACATCATGGTGAATAAGTGTAATTTTCCACGTTTTCCGACCTCACGTTAAGTTTCCAAACCAACGCGAAACTACTGATAATAGTACACTTTTTCTTTGATGTTTTGGAAAACAGGGTTCAAGAATATGTCAACTAGCCTCTCTCTCTCTCTCTCTCTCTCTCTCTCTCTCTCTCTCTCTCTCTCTCTCTCTCTCTCTCTCTCTCTCTCTCTCTCTCTCTCTCTCTCTGCTTTTGTGTAGGATAACCACGTAATATTCTACTCACCCTCTTGATATCCATACCAGTGTCCAGGAAAGGCTGGTAATCAGTGCAGTTGTTAAACGTCGAACAGTGGCTTGGAGGTGTGGAATCAAATATAACAGTGAATTTCTTAGTGGTCTGCATACCTTTGAAGAAGACATCGACCACCCTATCCGTTTGGGAATCATGTACTCCCTTATAGCCTCCATTTAGCATTGATACGGTCAGTTCCAACCTGCAGCAGCAATAGTGTGTATACATAGAAAAACCATGTCAGTGTCTTAAATATTTTCTTCGATACTGCGTATAATAAGTCACAAATCAGTTGCTTCGTATTGCATGAAGGGAGCCACAGCGGTGAGACAGCAAGTTCGTATTCAGGCCTTCTCGAGTGTCAACTCGAGCAGGAAATATGTCTAGGAAACCTCATGAGACCTTGAGAGAAAACACGTGGCAACTGGACGAATGATAAAATGGTTAAATACGCAGTATGCGCTTTGATCTATGTCTTTGAGGGAACTCTATTTTATTTCGTAAATCTGTCCTAAAACCACGTGACTTCCTATAATCACAATTATGTATTAAAACGCCAATATCTTCCCAATGAAAAGTAAACGTGCATGAGGACTCGTGGTAGTAATAATTGATGTCATTCATGATGCGAATTTTTCTAAACCAACATTGCGGATGAAGCCAGACAAAACTTGGGTCTATTCTGAGCGCTTTTTAAGTGGAAATTGTGTACATTGCCCATAGGTCATTACACCTAGTCAGACAAAGCCAACATTTATTTCTGTCAAGGCTGAAGAATGCAGTGAGAGTTTTTGATAGGAAGAAAAGGTAAAATAAGAAAAGCAAACCTAAGAAAATCATAGATGTGTTGCCATGCAGTGTAATATTGAAAACATTATTCCACAAAATATTTTTAAATACTGACAATGAAGGCCTTGTACATGGTGAAAAATATTACTGACCACTCATTTAAGATATATTTCCCTCAAACGTACCTACTCGGTTAATCATTCTGAAAGAAGGGAAACAGCCAACAGCCAAATAATACCAAAAATGTACAAAAGGGAAAACACTGCCCTGCCACGCGATGAATTAAACTATTAAACTATTTTATGTCAATGATAAATAAAGATCCATGTGGGATTCGGATATATCATTTGTAATGATGCTAGAAAAGAGAAGAGGTGTGGAAACCTGAAACAAACGAAGGAGAGAGAGAGAGAGAGAGAGAGAGAGACAGAGAGAGAGAGAGAGAGAGAGAGAGAGAGAGAGAGAGGAAACCCAAAACGTATAAGCACTCAGACACAAGCAGTCACTAGATGGCAACACCTTTTTGTGTTAAACTGAGACCGTATATTTCCACTATAAACTGTATGAGCTTTTAGCCACCACCGTAAGTCGTTGCAGAGAAAACTCCAGAAAGAAACAGAACGGAAGGAAGGAAGGAGAGAAGGCAGGAAAAAAGGGACCTTTCCTTACTGAGGTGTTTCCCGGGAGTCACGAATGTTACTTCTTGCCTCACGTCATGAAAATAAATTATACCCTAGCTTGATACGTTTAAAACATACCACACTTTATCTTGGCGCTGAAAAGCTCGTTATGATGAAAATAAAACGAAAAATGAAACTGGGATCATCATTTTAATAGCTCATCAATTTTTAGATATAGTCACATGATTACAATAAAAAGAAATGATAACATGCAACGTTTATGTTCATGTACTCTGAGCTTTTTGTACGTCGAGACCAGAAAAGGTACGTTTCAGTGAAATGAAGTAATATATATACATATGTATGAATATATATATATATATATATATATATATATATATATATATATATGTATATATATATAGTTGGATATACTGCCTTTATATTTTCCGTACCTTCCTGATAGAAGTTCCTACATCTGCTCACCAGACAGTGGTCCTTTTTATTTCCAAATTGCTTCAATGAACTTTTGACCTAGCCCTTTTTACTTGAATAAAGACTCAATCAACAGCTTTCCTAGGCGCGGATTGGGCGCTTAGCTGTTGACCCGGGTCATGTTATCTTGATAAGTCTCACCTACAGTTCTCATTTGAATTAAATGTCCAAATTAATGAACTGCATTTGACCACCAGCTGCTTTCAGCCGGTTTCAAGGGATAAGGGTTACTGTCTTGTGGCTTAGTTGGAAATTTATATCTGTTAAAAATGTGATAAAAACACCAACTTTTGTTTATATTTATTTATGATATTTATTTTATTTTAAACAGATCTTTACATTCAGAGGAGCCAAAATGTAATTAAATTCCTTTCGCATTTTTTTGTTATTTTTTTACCACCTATGTTTCTATGTCCAAACTCGTAAGTTGCATTGACTTAAAATTTTATGTATAGGTTTTTCAACAAAAAAAAATGTGCTTTCTAAAGCAACTCTTCAGGTGCGGCCACTTTTACTTGAAACGGATCTTAATTGTTTCACAATAACTTTCAACAAAATCTATTAGCAGTGCAGAGAAGAAGGTAAACAGATTTTAAGAATTGCTAAACGTTAAAAGTGTGATTAAAGTAATAAAATTTGACATTTAGTATTGCTGTTCAATTGACTCGGACAGCAAATGACATGCAGCGTGGTCACCAAAAGTAGCGATATCATAGCCTTCTGAACGACTAAAGCATGAAATGTTGCGTTATGATGGATCCCAATATTAGCGATTTGTGATACTCATTGTTTTTTTTTTTTTTTTTTTTTTTTGTTTTTTTTTTTTTTTTTTTTTTTTTTTTGTTTTTTTATGACATAAAAACAGCAACACCTAGTGAATAATGATACCAGGGACCTCTATAGAAAATATAAGGACAAAGTTAACGGCTATCTATCCGACTCTTTGGAAGACAAAAAATATATTCACAATGCTTGCAACAAAGATACAATACATTATTCTACTAAAACAGTTACAATTTGAATTTCAGCGCTACTTTTCGATGGCTTATTGTTACTCAACATGGGCTTATTTCCCTCAGAATAGCTCCCCAGATAGCCTTAACCAGTGCAACATAAAAGCCACAAACCAATGCCAAATGCACATGCGTCAAACTATGCATAATTTTGCATACCTTTATCAAACATTTTTTCACGATTTTCAGCATCTTGTATTTCATTGTTTTTAAGCAGGTGCATCCGGCTCGTCTCCAAAATGCCGAACTAAGCCTTATAAAAAACTCTAGACCGGACCATGAAAGAGATTTAAAGACAATAACCAACAAAAGTAAATATGTGATTTATTTACGAATGTACGAAGATAAAAAGGAAGATAGGCAGCAAAAACCAAGAAAAGGAGAAAGAAAAAACATCAACCATTATTAGCGATATTGATTTTCATGCTCAGACCGATAGGGCATTTAAGTACATTTAGTGTTAGCTGAACAACATTAAATGTCATTCAATAGTCTTATTGACAAGACATACCCAAGCATGTTTGGTTAAAAACACAAACGACGACCCAATTCGTATAATTATTAGTAACTAAACTCTCCCGTGTGATGACGACATTCCAACTTCGGCTTTGGATTGTTACATCGTAAGCAAAGGTTACAGGAGGCAGCGTCTGATAAGGATAAAAGCGGATAAGAAAGTATAAAAAGTTGTACGGGACCGACCTGTCATTGTCGTTGAGCTTCGTGGTTGAAGGCAATGAATATTCAAAGTCACACGGGGCATTAAAATATGGCTGTCTCTTCCCAATGGCTGGAATCAGTGTTTTGCACGATATTGGCGGATTTTGAGATACTACAATGTTGAAAAGATAACAAAAGGTGAGGTTGGCGTCAAAAAAAGAAAAAAAACACATGCGGAGGTACAATATGGACCAAGCTATGCTTTCGTTGTAAGTTTAAATTGATTTGAGTATTATTTTGGTTGTGTAATGTCAGAGAATTAAAGGTTCCATGAACCAGCCCTCGGAACCAGAGAGTGACGACCTTAAGTTACATTTTGTAATCAAGATGGGGATAACGCTTGTTCATGTAAAGCTGGTCAGTTTCAGAAAATTACGTGATGTGTCCACGGTTTACTTGTCACGCTGTCACTCATGCTGCAAATTACAATTCAACGCACGTTCGATCTATATTGGCCTTTCACGAAAAACAAAAATAATTATGCTTCTAAGTTGTCACAAATACAGATGAGCTATAGGCCCTTTATAGAAAGGACAATACCTTTCGCGCATCATTTCTTTAGCACTTTTATCAACTTCCCAAAAATTGAAAACAGAGACAAGAACAAATAACCTATAGATGACCCTGCTAATTTTGTATGTGTTAAAGGGTCATTTCAAATGTTGAGGAAATGGATCACGCAACGAAGGACGTACACACCTGTACCAGTCAAAGTTGCCCGGACTGTCATTTGTACAACACCTCTTCTCGTGTTTTTTATATACGGTGGTTTCTGAGGCAAGTTTTCATCGAGCGTGTGCTTAGCCAGCATGTGCATCTCTATCATGCTTAAGTCCTGTGGACGCATATACGTCGTGTCTCCAGGCTTGCCAGGGACATTAGTGCCTTTCGTTAAGCAGTTCATGGTTTGCATTTTTTTAATAACAGCTCCTTCGACTTTTTTTAGAGTTGCAGTACAGCTTGTTATGTTGGGTCCTTGGCGCACTTAAAAAGAAATGTAACGTGGAATAGTAAAGATCCATAAGACAGTCACAAAAATTGAAATATACAACTGCAATTATTATTATTATTATTATTATTATTATTATTATTATTATTATTATTATTATTATTATTATTATTATTATTATTATTATTATTTTTATTATTATTATTATTATTATTATTATTATTATTATTATTATTATTATTACTTCTACTACTACTACTACTACTATTTTTGGACACGATTGCAGAGGCAAAACAATAATAGATGGATCAAAAAAGAAACAGATAGATAGATAGATAGATAGATAGATAGATAGATAGATAGATAGATAGATAGATAGATAGATAGATAGATAGACAGACTGAAGGACAGAGTGACTGACTGACCGATTGATTGATTGATTGATTGTTTCATTGATTGATTGATCGATTCATAGCGTCTTATTATGTATGTCGATATTGATATGCGCCGTCTCGTTATCGATACACCAGCAGGTGGCAGTGAGTTCGCTTGAAATTTTGTATTTTATTTGTCTGTATGGTGGACGTTTATAAGACGTATAGTACCAGAAAATAAACTAGAAAGCAAAGGCTTCCTTGCAAGCTAATATGCCTGTGTATGAAATGTTTGCATGTGTTGACATCAATAATGGTCCTCTGAATTGTCCTGTTCTCCTTTGAAAGACCAATTCTGGCACAGGTACTTGACGCTCATGCTATTCCCCAAATGAAGGTGCGCAATAAGCGTGCTGCCTGCAGAAGATAAAATGCGTGCCCTGCACCACTTTTATGGGGTGGCTAATGAGGCAACACCTGACGTCATAGTAATTACAACTCACACCGTAATTAACGTCATTAAAACAACAATTAATGTCATTAATAGCAGTGGAAATCAACATTCACGATAACAAGATTAGAGATCAGTGCGATGTCAATGATCTATAGCCCATAAGGACCAAAGGGTGCTTTGAAGCAGACTCCTCTCGTCCTGAAAATGCGATAAAGGCCACAAAAGTGCAAACATTTTCATATGGTCCTACTTGGCATAAGTGTCAATGTTATAACTTTACTTTGCGGTTTATTTGATGCACCTACATCACAAATCGAACTGAATTGAGCTTAAGATGAGACCTCTCTATATATTTATAAGTTTTGTGCGACGCAAATGGCGGACTTTGTCCAAAAATAAGGTGAAAATCGATATAAGGTGACTCAGGTTGATGTATTGTGTCTTGATTTTACCAAAGTCTTTGATTCTGTGCCCCACCATCTGTAACTGCACAAATTAGAGAGCTACGGTATTACTGATCATCTCCATGATAGGTTTACTAGTTTCCTAATGGGTCGAAGGCAGTGTTTCCTAGTAGAAGGGTTCAACTCTGAATGGAATCCTGTCGTATCTGCTGTTCCTCACCGTTCATTTTAGGAGCTTTCCTGTTCCTTTTATATGTGAACGACATACCCCTCACTCTCTCAAATGACTCAACCCTGTTCCTGTTTGCCGACGATTCCAAATGCATACGGAAAAATAAATCGGAAGCTGATTCACGCACACTGCAAATTGATATGGAGAAACTTGCCTTATGGAGTAATTAATGTAGTCTGAAGTTTAATGCTAACACATGCAGTATTCTTACTGTCAGCAGATCCCGCAATCCTGTTGTTTTTATCTACAGTTTGAACGATACCCCCCCCCCCCCCCCGTGCATCCTTCCATAACGACTTTGAATTAGACCCATCTATCAATTTCAAAAGCATGTTGCCAAGTGTTGTGCTAATGCTGACCGTTCCTTGGGTGTAATCAAAGGAACATACGGGTACAAAGCTCCTCCTGAAACAACCAAGAGACTTTACATTGCCTTAGTGCGGAGTAATCTTAAATATGGTACTTTTTTGCGTGGAGTGTTACCAGCAAGAAAGATGCCATGGCACAAGAAAATGTTCAAAGAAGAGCGAGCAGATACACATTAGGGTCTCCCTTCTCTGAATCTTACGAGTCCTGCCTTGCCAAATGTATTCTGCTCCCTTTATCCTATAGGCCATAAACAGCTGGTTCTGGTATTCTTGTACAAATTTCTACATGTTGTTTTACGATATAAATTTCTTCAATATGTTCCCCAGTCAAACAGACTTAAGACATTTATGCACCTCTGACAATAGTCTACGTTTCAGAGTGACCAAATGTAAAACTGAAACTTTCCGCTCATCCCAGATGTTAGTAGTTCTATCTACACTTGAAACCTCTTACCCTCCCATACCCGTGATTCTCCATCAGTTCACATTTTGAAATGTCAACTAAATACTTACCACAGTGATTTACAACAAGAGTATTTTGACTCGCCCAATACGTGCACATGGCTCAGTAAGCGATTTTTGGCCAAAATACAGGGACCGGTTTACTGTGATTGACTGCTAAAATATTAAGTGAACGCTTTAAAATTGTCCGTGCTTAAGTTTTAGTCCAAATAATTCAATATGGTCGAACTATTCTTGTATTTTTCTATGCACATATTTGCACTTTTTTACCTTTGCTGTCAATCATACCATTATTATGACGTGATAGCTGTTCTCATTAAGTGTGCCGAAGGTAGTGTATCGTATTTTTCACTTTCTCACCAATCATTGGCAGGGAGACAACTTGTATAGGTGTGGTCACCTGTTTGACTCTTCCTTGTTGGCAGTATTTGTTTTAATTTGTAATCATGTTTTATCTCCGTTTTACCATATTTTTTCCATTGCTGTTCAACGTCTCGATGTAGTGCTGATTGAAACTCAATACTTACATTTGAAAATATTAAACTTTATAATTTTGAGGTGTCTATGATTAGAATAAAACTTTTTTACATCTGTTGTGATATGCCTAATATGCGCAACCACAACAAATGTACCAATAGAACCATAATTGGGCCTCTATGTTGAAAACCTGGCAGAAGCCAGAAAGGATTGAAATTTGCAAAGACCCTAATTCGCATAATTTCCAACCTGCTGACTACTCTGAGCGATATGCAAAACTTTGTCATAGGTATTATGTCCATTCCAAATTTGAAGATTTGTGGCTCGCATTGTGTCGGTTTGTGAAGTCAAGCTAAGACAAAAATAAAGTGGAAATGTTTGCCTGATAATCAGACTAAGTTACGCTATCGTTACGATGTGGGCGCCAGAGCAGTCAGACACGCGGAACATAGTTTGTTCAGCAGGCAATGGGAAGATGGGCAAGGAAGAAAAAAGAATGAGAGGACGAAAGAAAGGAAATCGGGAAAAGCAATCTCTCTCTCTCTCTCTCTCTCTCTCTCTCTCTCTCTCTCTCTCTCTCCTCTCTCTCTCTCTCTCTCTCTCTCTCTCTCTCTCTCTCTCTCTCTCTCTCTCTCTCTCTCTCTCTCTCTCTCTCTCTCTCTCTCTCTCTCTCTCTCTCTCTCTCTCTCTCTCTCGCCCGCCTCATTATACATGGTAAACATGCAAAACATATCATACTTACGTTGAAGACAATTAGACCCGCCGTAAGACTGGTGACAAGAGCAGACTGTTGACTGGTCTCTCTTGTTGCATGTTCCTGGATAGCAGTCAGATGAGGAAAAGGAGCAAGATTCTGAAAAAAATCATTCGTCGTTTTGTATTTATTATCTGTGATAAGCAGTTGCTTTGTACGTTTCCGAGCATTTTATAAATTGTCATTTTACCTGACCCAATAAAACATACACGGATCAGGTAAAGAGATGCATTGCTTGGGCAAACACCAGTTGTCCTTTGCTATCTATGGTTTTATCCATGAAGTTAACTGTTCTGAAAGAAAAGAGTATGCCATGTGCTTGCATCCACTTTGTATTTGTAATCATGACACACACTTTAGAAAATTAAACTAGAAAATACTAGAAAACATTTTGCTTTCTTGACTATTTCAAAGTAATGTATGAGTGAAATAAGCATAGCTACCTGCAGCTAGTTCGTCATCAAAGATTGGCTGGACATACTGCTCAGGCTGGGTTTTTGAGAACACGAGATAATTTTGTAAAGTGCAGTTTTTGAAAACATATAATAAAATACTCAATTTGTTGTAGTCGAAACCTATCTTGCTAGCATTTAAGATTTAATAAGCAATCCCAGATTTTTTTTCTTGAATCGAACTGATCTGGTTGTGTCATAATATGACCTCGTGAACCGTGTCACTGATGTATGTCCCATTATAGTTTACCAACATTCCCTGGTCAGAAAAACACCGAGACCGCATGTGTGGGGAGCAGGGTACCTGCTGCAGAGCTGCCATCTACAGCCAGTCAACCAAACCTTAATTGAAAGTGACAGGGATGGGTAACGCTGAGTTTTGAACCTAATCGGTGACGTGTTAAAAAATTATGAGGAAAACATATGAACAAAAAGCAATTTGGTCTCGTTGTTTATTTCAGAGGTACCCTTGACTGCCTCCACACAGATGATGAATCAACCCGCAGGAAAACGTTTGAAGAAAAAGTCACACCCCCCCCCTTTGCTGTATCTTGTTGTTTTGGGGCTATTTGTTTCGTTTTTTTCTTCTTTGTTGATATATTCCGTTTGTTTGTTTGTTTGTTTGTTTGTTTGTTTGTTTGTTTGTTTGTTTGTTTGGGGGGTGGCAGGGGTTTTTTTTGGGGGGGGTGTTTTGTTTGTTTGCTCCTTTTTTTAATTCACAGCCTAAATAATGTCATGTGATGTAGACTAATATTTAAGTATAAGACACTGATAGAAAGGTATGGTTCACTTCCTTGGAGAAAATGGGATCTTCACAAAGTTTAATTTAGTGTTTTACATGAATATCCTGGTAATATGAAAGAAGATTTTTCTTTCTCCATTCAAGCAAAATACTGAAATCTTAAACTTTCTTTACATATAGTATTATGAATATTTAGGCTTGGAGTGATCCTTTATAGGTGTTTGTTTAATATAGGTTTTAAAAAATGTGTTGCCTTCCTGGCCGCACGAGATAACAGTGTATTGTGTCATGCGTGTCCACTATCTGAGTCCAAGAACCAAGCTGTCTGGTGGTGAGGACGAGGCCATTCAAAGGAACCATAAACTAGAAAAGTGTCCAAAGGACACGGATGCGCCCACCTGTCATTACCCCCATAAACATTGGAAAGAAAATGGCATGTAACTGGTGTAAGACCTCAAACTCTTTTTTGAGATACATGCGACACAAAATGTGACAAGTCAAACGTCGGATCAACATTTTCCCTGAGTTAATTAATGATTAATTAACACAAGATAGTTGATCCAAGGGAGAAACTAAACCTAAGGTTCACACTTTCATATGTTGATAGATGTTTCCGCGAGGTTATATGGTTCAAGCTGAAATACATTTTGATATACATGCGATACACATGTGACAAGTCTAACGTGGAATCATTATTAAATGATTAATCAAGACTGTGTAATCAACCCAAGAGACAAACTAAACCCCAGGTGCACGCCTTGATACATTGATAGATGTTTCCACAAAGTATAATGGTTGTACCTTAGATGCTCTTGGGGATATGCGCGACACAAATGTGAAAATTTTAATGTCGGACGGACGGACAAGGGCAAATCTACCCCCCCCCCCCCCCGCCGTTCGGGGCATGAAAAGATAATAACTTTAGCAAAGGAAAAAATACTTAAGTCTATACACTTATTTGATTCTTAGCAAAGTAATTCACAGAAAGGTCAGTTTAACGAGCTTTAATGTAAAAGGTGAACGTTTCGTAGAATTTTGCCGCATATATTTGCTACAATGCATATATTTGTATTGCATCTATGCACCTATATATACCTGTAAAATGTGCGATATTGTGTGAATTTTAGATGAATTACAGTGGTCGGGGGAGCAACACAAATACATCAGTCATACGCTTTAGGACCATTTCATAATATACAATATGGTGAGGATAACTGGCTCTGCTTGCCTGGCACACGCGCGCGCCCGCGATAAAACTAGCATCCAAATATCTCGTCGCAATTAAAGCTGGTTTCCTCGTCATTACGGGCGCCTTTTCGGTCTCTCTCATTATTAGTAACTTAATAGGGCATATTTTTCTTTTAATCAATTGGTGCAGCTCATATTTTGTCATTTGTAGTTTGAATACAAGCTTGTTTTCCTTCAACCACTTTTGCATGTGTGCCTTCCTGGTATTTGTAGCAGGAGCATTTCTGCCTGATACCCTTTTTGTTGTGATAGGAGTCAGAAGGCTAGAATGATGATGCTGGGTGAATCAAGAACTTTCCAAAGCCATTCAAACCACTCTGTGAATACCGTGGCATTCACAACCTACGCTGATCCTCACTTTGAGAGTTGCCTACAAGTACCAAAGCACCGCCAGGTAAAACCCGTCTGTAGCATCTTCACCAAGCCAGCATGAAGAATAGTAAAAGGTGTTTGCCGTTTCCTGAAGAAATATTGGACAGGTTTAAAATTTCTTTTGATGCTACTATTCTTCGTAGTCCCGAGTGTTGCAGCCATGTATACTGCAGACAGTCGTTTTAGTTTGGCCGATACCCATGTATTTACATGGTCTTAAGTGGCCCAAATTTCTCCTTGGGGGAGGATGGGGAGAGGGGGAGGACGCCATCCAAGCTATGAAAACATTCATTAAGTTGGAACAATAATTGGTTGTATCACGTGGTCATCAACAAGAGAAAGAAAACGCCTAATGAATCGGGAGTCCCCAGGTAACGAGACTCGACTTCTACGTTTGTCGCTGGTGTGGCAAGACGTGCTGGCAGAGCTGTCTCCAAATTTCACGCTGAGCATTACACTAGGGTTTAACACCGTACTTTCTTAGTAGCCCCTTAAAGCAGTTTTTCTCCCTATGCCTGAGCGGGGACTGTTTCATTTACGCAAGCTTTACGACATCTCACTGCTCGTAAACAAAGTGTGCAACTTAACCCTAGATTTAATACTCGCAAAACAAATTCAAGAGGGGTTCCCCAAGGTTCGGTCCCTGGACCGAGTCGCTTCAACCTTTTCCTCAATGATATATTCAGCTATATTAAACAAGCTCTGTGATCCAAGTTCGCTGATGACAACAATTTTATAAGAATAGGAACCTCGATACCGGTGTAATTACAATATTTGAAGATCGATATAACAAATATCTGCAGGAAAGCTCTGCACATTGAATGCCTTGATGTGATTTATAATACACGTATTTTGGGCATCCCTGCAAAACTGTGCATTGTGAAATAAGTTATTTGATCAGACTTCATATATTGCTCCATCATGTATCGTTTTTTGTTCTCGTTACAATTCTAGAAAAAATACAGTCAATCCGGAAATGTTCTTGGAGATGTGATCTCAATGATAATCATTCACAATATGGACGAATGGTAAAGGGTGTAAACCTTTGATCCTTGGAAGTTCAGAGATTGAGGTCTACTGTAAAAGATGTTTACAAGATTCAACATAACTGGACACCTAAATACCTAGACTGCTTAATAAAAAAAGGAGATGCATAGGCAATGGAACGTGTCAACTATGAAACCTAGAAATACCACGGTACAAATATAGTAAGTATAGTAAACGCCATTTGAACGTTTTAATTCCACTTTTGTGGAATGACTTGCCTAAAGGTGGAAGGCACTGGGAACAATATAAGAATTCAAAAAAAAGCTAAAATTAACTGGACAGGCTTAGTTTGTGGTTGTTTAATTTGTAACGCTGATGGTCAAGGGAAATTTCAATGTAATACTCCACCCGTATGTTGACAACCGTGCATCCAGAGTCCCTGTACTAAAATTGTATTGTATGCTATAATTTCAGTCCATTCATTTCGTAATATCAGTAATTGTATGTTGTAGCATACAGCTGGGACCAAGTATATAATGTATTGATGAATGTTCATTGGTAACTGATCGTGTATTTCACATATTATCCCTATCTTAAATCATACTTGTGTTACATTTTGTCTGTATTTTTCTTCTGTTTTTTATTGTAGTCGTATTACTTTATGTCACAGATTTATGTCGTTGAAGAAAGCATCTGTGCCAATGCTCCTTGTTTTGTAAAACAAACCACAAACAAAGCTTGAAATGAAAATGAAATGGTGGAAAAATCCAATGGCAGGGGAAGAGAACCGGGGTTCGAGCCGAGGTCCGACGCTTACCAAATAAAAATAGTACTGCTAGTTCAAGTAATAGCAGTAAGCGCTATGCTCAGAGTACAGAAATGGCACAAGATGCAGTCTACACCCAAGATTTCGAAGAGTAGGCCACACGAGCAAGTTTAAACTCTCTAACCATAGATCGTTTGAAAAGGCAGGATCGGGCCTCCAATGGAAGTCTTTAATGGCCTTCAACAAGATGCAAGATCCAGCTAATGACAGGAAAGAAATTTGGCAGCACAGAATCACAAAATTGATCAGATTCAAAACCAGTACAATGTTTCTATAGGAGACACATCTGGTGCAAATTCCGATGGGCTTGCCGACATGCAGACACCCACGAATACCACTCAGGTGACTAACATGGCACCCACAGCAACCACTAACCAAGAGAACGCAAATGTCACCGCTCTCTGGAGGGACCCCTTCGTCTAATCTCCCTCAATCTCCACATCAAGGATGACAACACTTTGCAGCTTGGTTATATATTGCATTTGAGCACCAGTGAAACAGCAACAGGTACCAGTGGTTTGGCATGAAATATCAACGCTAGTATAGTTGAACAAAATCAGACTCAAAGTGATACAACCATTGCAAACGTGGCTTGTCTTAGACCCCACGGGGGTTGAGGGGAGATAAAAATTGTAACCATTGCACATTCCGTTGAATTTAGTCATGATGTGCAGGGACAAGAAGAAATCAATAATGCCAGGGGGATACAACTTTGTTTAAAGACCTGACAAAGAAAAGCGAAATTGGAGTCTCTGAATCTGGCACAGTGGGGTGTGGCCAACACCAGAATTATGCATAAGGGGTTGTGTGAAGGTCTGCTGGATGCTCAAACTCAACGTGAGTACATAACACACATAGAGTTACAGTATTTCAGTTGACTGAGGTATACCCATTGGTGAAAGTGTTATTATATGATAAAGCTTACCGGTATATGCAGTCATGTGATGGCTTCCCATGGGGAACTGAGCAAATCACTTTCTCATGATGTTTCTGATGGCGAGAGGTACACCAAATGTTCAAGTAAATCCCCAGGGGACAAGACCAAAGTCAAGTTGAGAGAATAAAGAAAGTTTACACACCAGATGGTCGAAAACTAGTTTAAATTACGATGGCCTGAAAGGGATGCAAGTAAGCATATATGTGCAGGGTCTTGCATTGCCACACAACCCACCCTCGTCACCAGTGTTCAGATCACATGGGACCTGAGGTGAAGCCATTGTATAAGCCTGGTCCACGTCAGTGGCAAAAGGAAATGAAAGGTGACCCAGACCAAAATTTCATTGTACACAGTCTAACTTATGGTTTTGTCATAGTTGACCCGACCCCGCAAACCGCCCCTACGTGAGCAGCCCTATCACAAATTAGCATTACAAAATAGACAAAAAGTCAAATCAATTTTATTAGAAGAAATTCCATGTGGCAATTGCAAGACTGTAGCAGAAAACCACTAATTGTCAGTGCTCTGGCTGCCACCTTCAAACACAAAGAGGATATTAGACAGATGCATGATTGTAGCCTTCCTGAAGGCAAAGCTGTGAATCATTATGCTCAAAAGGAGAAGTTCTCCATGCTGGCATTTGAAAAGGCTATTTAGATGGTCATGCCTAGCTGCTTTCTAGCTAAGCTGGACTTGAGAGCCACTCTCATTCCACTTCTCCAATGTGAAAGGCTGAGCAGTGAAGGCAAGCAGCAGCTGTCTGCACAAACCTGGTAAACACCAGCAGTGCCATTGCAACACCCAACAAAAGTGCCCTGAACTGCTAGGCTTGGCCTGCTAATGCAAACTGCAGATATTTCCATGAA
This sequence comes from Hermodice carunculata, assembly GCA_964020975.1. Classification (NCBI taxonomy): domain Eukaryota; kingdom Metazoa; phylum Annelida; class Polychaeta; order Eunicida; family Amphinomidae; genus Hermodice; species Hermodice carunculata. The sequence goes on from OZ026625.1 coordinate 44,862,141, forward strand.
GTCTGCACTATTGACACATGGAAGAAAGTGTCCTTGAGATCCAGGGACTCTGTCCACTCCAAGGGCGGCAGATCCTGCCTTGAAGTCTGTACAATTGGCACATGGAAGGAAGCGTCCTTGAGATCCAGGGATACCATCCACTCCAAGGGCTGCAGATACTTCCGTGAAGTCTGCACAATTGTCACATGGAAGAAAGCATCTTTGAGATCCAGAGATGCCGTCCACTCCAAGGGCCTTTAGACCATGTCCTTGAGATCAGGGATGCCATTCACTCTAAGGGCTTTATGACCACTACCACCAACTGGGGGTGCTCCATCAGATAGGACTTTCAGGAAAGTGTTTAGCGTCAACAGGTCTATGACCAAGCACCATCCTCTGTCCTTTTTGGGGACCAGGAAGAGTCGGTTGTAAAAGCCATTACTTTGATCCTTGACTGGCTCTATGTTACCCTTCCTCCGAAGCATCTGAACCACCTGTAGGAATGCAGATGCTTTGCGTTCCATAGCGGGCATTCAAACCACTGGGGTTCTGAGCTGATCAGACGCCTGTTTTTACGGAAAGGCAGTATAAAGCAATGTCTCAGGATGTTAAGGATGGACAAATCCTGTGTGATGGACTCCCATTGTGTGTAATAAGCGGTGAGGCAACCACAACTGGGTGCTGTGCAGTGTCTAATTGCAGTGGGCAATCCCCAAATGGCATGATTCAGTATACAAGAGTCAGGAATGCCCAGCCATCTCTGGCTTCTTGCCTTTACCGGAAGGCTTGCCCTTACAGAGTACTTGTCCCCTCTTTCCAGGGCATTGTGTTACTGAGGGAGCACACGCCCAGGGGCATTAGACATAGTCTGGGATATAACATGCTTGGAAGATGAGGTGGCCAAGAATGACAGCGGACAAGCAGAGTCGGTCAGCACCTTGGAATAGGCCTGGTAGCTGAGTGGGCCCCCAGGCTGCCATATCCTCTCCAAACAGTGTTCCTGAGAAGAGAGGCCCTGTTTCAGCTCTGCAAAATAGAGACTCAGGCAACATCTACCCCTGGACATAGGCATCCCTCCAACAAACCAAGGTTCACCTCAAGTGTGCATGTGGTCCACACCTGGTGATCAACAGCCCGCAACAACAAAGGCGTGAGGAATCTCGCCTTGTCTAACCAGTCTGGCACTGCCTTTGCAATCTGTACAGAGCCTTTGAGGTTATCAAGGAGAGACCTCAAAGTGACCAACAAGACATCAGATCATAACACCATAAAGACTGTTGCCCTGGCATCTTCCTCAAACCATCTGTAGGCCTCTGCAGACACCATGAGGGACTTTGGCTGCCAAGCATCAAACTCTTCCCGATCCAAATCAACAGGCAGTGGCTGAGATGGGAAGATCTTCTCAAAAATACTTTCTCCCCTGGATATCTGGCTTAGGCAGAGTCACCCTTGCCTCAGGTACATAGACAATGGCGGTTCTATGTGAACCAGAGTGCCGCTAGCCTAAGATGTGAGCTTGTTATAAAACTCAGCCATGAAAGGTGAAAAAGGGACCGGGATGTGTTGCCAGGTGACCTCCAGAAACAAGCCCTGGCAGGACAGTGCAACAGCCCCATGACTATCCTCCTGTGGTGAGACCAAAGCTTGATCATCAACCAGGCTAATACTAAGAGCTTTGATGTGGCCAAAGTCCAATAGTAGAGCAGGGACTGTATCCATGGGCAGGTAAGGAACAGAACCTTTTGCAGAACCCAGTCACTGGCATGCTTTACCTATCATAGCACAAATGGTGATATGGACAAGCTCTTGACCTGGGACAAGATCTCCCAATGGAGAATTCCAAAAGTGAAAGCTCATCATTCATCTCAGTGTCCAGTTGCCAAGACTTAGCGCTCACAAGGGCAACGGTGTTACCCAAAGCCTCATCAACTGACAAGTTGTCTGCAGGCAATAGACAGCTGCTTGTAACAGCAGAAAATCTGTCACCACACCTGGCATTGGGATAGCAAAGATTTCCATGCAAGTTACCACAGCCACAGATGCTGCCTTCTCCTGATCAGCCCGTGAGGGGTTAGACAGGGGGAACCACAGCTACTGCTGACTGAGAAGTTTACTGGCAGGAGGAGTCCAGGGGGCATTCAGTTCACTCCAGGTTCCATTTCAAAGAGAGAGCTGGCCCAGGGCAGAAGCAGCAAGCTGCTCAGCCGACAGAGTCTGCTCTGACAGAACTGCAGTAAGGCCAATGCCGAAGAAGACAAAGTCTCCGACTGTAACTGTTGTTCCTCACTGAGCTCTAGTTCCGCTTGCCTCTGAACACTTTCCAGTCTGGGCTATAAACAGGAGCTATGTACCCAGTGTCTAGTGATTTTGGGCAAAATGCACCAGGATTGGACCCCTGCTAAATCCTTTCTACTGTATAACTACTCATAAAATATATATACCAAAATGTTCAATGGAACTTCCACTTTCGGGTTCTATATATGTTACCATGGTAATGATGGGGCTAACACTTTGTTGCCATGGCAACCAAAGTATTGTTTCATGGTCTGAATTTTTTACCAAAAAACACATGTTTGACACAATAGAGTGGGCCAATAAAGATAATACAACATTCCTGTATAGTTTTCAGTGCTGGAATCATGACAATTTAGATCACAAATATACATATGGATTTTGCTTTGAAAAATATACATTTTCGAACAATCATCACTGGGTACTGTTGCCATGACAACCATCTCGGATGGCCTCTCACATTTAAATGCTGGATTACTACATTGCACTTTCCCCAGTCTCCCAGCAGATAAACAATTTCACACTAAATGGCACCATTGAGCATACTAACAAAGTTCATGTTCTAAAACTTTCACCACTAGTGCCGTGGAACAAGGTATTAGCATCTTTGTTGTTAAAAATAGGCCAAGGTCATTCAAGGTCACATGATCTGGCCGCCATCTTGGATTTCTACTGATTTTAAACAAAATTCTGTATCATTTGATTGTGACACACAGTTGACCAGTCCAAGACATGTTAACAATGTAAAAGAAAACAGCAGATATGTCAAAAACCACTTTAACGAATTTTGCTTCATTTGCACGTAAAATACAACTGATCGGTCTAAAATGTATTTATAGTTTCAAAGAAGGCAGCACATATGTCAAAAACAACTTCCCCACCACAATTTAACACTATTTCAGCTCTTAAATTGATAATTTTGTGAGGAATGAACCATAATAATGCCCTATACACCTGTATGTTACCTCCATTGCTGTGTATTTATTGGGGGTATACTTATAAAAGAAGCACTTTCGAATACCAAGAGCTATATTTCACAATCACATGAGGAAATGGTCTCAAAGTTTCAACACGTGGGATGTATATAGACTTGAAAAAAAAATTGTTGCTACTTGTCGCCCAAGGTCATTCAAGGTCACATAAGCTGTCTGTCATCTTAAAATTCTGTTGCTTTTCAGCAACTTTTAGCTTCATTTCACAGTAAAATGCTGTTGTCCAAAATAATGAGCATGTCAAAGAAGACAGTAGATATGTCATGTGACAATTCCCTCCAACAGTTTATACCATTTTAGCTCTCATATTTAACAAGAGGATCATGATTATCCTGTGCTCTGCTGACTGGGATCTGTTTTTACAGTGTTGGAATACATGGACTGCAGTCTAGATTTTTACAGCTATATACATGTATGTAGAGTGGTAGCAAAGTTTGTCCTTAAAATAAATTTTGCGGAAGGACGGACAGACAGACGGACGCAAACGGATTCTATAAGCTCTGCTGATGGTAGTACATGTATTATCAATTGACATACCTTGCTGCTTCGATGGCTGCAGGTGTACAGTGGCAGCACTCACTTACAGTCACAAAGTCTGATATTGCATAACTTTGTCAAAAATTAACATATCCACATTATGTTCGCAAACTTTTATTGTCTAATGTCCAACTATATTTTGAAAAAAATTTACGCAATTCTATCGTGCTGTTCTGGAGAAGAAGTCGAAAATAGCCTTAACAAGCAATTATTCATAAGAAAATATAGAAAAATCACAGCGCCACTTGGTGGCCAAAATGAGAACTAGATGACCCCAAATGACCCTATTTGCAATAGCAAAGCAATTGGCTTCATAGTTCTTAAGATGAAGAAATTTTAATTTTTTCAAAAAATAAATTAAAAAATTCATAAAAAATAGAAAACTTATTGCATCATCATCTCCTTCGCAAACTTGGTAGAGGTTTACCTGGGGATCATCCATGTGAAAAATCAAAACATTCTATATAGCAGTTTTTTAAAAGAAGTCGCAAATATAAAAAGTCTAACGACAGACGGACGCAAACAGATTCTATAAGCTCTACTGACTGACAAGTCAGCAGAGCTAAAAATCACTGGGGCATTAACCATATTAGTGTTTCACACCACTGTATGTTACAGCCACCAATGTCTATATTCATTTGAGGGGTTGTAAATAAATAATGCATTTGGGTGGATGAAAAACTTCATTTTACAATCACAAGAGACGGTCTCAAACATATAATCAATCTTTGTGGAAATAGATCTTTAGATTTTGGTTGCTATATAAACCCAAAATCATTGAAAGTCACATGTTCAATCCACCATTCAGGATGTTGCTGCTAATGCAGTATTATAAGTGCCAGTTAGTATTGTATGACTGGCAAGCTAATGTCTACCATAAGTACAGAAAATACACCCAGTACACCACTGTCAAATTTAACATCACCACAAAGCAGGTTCATGGAACATCAGATCACTTCTGGATATATTGTCCTTGTTGAACTCATTTACTTTTGTTTTGACCTCAACAGGCTTGCCTGTTGAGGTCACACCACAATAAATACAGCTTCTGGGGCATTTGATGATACGTTCCCTTTCTGAAAAAGAAAAAGAAAAACAGAACCCAAGACAATGGCCACGAAAACTGTTGACCACAACGGATCAATCTGACAACAAAATATCGGAGAACAAGCAAATTTTAGTCTAATCAGAAGTATTACTGCTTGTATGAATATGCCAGTTAGAATGTACCTAATACATTATGATAAATGTTACATCTAAACACCCATCTTCTGTTTCATTTCATATAAAAATTACATTCAGCCTTTGTAAAGTATCAGTTAAAAGAAAATTAAATATTTACATATTTCGCAAATACAGTGCACCTGAAGAAAAAAAGTAGCATTCTGCTGGATGTGGCCTGTAATATTTGCAAGTTGCCAGAGTGTCCCAAGCATATGAGTGGAATTTGAATTGCAAAACTGTTTTACTTCATTGTCTATAAATACAATGAATTCAGACAAATAAAAAAATCATATTATATTCACAGGGATAAGAGGGTCAAGAAGAACTGCATAACTAACACATTACCTTGAGTATATTGCTGTCATATTCCAGTGTGACCAACTGCACTGGTGAGATGAATTGTCTACAGCAAAAAACAAGTGACCCTGTAAGAGAGCAAGCAATCATATGGTTAGATAAAGTGTTCTGTTCTTACTGAAATGAAAAATACTAGCATGCTTATCCTACTGAAACTTATTAAGCTTAATGTCATGTCAGAAACGAAACTGGTTCATCTGAAATGTTCCAAATGTGAAGCATCAAGCAGCTTCTTGATAATGAGCAAGTTTCTGTTTTCTTATTAAAAATGGATCAGCAAGATAAATCAGTAATGCAAAAAATGGAAACTGAGCGTAGTAAACCTTCGAGTCTGGACATTGGTCATCTTGTGTCTGAGAAAGATTCTGATGCATCAGCTGTCACTTTGAAAATAAACTGAGCATAGCATAGACGGCACTAGAATGCAGAGTTGGTTTGATGAGAGTTCTACTGATAGCAAATAACAAATTGCTTCGATCAGAGTTAATGCTTAAATCTGATCATTAAAGGTTCCAGATAAAAATACCATTTTCAAACTTTACTCAAGTGCTAACAGCAAAAAATTACGTTTTTGATATATTTCCATTTAAACTTATTAATATATATATATATATATATATATATATATATATATATATATATATATATACATATATATATATATATATATATATATATATATCGACATGTTGGATGCAGTGTAATTTGGTAAAATAAACCAAAAACAAAAAAACAAAAAACAAAAACAAAAACAAAACAAAACAAAACAAAAAACAAAACACAAAAAACAAAAACAAAAACAAAAACCAACCCCCCTCCCCAAAAAACAACTTTAAATAAAAATATTTGAATCCTTACTCCATAGCTGCTCTCAATTAAATCAGGCCAAACTATGTTTTTGCAGCATATGTAGGCCTACAAAGCATTTTAGCAACGTAATAAAAATAAACTAACGTGTAAGCCCAAGCAATGATAATATAATCAATTAAAATTTTAGAATTTTGCCTGACTAATTCCACCAAGAATTCGTTCAGGAATATTATTTTTTTTTTTTTTTTGGGGGGGGGGGGGGGGGGCTACCGGCACCAGTGACCTCAAATGTCCAAAGTACTTTAGCTGCGCAATTTAGGCAAAACAACCTAAATTCTATCGTATGGCCGTATTTCTCCACATAGTTGGTTCCAGATAGCTAATGACAAACTGCATTTTCACTCCACATTCATGACTTAATCCCCCCTACAATTCTGTTTTTACATAACCGTGACAGTGGGGACCGCTGTCTCATTCAGGCCTTGTCCACTGTGTTACTTCATTATCGCCCATCTGCACGTTAGATTGGATTTGACACCGTCATTCGGCCATAATGCCTCACATGCACGTGCAAATTTTATCAATTTCATCCCCATGACAACTTTTATTTCAATAGAATATTTTTAACAGCCTCGGCAAACAACAACGTTGACAAGTGTTCATTTTGACTTGGGCTGTTTGAAGACGATCACCAGAAGTTGACATCCAACGGTCATTTGGCATGCCTCCTTATAAACATACCGTTTTGAATGGAATGTCAAAAAAAAAAAAAAAAAAGTTAGCATCTGCACCCTTTAATAAGCTCCCTGTATTACATTACCTTTGCTTTCTGACTCATTGTCTACATCCTTACCTTCGCTGAACAGCAAATCCACCACCTCTTCTGCCGTGTTGTGTCGTCGGGTTGCCATTCTGTGGAGTGACCCTGCTTGACCTTTCTTGTCACGTGGCAAAATGAACAGGTGCGCTGTCCACTCATAAAACCCCGTTATATCCACCCCAAGCGTTCGCAATCGGCATTTCACCCAACGATTGACCTACTCATACTCTTAGAATGTATTTTGAAGTATATCTGCCTAATTCTGGACAAGTATCTCACAAATAGGAAAGTAAAAACACGGGTCCGCACTATACGCAGACCCCGAAGGCAACGTATAAAGTCCGGGGTCAGCGTAACGCGCGCACCCCGACGTGAAAGTGTTAAGAGAGGGAAGCAGCTTGCCCAGCTCAAATGTGGGGGCCAACAGGATTGTCAACTGCTCCCTTTAGAGCAATGCCACTGGAGGTGCAGGAGGGACTGCCAATACCACTGGTGGTGGAATTGAAGGTTCCACCTGGGCCACTTGAGCTGCCGATACTGCTTGGGCCAAACCCACTACAGGCCTGGATGTCTTCATTCTATAACTCACCTGGCTTGGCTTAGGAACTGAGCTCTCAGATCTCAGATCTCAGAGCTCGCGAAGTCTGCCAAGGCACTGGCAGGTTTCTGGATGTCCCAGACTTATGATCCAAGTGCTCTGAGGTTCCAGAATACCCAGACAGGAATTGGAAGGGTTTCAATTCCAGATGCGCTGGACCAGGGTGGCTTAAGCTCAGACCTCAAGGGCCGCATTTTCGATAGGCATAGCTGACCCTTGGCTGACTTCTTCAAACGAGACCTCAAGAAGTAGCCTGTGGCTGAGAGGGGGCCAACAATGCATGAATCATCTCAGGCTACTTCTGCATGCTCTTTGACATAGACTTCAAAGTCAGGGCAATCTTTGGATCAGTGACAAGAGCAGCAGTTGATGTCTTTGGGGGCAAAGATGGGTGCTTGTGATCACCCACAGATGATCTCTTGCTGCTTGACTCCCGACTTCGACATCTCTTCATCTTACTCTCCCCTAGGGTTTCTGCTGTTAAAACATGAGCCACATAAGGCCACAGACAAACTGTAAGTCTGTGCCTTTTTCTCATGTAGGGTTATTGGCAAAAACTCAGTGGAGTCATTCATTTCAGCCCAGCATTTGGCAGCTACAGATCAGACTTCCTGCATGCCTGCTTGAAGAGTAGCCATTTGTCCTCCTGCCAATCATGGCAGTACTAACAAGATCACTCGGGAGAGCAAACCTGACCCAACTGCAAGTGACACCGATAGTGTGGATGGTCATCTGAGGTTGCCATGCAGTGGTTCCATGAGTCCAACTTCTGTCCACAATCCAACAAGGGCGTGGGCTAAGTGGTCACTGGATCAATGCGTATGGCTTGTCTCGGAAAGGAGGCTATTGTTTGGTGTGCAGTCTTCCCACCCTCTCCCTTCTGTTTGTCAAGATATATTTTTAAAAAATTAGGTTCCAAGCGAAATGACCAGCTATAATGCCTAATATTTCAGAGGTATCTGCACGACAGAAATCAGCTATCTAGGTCTCCGAAGTTTCCAGGACCATTTAGAAAAACATTTTCCACAGATCAGGGCATACGTAAAGCACTACAACAGTTACTTTGAACAAAAGTTCATGGAGCTTCAACCCAGAGCAGCAAAGCAGTAATGACACCCAAAAGAGGAAGGATGAAACAAGGAGCATACAAACCAGGAGTCAACACCATTTCCAAAGGATCTAAGAGATGGAGCCCTGGTACTGTCATGTTTTTAGGAATCAAGTGAGTACACTCAACTCAATTTTATGGGTGTTCAGCCCATGCACAGAGGTCTGGGCAAATGGTAGTCAAGAGTTTACATTACGTAACTGATAGGTACATTTGTTTTAACCCTTAAACGGTCAGACCGGTCGTTAACGAACGGTTTTCACGTGATTTTATGCTGGGCTAACACTGGCTTAGCTTAACTCACAAACCATTACCAAACTTAACATAGACAGCTGTTGTGTTTCCCCCAAGAAACACATCGATCTATTTATGTATACCGCCCCCTCTAGCGTCTCTGCTTGTCATTCACGGGATTCCCCGGTGATTCCCTTGAGGTGCGTGACGTCACAAATAGGGCAGCATCCAGTACCAGTTCAGCTGCATACAAGTGCCCAGGCTATTAATCTTAAATCAGGAGTGGGCAGGGTGGGATTATGTAGAGGAGAGGGACAGTGAAGTCGATGTTGGGTGTGAGGTTGTAAGTATTTTGTTTTTAATGAGGCTGGGGCCCACAGATGTCAAGCATATCAGTGGACCATGCATAGTCCATGTGGTTCCACAGTGGGTCCCAAAGCAAAGGCATAGGCATAGATTGTCATTCAGCCGATCAGTTACTCAATCATTGAGTCAATGCCTGCTCTTACCAAGTATCCCCAAGTCTGTTTCCCTGTCAAACCTGTGTTCAGTAAACTTTATGAACATGACCTTTTGCCTTGGCCCAGTAATGGAACCATGCATTCAAACCTAAACCGTTTCTCTGCACTCAGTCAATTTACACGGATTGGGTGGGGTGGGGGGGGGGAGTATGAAAGGAGCATGGTAGCAGACAGACACATGATAATATTGTTGTCTGTCTCAGAGATTGTGATAGGCAGCCAATACTGAAGGCCTACTTTGCCTTTTGCATTGAAATAAATAACTCTGTTATTACATGTAAATTGTATGCATGCATGTCATCCACATTTGCAAACTAAATGTCAGTATCAGGCATCATATATATAATTGTGAATCCAATCACACTTTGTTTCCATGGTAGCATATTCAAATGGGGAAAACACAAATTTTTCATAACGATACAGCAGTGTTATTTTATTTCTGTCATTTCTTGCACAATATTTAACCTAAAACATAATCTATGAATACTTATGGTGACTATTATGCAAAGTAGCTACTTTCTTACTGGTTCTGCAGGTCTATATAAAAATGCAGTTTTTCCACTTTTTAGCCAAGTACAGGCAATATTTAAACCGTTGCTATGGAAACAGGTCATGTGATCTATATCTTTTTCGAAGTTTGCTGAAAGTTCGTATCTCTAGTTATCCAAATACCTTGCATATTTGGAGAGAAGAGTGCTTCACATAAAATGAAGAGATACTTTGTTCTCTAATTCAGCACATTTTTAATGATTTTTTGCCATTTATGAGTGATTAAAGTGGTTGCCATGGCAACCAGTCACGTGACTATAGGCAATTTATTGCACATAATGAAACTTGGCATTCCATCCATCACAATGATATATAGTTTTGGTATGCTTCAAAGAAAACTGTTTCCACAGCACCGTGTTCAATGAACATTGTCACTTTTATTTTCCCTGGTATAAAAAATAACCTGACCCTTTAAGGGTTAAACAATGCATGACTGTGGCAGGGTTGGCTACAACAGCAAAATCTTCAATGATTCCATAATGCTCATGTGCCTGTTTGTCAACATCAGCCACAACTGTCAACCACAGGTTGCTCTTCCAAACCTCACTGGAGGAAAATCGATGATAGATGAGTTAAAAATTGTTATTAACAATTACAAATAAAGAAACATTGTCTTGTTTTAATAGTAAAATACAAAAGTGTGCTTGTGCTGTTGCAAAAAAAATTGGATACGGCCTCATCCAACTGGATGATGTCATATCTTAGACCTTATTTTTAGCTCACCTTATTTGTCAGTCAGTTGAACTTATCTTATGGTCCCCTGTCTGTCGTACGTCTGTCCATCATCAACAATTCAGATTTTCAACTTCTCCGAAATCGTCAGCCAAATTGACTCCAAACCTGGTAGGGATGTACTTTCGTGGGTCTCTACCAAGTTTGTTTTCGGTCACGCTACAGTGAATTTTGGATTTTTTATTAATTTTATTGTTCTTTTAGGGGGGAAATTTAAAAAAAAAACAATCTTCCTAACCACTCATCCAATTGCTTTGATATCATGCAGAAACGCTTCTAGGGAGTCTTAGTTCTTAATTTGTTCACCAGGTGGCACTGCAATATTTTTCTGATGTTTTTTCTGATTTTTGTGAGTTTTTGCTATTTTCGACTTTTCCTGAATCGTTACTCTGATTAAGCCGAAACTTGGTGGATATGTTCCTTGTGAAAGGTACAAACAAAGTTGTTCACTAGGTGGCCCTTCTGCAGATTTCCTATTTTTAACGATTTTTTTTTCAATTTTGATACTTGTCGGTAAATGCACCTTTCCTATTGATTACTTTGTAAAAGTCAGTGGGCAATTTAATGATAATTCCTATTTTGGACTTCTCTAAAACCATCAGTCAGATTGACTTCAAACTTGATGGCAGTGTACTTTGAGTGGATCTCTACCAGGTTTGTTCAAATGATCATGCTCCAGTGATTTCTGGACTTTAAATGAACATTTTTGTTCTTTATGAGGGACAAATCTTACAAGCACCCTCTTTTCCAAACAGTTCACCCAAATGTTTTGTTAATCCTAGGGACTCCTGGTTCCTAATTTGTTCAGGAGGTAAAGCTGCATTTTTATAAATTTTTGTGTGTTATCTGCTATTTTCGACTTCTGCAGAACCGTCACTCCAATTAAGCTGAAACATGGTGAATATGTTCCTTGTAGAAGGATGAAGCAAAGTTTTTCATTAGGTAGTACTACTGTGTATTCTTTTTTTTAACGATTTAAAAAAAATGGTGCTCATCGGTAAATACACCTTTTCTATTGACCACTTTGTAAGTCAACGACCATTCTTATGCTTATCAACATTTTCAATTTCTTCTGCCAAGCCGTCATCCAGATTTACTTCAACCTTGGTGGCAATTTCCTTTGGGGGCGGGGTGGGGGTGGGGGATCTTTACCAAGTTTTACTCGAATGGTCACACTCCAGTCACTTGTGGATTTTTCTGATTTGAGCGGGGGATCTTTAAAAAAGTTCTAGTAGAGAAGTTTAACATGGAAATTTCTTGCAATGGTTATTACTTACATAATTTGGCCAGATTTGTGTCAAACTTGGTAGCGATGCACCTTTTATAAGAGTTTGCCTATTTTGTGAAAGTGGTCATGCTCCAGTGATTTTGGACCTTGACCTCATTCTCAAGGTCACAGGGCAACTGACATGAAATTTACTGTTCATTTGATACCTTGAGATCTGTTTTCAGTTAGGACCTTGATTGCACATGTGAATGTTTCTCTACGAAGGTCACGCTTAGACAGTACATGAGTGACCTTGAGCCCATTTCTGGGATCGCATCGCAGCATACATGAGATTTAATATTTACTATAACTTGAGAACTTCTTGAAATAAGACCATGATGCTACACAGTGTTCTTCAATAAAGGTCAGACCTACTCAGTAAATGGGTGACCTTGATCCTACCCCAAGTTCACAGAGCCACAAGTCTGATGAATCTTTGGTTCAGTTGAACATGGGCTGCTCACACAGCCCTCGTCTTCACAAAATATATTGAGAGACTCAAAATAGTATGTGGACTTTAGGTATTCAACTACTTCGGTTAGGGAGGGGATATTAGCAGAAGGCCAGGTACATAATTGTCAAAAGGGGGATTTGTTGGGGGTGGGTTTTTTTTGGGGGGGGGGGTTTGGGGGGTTGGGTTTTTTTTGTTTTTTGTTTTTTGTTTTTTTGTTTATTTTTGGTTTGTTTTTGGTTTTTTGTTTTGTTTTTTTGTTTCGTTTGTTTTTTATCGGTTTTGTGTGTGTGTGTGTGTGTGTGTGTGTGTTTTCAAGTGAGACAATAGAGCTCATGAGGCTAAGGGCCTAGTAGCCGCAAAGTGTATGCATGGTAGATGGTAGTATGTTGATTGCGGAATGTATTAAAGATCCTGGAGGATCCATGAATGCAGCCACTGATCTGCAAGCCTGCATCAACCGAACTAGTTTCCATCCATCGACAAGCCAGTTATATTGGCTTTGGTACACTATCTTTCGGGTATGGAATTTTCTTAATCTATGTTTTGTATATTGGCAAAGAAAATAATTGGTAGACCCCACCAAACTTAATTTTAGAACAAACTCCTTTGTAACACTTACCCGTTGGACAGACTTTTGCAGTGCCCAAGGAACCACAGTAGCACACGTTTGGCCGCACGCAGAAACCCCTGGTTCCACATGGCGGATTACACATGGCTTGCAGAAGAAATAAAATGTTTGTCTACCGAAAATGTTTCCAATGTACACAACGACAGTCCTCAATATGAACACACCCACCTTTTGATAGTGTGTACAAAGGGTGCACAAGATTGAAAATCAGCCAGAAGAAGAAATGCAAAACAGTCAAACGGACAACATTAGACACTTATCCGCACTTAAATATCAATATTGCTGAGTGAGTCTTGTCAAAGCATGCATGGATACATTTCACAAATAACGTTACAAAACAAATGAGTAAACAGACAGACAGACAGATAGATAGATTGATTCATTCATTCATTCATTCATTCATTCATTCATTTCGCGAGGTGATAAGTTAAAAATCAAATATGAGCCAATTGCGTCCCTTTAATACTTAGTCTGTTTATTGCCCAAATACATGGGCCTAACTTTCGATATATTTGTATTTGATAGTCTTTATGTTATAGTGGATGGCAGTCGTTATACACGTACCGATGTTACAGTACGTGCCACCCCATCCTGGACAACAGATTCGAACTGTATAGTATTGAGTATAGGCGACTGCTCTGTATCTGCAGCACCTGGTCAACAGAATGGTATAGCATTGTGTCACAAAAGAGTTGCCTCTCAATCAGACCAAGCTCCGTGTTATCTCTACACTGCACACGAACCCTTTTCATGAACTGATATATCAATGAGGATTTTACAATTGATATTTAAAATCCGAGCATTGGCATGTGTGTGTGTGTGTGTGTGTCATGTTGCAGTGTAGTTTGTTTCTATGGTATCCAAAGTGGACCAATCACAATAATTGTGTCGCGTTTTTCGCGCTCCAATAAGAATCGTGTGGTAATGGCGCAGACAAGAGGAGTAGAGAAAACACGGCGCTCGCTCTGTCCAGGGCTACTTTGTTTCTTAATATTTCAGTAAAAATACACCCGAAATTTACAATAAAATTGGCTCTAAAATGAACGACAGCTGCATTCGCATGTGTACATATATTTCTGGAAAACGAATAATAACCAAAAGTCATGCAGCAATTCTTAGATATTTTATTGAAAAGAGAGAAAAAATACTGTATGCATGTGAATAAGTGGAGATAATGATACAAAAAACATATGAAAGCCCCCTGATTTTTTTGGTTTCCCAAACTGAGAGCAAATCCTTTAAAAAAACACACCTTCTAACAACCATAGTACGAATGTAGCTTGCCAATATAATTGCACAGGAGATGCATGACTTAAAATGTCACCGGTTTCGTTTCTTTCCTGAATTGTAAGCATTGCAATTAAACTAGTACACATTTTTCAATGGCACAAGAGACCAAAAATGTCTTGCTCGTCGACAATTCACTGCCTGCTTTACATTCATACCGAATTACTTCAAAGCAGTACTTATCGAAAAGAAAATATGAACATTAAATTAAATCATAACTTGCCTTCTCCCGCCACATGCGACGTAATCAATACCTTTCCTGTACAATGTTCTGCCACGTTTCTCAGTGCAATACTTGGAAGACCTGAAACATATAAATATTCCAACAATATGCACGGTACTGGAAATATACAGAGTTGTGCCGGGGATTAAGCGTAAAAAATATTACAATCACTGCATGAAATTCAATAGAAATAGTACATACATAGTTCTAGTCGTAGCAAATGATACCAGTACATTGTAGTTTAGCCTTAATAGTATAAAGATAAGACAGAGTCGAGAGAGGGGTTAAATTTTTGCAACTAGATGTTTATCATGACAGTGAAAAGAACATGCAATCTTAACAACCTGACAAACAAACCTAACAATCAGATGTATCTTATGCATGTTGTCACAGCGTGACAAGCATCGTCGCTTATATCTAAAGACAGTGCTATACAATTTTCAATATCCATTTACAGCACTTTATAGACGGTTCAAAAAAGGGGTATCATAAATCGTAAAAGTTTCCATTCAGGGATTAGTAAAACTTTACCACAAAAAAGCAATTAAGATATATACCCATAGTTGGATAAATTAAAAATTACAAGCCCGATAAAGCACAGACACCTAGTATGTCCTCCAAACTGCCCTCAATGTACTGATTGTTTCATTTTTCTCTCTGCCATGGCCACTCTCCATGTTGCTGAAATATTCTGTCGTGCACCCAGGCTTGTGCTGCAGCAGCGGTTGCCCCGTTTCATCTTAGGGAATTTCCCATGTGGCAAGACATCTTCGATGTTTTATTAATGATTATGTTATTTCGAGGCCCATATTTATCAGTGCTACTCTTAGGTATCTCAATGTTTACAGAATTTTCAAAAAATTTAAATGCTTTGTTTGTATAGAGTTTCATCTTCTCTTGAGACATCTTAAAATATATCTCAATATAATCTAGATTGAATATTCTTTTATCATGAAATCTACGCTATAAGCAGCAAATGCAATTAAATATTGTAAGCATAAAAGTCGTATACGAACCCAACCAACTGAACTACACCTCATGTATACGTTCTTTAATGTCAATTGTGGCTTTATAGATTAATATAACATTTTTCGTAATATGTTATTTATCTGTACACTTTAGGGATATGAGCTGAAAGCTAATGTGTCGAACAGATAATTAATATATCTGTTCGGCTTTTCCTGAATGTTGGTGTTCTCGATAAAATGAAAAATCAGAGAGGCTCGGATATGCCCAAATGCAACACGACCTGAATTATTTTCTATCGATTCTAAATTCCGTTTAATTCACAAGCACACTTCCTAGGTGCTGTCATGAAAAAGACCAAGATGCTTTAATGTATTAAATACATATCACAAAGAGAAGCTTAATTATGGAAAGACGAGGTTGTTAAGAAGTTCGCCTTTAAAAACATTTATATTTTATCTTGTTGAATGTGACCAGTGCGCAGCATATTAAGATTCTCAAGAAAATATAATCTCATAAAATACATATATATCGAGTCTTGGACAACCAACACAAATCTTTTTCCTTACAGTATGTTCCCTGTAATCGTCAAAAGAAACCATAAAGCTTAAGTGTCCTACTTTATGTCGTGTCCGACTTCACCCATTTTCTCCCTACAGCCACATTTGTGATCATTTGTATACCATAAGAGACTACCTGGATTGAAATTTTATGTAGCAATCAAATGATCCTGATTATGTATTTTAAGAATATTACAATGAGAGGAGACACTTTTTGACTTGTGTTATTGTTAGATGTAAAAGCAACTTTAGCTGTTGCCACCATAAAGGTATTTGTTGTATGTAGCCTGTGTCTTAAAAAGTCAATAAAACACCACCTATAGATACCATATGTTCGGGCTTGTTGCAAGCTGAAAGGATTCTCTTTAAGGATTGATGTAGATAGAATGTATGCATACATATAGCTTTTCCTTTCACATGGAAAAGCTGTAACTACATGTACCAAAAAACAATTAACATATGACTGACAGGTGCACAAGGTGTTTTCATTTTCATTAATGGTCAGTTTAGTCCATAATAAATTGTTCAGCCATACAAGACCATAGAAACTCAATTATGTACAGGGTTACCTAAAATTGCTGCCAAACATCAAGTAAACACTATACACATAATTCTTCCTTCTCCAGCCACCAGCTGGGTCCAAGTCACACCTCTCAACGGCGAAATACAGTACCAGTTTTGACATTTATCTCACAACATACGACGTATCTTCCCTACAATTGTGACCCCCCCCCCCCTTGTAAAATTTCAGTTTGGTCTGTTGGGCCCCAGTATATTACCCATCATATCAGTGATTGAAGTCTTCATTTTTGTATCCATGTAATGATGGTGAGGCAGAACAGAAATGAAACTACATGTAAGGACACAACTGATGTTCATTAAATGTAATATCTACAGCCTATTATAGCAAAGCCAACTCACTGCTTCTGTGAACAAAGTCAATTTGGGGATTTATGTTATTTTGATGCCTGCATGTCTGCATGGTGAAGGTCAAGGCCACGAGTGACGGCATAATCGAATATCCCCCCCCCCCTTGTCGGATGGGCCCCGGGTCCAAATATTTGCCAAACAGATGACCCCCCCCCCCCCCGGCCAACTACTCGGGTCCCGGGGGCCAAACATTCTCATTTGTTTCAATGTAGGCCTGTTATTTAAACTGAATTGCTTATGTAGTACATAGACTAATCTGGAAGCTCTTCAGTGCAAAACTCACATAGTACATACATAGCACACAGGACTATATAGTACAATTGCTAAGAGAGACATGACCGGGAAACAGTCTGGGATGCGTGCTTATGGCACCAAAAAAATAGTTCAGCATTAAAATTTCCTAGATAATGCGATATAATTTTGCACAGGATCAAAAATGTTCATATTATCATCGTGACCTAAATCGGCATTCCATTTCTTGAAATATGCGATAAGGAGATCGCTGCACAGATATAAGATGTGTTTTGGGTTTACTCCCGGTGCCAGAATACGACATACAGTGTCCAACAGATGATACCTATAGGCTAAAAAGAGAGGACAGGACAAGAACAAGTGATGGATATCTTTGCTTTGGAAAGAACATGCACAATCTGGTGAGGGGATTATATTAACTTTATAAAGATGGGAGTTCAACTGTGAGCTGCCTTGGCGCAACTGAGTGTGACAAATATTTGGGAAACGCTTTCCGTGTGAAAAATAAAAAGGTTTAATGTGAACAGATTGTAATGTCGATTTCAATTTTGATTTGAATGTAGCGAGCGACACAGATCCCCTAATGTCGAGCGGAAGGTTGTTCCAAATGTGAATGCAGGAAGGGAGGAAGGAGTAGCCGTAACGTTCAGTTCTGAATTTTACCTGACTAATATTGAGGCGCTTACGCAAGTTAAGATTAGTGGTAGGACCGATGTCATGTGGTACCAGGTCATATAAGTACCTCGGAGTCACTTTGTTGAGCATCTTATGAAAAAGGAATATAGTTTGTGATATTAACGTCTATCAGATCGAGTTTTCCAACTCGGCTCGGATAGAAGGAGATGGGTGTGTGCTTCAATGCACCAGTAAGTAAAGAATACGGGCAGCTTCATACTGAACGGCCGCAGGAAATGATGACAAGCAAATAACAATCATAAATATTGTTATTTAGATATAGACATAAAAGCAGATGGCTTGTTTGCAAATTCCATAAAAGATACTCAGCAATAAAGCAACAAAAGCTCTAGACACACTCAAAAGACTATTCTTTAACACAAAAATAAGTGTACCAATATTGTTACGTTTATTTGACACCCAGATATCATCTATTTTGTTATATGCAAGTGAAGTCTGGGGACTATACATGCTCTCAAAGAGCAAATGTTTATTAAGTAACAGAATAGAAGAGCTTTTAAAGTTCTCATTTGGAAAAATACAATTGAATGTCTTGTGTTTTTGTCTATGAGTGCACAAAAATTGACTAAAGTGCAATGTTAAGTAAGGTCGGGAGATACCCACGCACGTTAAAAATACTAAATTCAAGGCGTAAAAATTGGCTAACAATAGTATATTTGAAACCTGATTCACTTCCTCACGATCGTTTTCCCTGCAAATGCAGAAAATATACATACGGTAGAATTCCATTGGATAACATGTGTAAGAGATACATTATGCAACTTAGACTTTACAACGATACGAGAAAATATCGGTTCACTGACAGACGACTTTCCAACATCAAAATTTGTCAAAAATATTCGAAAACATTCCATAAACCAGTAGCAGACAGAGAGGGATATCAATTCAGGCGCCGATAAAAAAATTTCGAAACCCATGCCACATTTAAGAGAAAATTGAATATTGAAAATTATCTTCTTACTGTCAAAGATCGGTCCATGAAGAAAAATAAACCAAGATTTAGAATCAGTGCACATAATCTAAAAATTGAAACGGGATGATCTAGGAGACCAAAGAAAACACCTTTGGAAAAAAGAGTTTGTGACATTTCTAATAAAATTGAAGATGAAATACATGTAATGTTTCACTTCAAAATATATCATTCTGAAAGGACTGTTTTATTTAATGAGATAACCGATATTTTACCTACATTTACGGCACTTGACGATCAAGAAAAATTTATATTTCTTGTGAATTTGGGTGATACAGAAAAAAAAATAAAACAGTAGAAACACATTTTGTGAATATTCTTAAGAAAAGAGGATCCCTTTAACTTATTATTAAAATTTAAAATGCAATAGTGACAATGTCATGTAACATAGCTGTATATATAGATAGAGGTTTTCAGTATTGGTTAGTTGTATTTTTTCATGATTGTGTAGGTGGGTGTTTGATATACTATGAATACTTTTTTTTCACAGGCATTAATTATCACGGTTTTGCATTTTGGACCTGTCACTGAAGATTTAAACTCACTATTTTTGTTATAATTCCTATCAATACCATGTTAAAAGTATATTTCACTTGATTCTTATTTTCACGATTTTAAAGCGTCAGCGAAATAGGCGAAAATAAGAACACAGCAAAATTAAATGAATTCACAGCATGTGATGTGTACGCTTTCGTACTGTATGGTCTGGTTTTGTTACTTTTGTACGTATGTATGGTGTATTAAAAAATTAGAACAGTTATATTTGTGTGGTGCCGTTAATAACGTTTCATTCATTTATTCATTCATTCATTCATTCATTCAAGCCGTCCATACAATATCAAAGAGTATACGACCATATTCAAGGATAAGCCGTATCATTGTTGGTTATGAGGGCTTTGCAGGTTAGTTTGTATGTCAGTCAGTTTCCTGTAAAGACAGGGGGATGAACAGGTTTTTTATTTTATTTATTTATTTTTATTTATTTATATATTTTATTTTATTTCTTTATTTTTTTATTTATTATTTATTTATTTTTCTTTTTTAGGATAAACATCAGATAAGGATTTGATTACATTGTAAGTAACTCGCCATAGTTTGCCCAATAACGCTGGTGTCGTCGGCAAAGAGTTTGATATCACAGGCTATGCCGTTGGGATGTCATTTATAAAAGCAAGAAAAACAGAGAGCCAAGAATCGAGCCTTGTGGTAAAGCAGCTTCAACAGGTAGCCAAGAAGAAATTTGAACACAGATGGTGGTGCGTTGCGAACGATCTGACAGGGAACTGATCTGGGATCTGTGAAGCCAAGTTGTTTAAACTTGAACATTAGACCCTGGTGCCATAACCGGTCACATGCTTTTGATATGTCAAGGAAAACCATCCGTGCTTCTTTGCCCACTTCGAGTCCGTTGTAAATGTCGTGGAGGCTAGCGACGAGTTGATTTATAGTCCTTAGCTTTGAAGCCAGAGCTTTTAGTGGTAATGAGGTTATTTGTTATTAGGTACTCATAGAGGACATTATGTAGAAGGCGTTCAAAAACTTTTGAAACGTTAGAAAGCAAGGAGATAGGCCGATAGTTTTCCTTAGATTGTTCATCGTTCTTTTTAAAAACTAGACACACATTGGATCTGTTCCAGGGAAGCGGCAAGTGGGAATGCTGTAAGGAGTAGTTAAAGAGTTTAGTGAGAGGGCAACAGATTCCAGAAGCAATATTTTAAGGGGATATTTCCTATATTGTCAGACCCGCAGGCGAAACTAGCTTTAAGAGATAGTAGGAATTTTTTAACCTGAGCAGTGTCTATTTGAAACATGTTCAGGCGAGCATCAGTCCTATAGGACAAAGTGGTGAGAGATATAGGGGGTTACGTTGTTACGGGAGTTTGCATTGCTTGGCAAAATTTGTATTGAAGGTTTCACACTTTTCGATCTAACTTGATATAATCTTCCCGTTGTCAACAAGCGGTGGAATGGATTGATGGAGTTTAATGCCAAGGATGGATTTACTTCGGCTCCACCATTTTGGGGGATTGAAGTCTGTAGAGTCAAGGTCGGGACGATTTTTTTTTTCAAAATAGGACCGGATAGACTTTTTATTACCGTTTGCCATGAGGAAACCATTTTTTTATAAAGCTGGACATGAGAAAAGTGTAGGGTCTAAGCTGAGAGGCGAGTCCCTTTAACCTATTCCAGGCACGGTTCCGCTGTCATATATTCTTTGAAACCGCGACCAGCTAGTTTTTATAATCAGCAAACATAAGGGCGCATACATTTTGTGCGCTAACGCATACATTCACACAGCGCAGAATCATCAAGTTTTGTTTAATAGTGTGTGCTGGACTTTTCAGTAATATATAAAAATGAAGCGGTAAAAATTATTTATATATAAAAATTAACAAAAAAACATGATGTGTGGTATTAAAAGGTCATGGCTATGATGTGAGATGTGTAGAAAAACAGGCCTTTAATATGTGATGTTGACAAAGAGAAAAAAACACCCTCAAATATGTGATATGGGAAACCCTTGTAAAGGCCTCTTGTCATGCAAAAATTTCTGGCAAAAAACACTCGTTTTGGTAATATAAAATGAACGCGCACGACCAACAAACAAAAGGACAGTTTCGTGTGTGGAAAGTAAAAAAATACATTGTCTATGTTTGCCGCTTACTACAATGCCAGCCTCATCTGAACGTAGTCCTGTACAAAACTCGTCAAATATAATCTGTCCAGAAATATTAACGGTCAGAAGTTATCGGGCCTCCACGTGGGTATGGCAAGTGCTCCGTTCGTCCTTCAGCTCCAGAAATGCGACATCACTCTGGCTATCATACATGAAGGTGGCACCATCCAGTTGTTTTCTCTGCCAACCTAAACTAAGACAACCGAATTGTTGTGTTCCTGGATTGCAAAGCATTTGTCCACCGATAAACCGTTAGATTGTCCGCACATTATTGTTCATGGTCAGAAGTTTTCGGGCCTCCACGTGGGTATAGAAAGTACCACGTTTGCTCCACAGCTCTAAAAATGCGACAAAATTCTGGGTATCATACATAAAGACGGCACCACCCAGTTTTTCTCTCCACCAATCAAAACTAAAACTATCGAATTGTTCTGTCCCTGGATTCCAAAACATAATTGAATCGCTTTGTTCCCCGATGAAGCGTTAGAGTGTCCGCAAATTCTATATACACTATGCCAAGGTACATAAACAAAGTGGTTACCACTGTGCTCCTCCATCTAGAACACACTGAACTTTAATTATTTGAAGAGGGTCTTTAAGAACTCTACGTGCAAACAGTGCCTGCATGACTGTGCTTCACGTTGGAACACCCTTGCCAAAATCGGATCTAGATGATACCTTCAATCAAATCATTTGGCATATTTCACTACTCAGACGAAGGCTTCTGACTTAGAGCAGACGTTAATCAACGGCGGACGCTGCCTGTTACTACGGCCGTGAATATAAATAGCTCGTTAGTATGTTCTCGTAAGAACCACCATCAGGAAGTAAATACGATCTTAAACTGTATTCGTTGTTAGCAGTGACAGTTGGGAAGTGAACAGTAGAATCATTATTTACGATGGACAAAGATGCCAAATTGAGAGATTTACATTTAATGTTACTCAGCACCAGTGGCAGGGCGCTTTATCCCTGCGCTTTCTTACAGATTTTCGTGCGACGATGCTCCATTCAATAAAAGGCGTGTGCCAAGTAAAGGAAATCCCATACCAGTCAACTGTAAACGCTTTTTAGTTACAACAGATGACCTGGACAAGCACTCACTAACTAGTAATGCACATCGTGACCATGTTGGGCATTCGACACGGTCGATGTAGTCAGAAGTACCACTTAAGAAGCTGCCTGGATATGTGTGCATTAGCAGGGACACATGTGGTTGACGAACCATTGTAAAGAAAGAAAACAATAAGCCACCTTAGTAGGATATAGCTGGTATCTACTTCCTTTTTCACAGAAAGTACCCAATCTAAGAATTCTTGTCCCACTTTTGTTCATGTTTCAAGGAAATGACTTACCAACGGTAACCAAACATTACAGAATTGGTCTACGTCTATATGCTTGACGGCACAATCTTGATATTCTCACCCTGTTCGTCACACAGTATTGAAATGTCAGTCCAAACGTACCGCACGAAACACAGACCAACGGCTCAGAACGAACATAATTCGTTTAAAAATGTCAAATGTGTCTAAAGCAACATGACACTTAATAACTACCCGTCAAAAACTTACATTTTGAGTTATTACATAAAACATCAACGAGGAACCACTACACAGAGCGCCACCCTATAAACATCCGGCCTCACCGTTAGAGGAGAATATAAGTCACAGCAAACATTATATAGGGCCATATGCATAAACGTGGTTGATCCCATTTTTTGCTAAACCATGGTGCAAGTCTTTGTTAATTTACACATGGGCACATTTGTACAATGACTTACACCCAGTGTAAGTTGCACCTGCTTTATGCATATGGCCCTATGTGTTCAAAAAGCTCAAAGCGATTATGAATACTGAAAAAACACATAAATATACCTGCTTACAGATACCTTAAAATGTTATATAATGCACTTGCCCCCCCCCCCCCCATCTAACAACGGGCACATTGTCTACAGCAACTTCAGAGCTACTCAAATGCAGATATTCCAATGGTTGCAAGACCAGGGGGCTAGACTCATGTTAAGATGCAGAGCGAGGACTCAATCCTGTAACATGTTGACCCAATTAAAATGGTTGAGCATTCGGCAAAGGGAGAAACCCCACTTCTTCTTTATAGTTTGCGTACATGACTCTATGCCAACATACTTATCAAATATATTAAATCACGCCCACAGTGCCATCGTAAATGACCAAGTTCAAATTGAAACATTCACTATTAAACCAACAGAGAGCAAAAAAGGGGAACTTCACCCACAGAGGTACGCAAATCCAGATACGGACATCCGAAACGTTTCAACGCTAAGCTAAGTTACAACACCAATAACTAAATCCCTGTCAACTAATTAGCCTGCCCAGTCCCAAATGGATAATTACTTAAAGGGCAGAGGGACACACAACACAATTATACATATATATATATAAATAAATTTATATATATATATATGTATATATATATATATATATATATATATATATATATATATATATATATATATATATATATATATATATATATAGGCTACTCACACTGCTCTTTCTACGATTTACGGTTTAAAAACTTGAAAAAGATACATATAAGTGAGGCCACAATTAGTATTTTTAGGTGTGTCTAGCTGAATACACAACCCAATATACAAAATGCCTAGAAACGTGTTTTTGGGTAAAATTCTATGTTATAGTAACATTCAATACGTTGAATAGTTTAGCAGCAAAAGTTATCAAATGTACAGGAGCATTTGCCTATACACAACCATTCACTACAACAACAACAAATGTGGTTTTCAGGTAGAGCGATTTGAAAGTTACATAGATGCAAATTACATCGGAAACTAACGGAAACATACATACCTAGCCCTCCTGCCTACAGAGCCCGCCACCGAGATCCGTCATGAACCTGTTGATTTTGGCCCTATCTTACATATATTACAGAGCTTTAATGATTAAGAGGGGACCAAAACAGCATTGAAATATTCAATTTATCACCGACCTTATACGGAACAAATTATTTAGAAAAAAATCAAAGCATCTATCAGAACAGGTGAAGTATAGATCAGCAATAAACTCAAATGTCAGAGATACAATTTACCACGTTAAGTTAACTACTAAACATTATCATCCAAGCTTTAATATATTTAACGGCTGACAAAACATTTTCGGATGACAGAAATGGGTCCTAATTCTGTGCATAAAAAAGTCGATACACGAGAAGTGTTCACCCAAGACGACACCAATACCAATCCGTAGCAAAAGAGAATTGGGAAAACGCTCAAGACCTCAAAGCTTGATTGTTTATAAGGTTAGAAAATAGTCACATACCCATCAACAAGCAGTGGGAGCAAAACAGCAAAGGAGGATACAAAAACTGCAGAGAGCTGCATTTTTCGGTCCGAGAGTTCCAACAAGCTGTTCGAAGTGCCAAATGATCTCTCGTGTGTTTAATTACTTCCTGGTCTGTAATTCCTAAAGGTACCCCGTTTGGCTACAAGGCAAATCACATGAGCGGCACATTCAACTGTGACCTACACAGAATATGAGTGCCGTAAGTTTGTATACTTAGGGGCAGATGTCAGAGGGATCCATGCAAACAAACTAGGAAAACACAAATGTGTCTGGAACTTCCCTCTCTTTGCTTTCGAAGTTGTGCAAACTTGGAAGAATGTGGAACAATGTGACCAGAGTACTGGAAATCACTGACCCATATTGTAAATGCTCAAGTGGAATAACTTTTTGCGTGGGTGGGTTGGGGTCCTAATATCTGATACTTCCAATTTCCTGCAGCAGTGATGTGTCATATTTTGGACAGAATTTACCTGAAGACTAATGTAATCCTTTAAAAATTATATTTTGGACTAAGTCAGCAACTTTCCCCTGAGCACAGTGGACGATCAGCACCCAGGGTGTGCCCCAAAAGCTGTTGACTATTCGAACACGGATGAAGCAGACAATCTTTGAAATTGCCGGTCGCTGTAGACCGGTCTGACCGGGAAAATGTTAAATGTCAATGTCAACAGAAGACTTCAAGGACGAGACACGGCGCAGTAAACACGCTACGGGTTTTTTTTTTTTTTTTTTTTGTTGTTTTTTTTTTTTTTTTTTTTTTTTTTTTGGTTTTTTTTTGGGGGGGTTTTTTTTTTTTTTTTTTTGGTTTTTTTTTTTTGTTTTTGTTTTTTTTTTGGTTTTGTTTTGTATGTTTGGGGGCTTTTTTTGTTTTTTGTTTTGTTTTTGTTACTTATGTAGTTTTAAAAGAGCCGTCTTATTAGAGTCAGGTGTGTTAATGCGCAGTATGAGCCACCTACCTTGGCATAGTGTATAGTCTAGGCCTAAAATGTACAGACAAACTAAAGCTTTATCGGTGGACAATCCGTTAGGAATATGTTTTGGAATCCAGGAACAGAGCAACTCGGTTAGTTCTGTATTGGTGCAGCAAGAGGCTACACGTGCAGCCCACGTGGGCAGAGAGAAAAACCACAGGCGCTCGTAGCGTTCAGTCATGCATTCGTGAAAATGTAGGCAGGTGGGGGTGGGAGTGGAGGGTAGCTGGCAGAGAGGGTGAACCTGGAACATCTGTACTTGCAATGGCCCACATAGGGCTTTGTCCGCAAAAAAGTATTGTGTATTCATCTGTGTAGTCAATCATTTGTACTGATAAGATGGGAGATGGTGGGCCTAAACGCTAAAAGCACTACATCGTCACATGGAACTCGTGCACAGAAAGGTTTGACACGAAGCTCGCATCTGGACCACAATCCCGCTTCACGTATGACAGGATTTCTACGTTTCTGTACATACCAATAAGCTGCAACTCCCCAGTTTATTCCCAAACTATATTTTACAGGTATATCACACTGATAATCTATTGAAATCCACATTTATCTATAGCAACATGCCTAGAGTTGTCGCAAATGTCCCACAAAATCAATTTCGGGCAAAAAGTCCGACATTCTGGCGCCTAATTCAAAACGGGTAAGACATCCTTAATCAAGTTCGTTCTGTGGTATTAGCCGTATGACAACTGTTCTTAACTGTCAAATGAGAAAAACTGGGTGGTGCCGCCATCACGCAAGGTAGCGGTACCCAAGGTCTTGGCGCTTTCTTTCCCTAGGGACAAACGCGGCACTTGCTTTAACCACGTGTAGTCCCAACAACTTCTGTCCACGAATAATTTAAAATGTAGGCCTACAGACAATCTCGATCATACTGAACAGCTGTTTGAATCTGAGGTTTGTAACTCCAATTTATGGTTAGTGTAGCCAAGCTGCAAAACTTAAAATCCGATAGATGAACAGTAAAATTAAGCGAGATTGGTAAATTAATATGAAATATAGAAAGGAAGTATTGATGAAATTCCGGGAAGTGAATAAAAACTGTCAAAAATCCACATTTTTTCAACAAATTTCAACATAAAATTCCGGGAATCTCCCCGGAAACCGGGACAGTTGGCAACACTGTATGGTGGTTCTTGACTTCCCGGACGTTTTAGTAAATGTTATGCCTGTTTGTCTCCTTCTGTTGGTACACATCTGTGGGTGTATTTCTTGACCTTAGCTGGGAGTTCCAACAACTCTGATCTTTGTCGCTGTTTTGGGACCTATTGACCATGGCTTGTTTTACTTTTAGGTCTAACCATGGTTGCCTTTGGTGTCTATCTGGTCTATAAACCTGATACAAGTTTGCAACTAGCTTAGCTATGGGTTTTTTGTTTTTGTTTTGTTTTTTTCCAAATAGGACCTTACGTCTGCATTTTTATGGCATTTTAAATACCTTCACGCGAAAGATCAAATAACTTTTGAAGTCATTATACTTACACTTACAACTTTATAGAATGCTAAAATAGGTATATAGCCTTGTAGGCCTAAAAACAGTGTATATATATATATATCAAGAATGTACAGAAATTCATATTACATATATGCGCAGTAAACCTTTGTTTGGACAAAGTTACTCTTTTTTCTCTATTCAAATACAATGTATTTGTTTTATCTGCAGCAATCTCTCTCTCTCTCTCTCTCTATATATATATATATATATATGTGTACTTAATTTTTTTTATAAAAAATGATGACATCCAGCATCTGATCATTGAGTGTAAGTTTACATTAGATACTACAGTGATGCGCAAGCAACTGGTTGTTTGTGACTGTAGGCTAGTGTAGGCCCACATGTTTCAAACATAAACCAGCACCAGCACCACACCGACTGGTGAGAAAACACACATACACACACACACACACAACAGATATGAATGGCGAATCGAAACACCTGGTCATTGGATACGTCAGTCTGAAATCTTATTCACGGTACGTAATAAATATAGGCCTAAATGTATTACACACAAGTAAACAGCATTTCCCCTCACTGTGAGTTTCAAAATTGCATCAAATCAGGATGTTCAGCACCACGCAAAACAATATGTACACATACTACTTAATATCAAAATGTTGAAGTACAGGATGAATATTTTATGGACGGTTAAAAAGAATATACTTGCTTTACAGCAAAATAACCAGCTCCCTATCAATGAAGATATCAATCTGCATTATTATTATTATTATTATTATTATTATTATTATTATTATTATTATTATTAAATACCATAACTATATATAAACCCAAAAAATTATTGGCAACTCTTCCTGTTTCAAAATTAATCCAGTAGCACTCTAGACTATAGTGAATGAAAAAAACATTTAGGCCTGTATAAAATGTGCACTGCTATACAAGATGATTAATAAAGGAAATACACTATACTGAGTTTGTATGCATTAATAATGTATACTTGACTAGAATTTCCCCACCCACCCCCCCAAAAAAAATCATATATTACTATGATCATGAAATAAATTGTTTGTAAACATGCATATTATAGCAGCATTAGTTGGTTTATATTGCCAGACTCTGACTAGTAAATTACGTTTACTTGACCATTTGCTTTCTTATTTCAGAAGCACAATATTTGTTAAACTTCATGGTCAAGATTGGAGACTTTAGTATTGTATTTTTGTTTTACTTTTGCATGCTTGCCTGCAAAATTCGAACTTATGGGTCATCATCATGAAATGTAAAATGAAGTCAGGAATCAGCACTACGCAAATTCAAACCACTTTCATTTATCAATCAAACAAATATATATATATATATATATATATATATATATATATATATATATATATATATATATATATATATATATATATATATATATTTATTTATTTATTTATTTATGTATTTGACTGTCGAGCATTTCATGTTGCACCTGGTTACTGCACACATTAGAATTTGTGGCAAACCACACGTTATATTCAGTATCTTGAGCCCAATATGCCTATCCTATAGGCCTAGCACAAAGAGCTTGAATGACAATCTTTCTGCAACGGCTAGGCGTATCTTCTGAACATGTCTACTTGCCAAACTGAAGTAATCCAACCTGTCCAGTCTGGTCTCCACAATATTCTAGCCACTTCCATCATGTCTAATTTATCTGTCAGCTCTTTGTTTTAACCACCAAGCTGTTTAATGGTAGGCCCCATATTTAGCCTGGAAAAAATTTACTTAAGACATTCGGATTGTCCATTCAGAGACTACCTGGTTGACATTCGAATATAAACACTGCATGCTTGACAGTTATCACTGCAGGTGACCCAACGGTTTACATTACACATTATCCCATTTTTTGATAGAATCCTTGGCTTCTGATTGGTTAATAGCTATGGTGCACTCTTTGTATTACCCTTATTTGTGCATTAATTACTGCAAAGGTGAAATACAGCGCAATTCCTGAAACTGACCGGGGAATACAGCGGTATTCTCGTAACTGGCAGGGGAATACAGCGGTATTTTCGCTGTATCTCCCTATCTGGTTAGTGGATCGATCAGCCACCAAAAGTCTCTGTCATGCGATACAAGCCTTGACGCGCTGCAGACGACGACATGATGGCGGACTGTAAAGTGAACTGCAGCAGCAGCGGGTCGAACATGTGTATATTTTGGCATGAAATTACATCATCAAAAATGGGATCAAATCGTCATTCACTGTTTTAGTGTGAAATACAGGAAGTATCTCTCCCAAGACAGCTGTATTACCCTCGGCTTCGCCTCGGGTAATACAGCTGTCTTTGGGGGAGATACTTCCTGTATTTCGCCGAGGGTAATACAGCTGTCTTGGGAGAGATACTTCCTGTATTTCACACTAAAACAGTGAATAACTAATAGTCTACCTAGGCCTACATGTGGGATACATTCGGGTTGTCAGTTCAGACAGCTCATTGTCTACCTGGATGTATTCGGACGTTGGGATACATTGGCACAAAATCCACGTAGCCCAGCAGGATTTTTTTCCGGAAAACAACAGTTGAATTTTACTCGAATGTAGGAGAAAGTATATGGGTTCTGAACAGAACATTTGGATTTTGTGGAAATGAAATACGGTGATTTTTGACAATCTGAAAACGGTTTTAATTCTCCGTTCTGAACCGACATAACGAAGTGCCCTCCCGGTGGATCAGTCAGACTTCGTCCTTTTTTTTTTTTTTTTTTTTTAATCCAATAGTTGGTCCGACCAGTCGGCCCCGCAGGTTAGGGCCCAGTAAATGAAGCATATGAAGCCTAGGCCTATGTCAGGCTATGGGGGCCTTAATAGGCCTATTAGTCATGCAAAGGTCAAACAAGCCTATGAGGCATATAAAGAACTATTAGACTAACAGCCTAAATATAGGCCTGTGAGACATATAGGGGAAGGTTGCCACGGTTGGACAGGTGCCTCAATCAAAACACCTCTCATTTGAAGCCGCTTTGTGTCCACATTTTTGATTGGCTATCACATCAACTTCCTTTCCCGATGATCTATCTGCACTGAAAACGATAAGACATCTTCTCTTCACTTGGTTCATTTTTCTTGGCAAAAAAAAAAGTGTTTTAACAGTCCTGATCTTATTTGGGCATGCTAGAATATGGGACACAGCATACAGAGAAATGCTTATCTTAATGCCATTCAGTGATGATTGTATGTGGGAAAGGGTCGTTTCAGACTGTATCATGGAAGTTTCTCAAAACTCTGAAAGGTGATGCTCACACAGGAATTTAATATACATAATGTCCTGTTACCATAATTGGACCAAGCAATGCAGTGTGGTCCAATCGAGAAAACAAGTGGTCCAATCGAGGACACATATGGTCCAACCAGGGAAATGTAGATATAGTCTTACTTTGTGCCGCCTTTAGACCCACAATGTTTTCAATGTCGTTTATTTTGTTTTGGGATAAGAATTGCTATGTCTTTAACAGAGGTACTTATCTAATATAAACCAAAAAACACTAGACTTATTGACCTGAGTGACGGAGTGAATTTTAGCCACTAATTTTTGTCTTTGGAATCATTCATTGGGCTTAAAGCCATAGTAAGTTAGCCTACACACCAGGGTAACTTTGACTGCCCAAGTCAAAATTCATATAGTGACATATCTATCCACGCTATATTAAACATGTTTATTATGATGTAGGCCAAATTCATAATTCTTCATAGTGATAAGACACATAAATGTGAAGATAGTATAATTATCTACTGTTTGGTTGTCGTCCCGCTGTAACATGTATTTCAAATCGTGAACAGCCATAAGGTACAGGTAGTGTCCGTCAAGTCAATCAAAACCACACTTCCAAAGGCTGTATCCAAGCCTACATAGCGCCACACTTTGAAACAGAAGATTGCTTAATAGGAACTTCCGGTCCGTGGTCCCGCGTCCAGGTCAATTATGAAATCGCTGCCGGCACCACACATGGCGCGCCATGCCATGCTGCGCAGCGTATTTTGGACTAAGCCGAAACGACTTAAGTGAATAAGGATTTATAACTGTCAGATGGAAACAAACTCCCTGCCGTAGCAGCGAAAGGCCATCACACATTGTTTAAGATCGTCCAAAACGCCTAGTACTTTAATACGCTTTTCGGAAAAAGATTTCCGGTCCTTACGTTTGCTATAAGGACCCAATGCTCTAGCTCATATGAGCACATTCCCGCAAAAACTTTGTGTCAATTGTTATTTTTAGTGAAACTAAAGCTTTCAGATCCAAAATTCTACACAGCCAGCTCCGTACTGTACCCATAAACTAATGCGGTATGCTTTTTGGGCCGTTGCAATTAGCGGGGAACAAATCCTCAACAGCTCGCCCAAAATGACAAAAGTGATTTTTTAGTTATTTTAAATTTGTCATCATGTCTTAGTGACAGCTAGTGAATTAAAAATTATATACATTAATATAAAGGAATTATTTCAAAAGTGCACTCGGAAATATGGACAATATAAAAGGGAAGATTGACGAATATTACATTTACATGTTTAAAACGACAATCACAACACATGAGTTGGAATGGCCGAATGGTTACAGCTATGGATAAAAAACAGCCTTTATCATTTTAGTTTTGTGGGTTTTACTCTCTCGCGTGCCTTTTCTTTTTTTTTTCTTCTTTCTTTTTTTTTCTTTCTCCCTCCTTTCTCTCTATCTCTTTCTTTCAATTTGTCTCTTGTTTATACTGCGCACACCATTTGTATTCTCTGACGTACAAGGAATGGCTGCGCCAAAATTACATAATTCAATAAGGACATTTGACGCAGATATTGCAATTTTCTGTCCTTCCATCTGTCTTTCCATATGTAATATAAATGATAGACAAAAAGCGTTAAGGGCCACCTTATATTCATATATCTGCGTATGGACAGTTTCCGAATGCAACTTTACAATATGACAAAGATAATAATACAAAACTTCTTCACATTGATTTTCATTTTATAATCTTTGTAGACAGATGTTTTAATCAAAATGTCTTGTAAGTCATAATATGTTTGGAACACCTTGTAAAGCTATTAATTCGATGAATGAATTGTTTACAATGGTTTTTGCGACATTGATATATACTAGATGTGAACAAAATAATCGATCCATTTCCGTCTTTGCATTTAAAAATCATTTGATTTTTTTTTCTGAATAATGTTCTGGGTCTTAAAAGACAAAAATCACAATATTTCGAAATGTCCATGCTGTCCATGATTATTTCCGGGACGAATACAGAAGAGGGAAACCCAGAGCAGTAACGCACAGAGTTTTGAACAGTAGCAGCCGCTCTCAGCCTTTCGGAGACCAGCGTCATCCGAGTCGTGAAGCACAGTGACTCCAAGTCCCCTGAGAGACAAAGCGAAAGAAAGAAGCCCGACTCTTTCACTATGGCTGTGATCAGACGACGAATGCACAGGTTCTATCGAGAGAAAAATCTGTCCACTATCTTCAGGCTACAGACTGCACTGAAAGAGGAAAGTCGCATATTATTTTAGCCAGAGAGACTGTGCAGAATACTTAAGAAAATTGACTTGAAGTATCGTAGCAAAGACAGCATTTAAAAGATAATCTACGAAAACTGTGGCACCATAACGAGAACAAATGAATATATCAGGAAGACAAGGGAGTTTTCGAAGGAACGGCAACCTGATTTTCTATCTGGATGAAACCTGGGCTAACCAATTCCATACAGCATCATACAGATGGACAGATCAGCTTCCGGGAAAGCGACTGACAATCACCAAACTGTGACTGATTCGGCACCACTCTCTCTAAACATCGCTGCAAGCAGGGGCCAGAGAATAATTGTTCTTCATGCTGGTCGTGACAAACTTGTTTTCCGGGTAGAGCAGGCTGACGGCAACTACCATGGCGAGATGAATGGGACCACCTATATCGGCTGGTTCGAAAATAATCTGATGCCCACTCTAAAGGAGCCTTCTGTCATCGTCATAGACAATGCCAGCTGCCACATTGTATTGACAGAAAATTCAAAGTCTTCAACATCCAAGAGCCGCAAAAGAGATATATGGTGCAATGGCAGCAAGATTGGGGAGTAGATGTGCCTCCTGACTAGTGATAGGAGTTGTTGTGGATTTCTGAGCGTGCTAGCTGAAGCCGGCTCGAGCCTACAGCTAAGCTGGCAGGTCAGACTAGCGGTGCTACTTAATTTATAGCCTGGGGGCGACTTCAGTGTCTGATACGAAATCCCTTTTCTGGGGCTTACAACTTTTATTTGTACAGCGTTGTATTTACATTTTCAGATAATGCTCAATCTGGAAAAGTCCTATTTATATATTGTACATTACATTCATTCGACAATTTAACCTTCCCTTAACATGCATCACAGATATATTTTGGATACTACCTTTTCAAAATATCAAATTGGGACTAACCCATAATGGCTGCCATTTTGAAAAATTGTGGATTCTGCACCCAATGGTCTGTAGCAAATGAAGATAGTATTGGGACGATCTGGGGGAGGGGGTATAATATATGCAACCAAAAGTATATGTTTTGCAAATGTTTCAGAGCTCCACTAATGGATTAATGGTGTGATATATGCTGTGGACGCGATTCACTTTGATACCCAAATATTTTTTTTTTTTTTTTTTTTTTTTTTTTTTTTTGGTGCGAGTGTCCCGCAATGCAATGAATTGCAATGAATTGCGCATTACTCAAAATGGCGCTCAACACATGCCGGCTTAAGGTTAAGCATGTCACATTTGGATTTGTAACAAACGATAATAACTGCTTCTGGGCTGTGGCTATTGCGGTTTCACCGAACACCGTGGCTATGCAGTTATGCTTTTTGCCCGGCCCAAATTAACCCTCCATTGCAGACAAATTGAAACAAACCACTCTATTTGTGTTGACTTTGCTGCAAATAAACGGCACACGATCGCCACTTTTTCGATAAAATCTTTCAGCCAGGGCCGATCAATTTTTATTAGAGAAGGGCCGCTTAAAACTTTTTTATTTATTTAATTTTCATGATTCATAAAATTTATATCGGATCGGAACTCGGGCCTTTTCAGTGGGGTCTGTCGGGTAATTGGAACCACCCACCCCCACCCACCCCCTACCCACACACACACATTTGTTAGGTCTTAGGTAACTTGGACATTTGTTATAACATGTTTAAAATGTTTGTTCCCTCCTTTTTTACACATTACCTCCTTCGACGTCAATTGAATTTGTTACCACGGGCACTGCCGAAGGTACTTGTTGATAAAATAAAGACATTCACGTTCGATTATTGTTTTATATATGTGCGTTTTATTACAACTGTGGTATGATCTTCCAAGTATTTGGAATAAACGTAACCGCTTGTCTGTGATAGTATTTGAAATAGATGTTATTTAGATAAATGGTTCAACACATTACCAGCGCCTCCATTCTCAGTCTACGTTTTCTTGCACAAGTTACGTTTTCTTTTTCCTCCAGAAACAAATTCCACGCAATTGATAACTTCTTGGGCGTCTCCATTACCAACAGTATAAGTTCTATGCTGTGTGGTCTCGTTAACTAACCCAGGCTTCTATTTTTCACAGTTTTGTATCACGGCCGTAAAACAATACATGCGCATGCGCAATAAACACAAAACTAAGTTAATTTGAATATCTGAAGTTACAAGAAATACGTTTAAAGCATCGCTTGTGTCGCTTTATCCAAACGGAAGGTTATCTTTCCAAGCTGTCAGCTGAACGGATAGCTGAGCTGCAGATTAAAAAAAAAATGATGTGGCTAGCTGATTTCTGGAAGTTAAGCCGTCTGAGCCAACAGCTCGGCTGAGTTGTGCCCATCACTACTCCTGATGTCACCAAACCGGAGGGGTACAAGTTGGTGAAGTTACACAATCCCAAAAGCGTCTTCGAAACTGGTATCACAGCCGGTCATCTTGGACATACAGTATTGACATTGCCTCCACGGCACTGTGAACTCAAGCCCATTGAGATGATATAGGGCATAGTAAAGGGGTCTGTGGCACTTGAGAACACTTTTAAACTGAAGGACATGCATGAATTGACCATGCAAGGATTCCAAAAGGTGACAGTTTACACTTTTTCCCGGGCAGTGCAGGTTATTGGGATAGAAGAGGGCTTCATGGTGGCATCAGGTGTCACAGAAGCTACAGTGGATCCATTGGTCATCCGACCTGGGGATGATAGCAGTGACAAGAGTAACCATTGGGGCAGCGATACCGATGATTTTCTAGATGCGCATGGAATACACTTATTGTGCCTCCCCACGGCCCTTTTTAGGGCCACCAAATCCTCCCGAAAGAGTGGCCGGATAAAACGATTGGTGTACATTCTAAGAATGGTTCATTAAAATAAATGAAGGAAAAGTGCACACATTATAATGTAACAATTCCTTATCCTCCATTAACACGCACCTTTCCGAAATAATGCAACGATGATGATGATGATAGTGATGATGATAATGATAATAATATTAATAATGATGATAATAAAAATAATGATAATAATAATAATAATAATAATAATAATAACAATAATAATAATAATAATAATAATAATAATAATAATAATAATAATAAAGTAGCTGCCAATTCTCCATTTAGCGTATATAAGTAGGTAAAGGTATTTGATCAAACACGCCGGTAAATGTAAATTTACATTTAATGTTAGGTGTCAGACCGTTAACAATATTACCGCTCAATGTGAACAGCTTACGTGCTTTAAAAAAAAAACTCTAAACGTGAATTTGCATTTAACGTTAGGTGTCAGACCGTTAAATGTGCACATTACCGCTACATGTAAACAGCTTAAGTGCTAAAAATGTACAAACCTGCCATTAACTGTAAAGAAAACCTTCAGCCTGCATATATTAGGGCCTGACAGATCCCCCCCCTTCCCCCTCCAATATATCGGATTTCGAATACGTTACGGTGTCCGAGACCGGCATAGTCTCAGATTCGCTTCATAAATTTATGTGGCTCTTCCGTTGTCGCCCTGGCGTAAGTGCTGTTCCAAAAAATATCATATGGGGGGGGGGGGAGGGCATGTCGTAGGGGTGGAGGGCTAAATGAAACTACATGCCCTGTGGGTGGAGGTATCTTCATTCACCATTTCCGATAGTTTACATTTATAAATGATGGTAAATTCAAGGACTTTTACATTTTTCCCATCCATTTGTTCCGACTTCTCCGTCGGCTCCGATTTCTGTTCCCACCTGTTGTAAAACATTAAATTCTGGTACCCTATGACATTAAATTACAAGTAATGCAATTGGACTGGGCACCTGTATATAGTGGCGCTTCGGTAGCCCAAATGTTGATATGTACCAAATGTTCTAGGAGCGATTTAGACATTTGACCAATCCAATAGATTGTATTCAGGTCTAAATGCAGTCCTACTCTAACACCTATTGAGCAAAAGAGGGAGCCACCTGCATCAGGGCAGATCCATGTATTTAGCATGGTCAAAAGTACTTTCTTAACAAAATGAACACAACAAACACACAATAATCTTAAGAAAATGTATTAACATATAGTTGGAACATAAAGGATGCCTAAATTGATTAAAAATGGGCTCTCTTTTGGATGAAAAGGTGTTATTTATGGATGTTTATGTAGTATATAATGCAAATCTGCCCTGATCATGGTGGAAGCATCAGTCTGTTGCCCTGGCAACACAGCAAGTGAGCAGGATCGCAGTTAAATGTGCATGTCTCCTATTTATGACTACCATGTTATTCGGCGATGTTGATTACGACGAAATGTCGGCTAACCTGTCGATGTGGATGGTGCTATTGTCACGGTACCGTGGCGACAGAAGGCTCTTCTAAAAGCACAGTGTATACCGTGACAGCTCTCACCTTTCCGCATCAAAAATATTCAATGAAAATCGTGGAAAATTTGTGACATTTAAAACAGGAGAATATGCGCCTCAAACACAGATTTTCCCAACTTTACTGCACAGGAAAAGTAGCACAATGAGTGATAATGAATAGAATTACATATCAAGCACATCGTTATAGAGAGAGTGCATCAGGACTCAAAACACAAAAACAGGAATCTAATTTGTGCTTTCCATGCATAGAATCCTGGATTTTCCGAAATAATAGTTCACAAAATGGTGTCTTATAGACCAAAAAGCATGTCCACAAGCAATTGGCAAGTGCAAGCCCAATAATTGGCTTGTGAACGCTTTAAGCACTTGACCTAGCAGCAACCATAATTGGCCTTAAACTTTTATTCGTGTTCTGTTCTGCAAATCAATGTGCACTGGCTTCAAAATAAAAAAAAATGTCTTGTGTTAGGTTATAAGGAACTCTTTAAAAACGAAAAAGGTAAATGGTAGTGTGTGCAACTAATCTTACAGTGGGCCAACACATCACGATTATTTTATTGTCTAGTGACGTGATTGTCAGGTTTGGTGAAAAATAAATAATCAATGTTCCCAATTTTATTTTTATGCAACTTTGCCCAATAGGTCATACAGCAGGCAGTTGAAAGCCTACATGTGGATTGGAGAGAAATTTGGTGAATTTAGAGCGCATCAAAATTCCCTAAGTTTTCTTTGTGTGCTGTTGAATTTGCCAGTAGTCTCAAACCTACATGTGTAAGTTAGAACTTTGTGTCTATCTGCTATAGTTTGAAAGATATGCAGCTTTTAAAATTTTAAGTGCTCTTAATTTGCATAATTTTAAACATCATGACTATTCCAACTCAGGTGCCTAATTTCACTGGTAGGTCAGTCACCATGGCAATTTTGGTGGTTTTCGGAATAGTGGGGTCCGAGAAAAACTCCGGACAATTCTGGTTGTAAAGAAGAAAGAAAGAAAGAAAGAAAGAAAGAAAGAAAGAAAGAAAGAAAGAAAGCAAGCAAGCAAGCAAGCAAGCAAGCAAGCAAGCAAGCAAGCAAGAAAGAAAGAAGGAAAGAAAGAAAGAAAAAAAAATTCTTGGAAAGACAAAATGTCTGGGTTGCATCAAAAATATTCAATGAAAATCGTGGAAAATTTGTGACATTTAAAACAGGAGAATATGCGCCTCAAACACAGATTTTCCCAACTTTACTGCACAGGAAAAGTAGCACAATGAGTGATAATGAATAGAATTACATATCAAGCACATCGTTATAGAGAGAGTGCATCAGGACTCCAAATACAAAAACAGGAATCTAGTTTGTGCTTTCCATGCATAGAATCCTGGATTTTCCGAAATAATAGTTCACAAAATGGTGTCTTATAGACCAAAAAGCATGTCCACAAGCAATTGGCAAGTGCAAGCCCAATAATTGGCTTGTGAACGCTTTAAGCACTTGACCTAGCAGCAACCATAATTGGCCTTAAACTTTTATTCGTGTTCTGTTCTGCAAATCAATGTGCACTGGCTTCAAAATAAAAAAAAATGTCTTGTGTTAGGTTATAAGGAACTCTTTAAAAACGAAAAAGGTAAATGGTAGTGTGTGCAACTAATCTTACAGTGGGCCAACACATCACGATTATTTTATTGTCTAGTGACGTGATTGTCAGGTTTGGTGAAAAATAAATAATCAATGTTCCCAATTTTATTTTTATGCAACTTTGCCCTTGTACGGCCGGCCGGTATTACAGTTGTCGGATTTCTGTCGCAGGTATCTCAAAGAGCAGTTGAGGTACACCTATGAAGCTTGGTGGGAACAATAATCAACGTATCAAGATGTACACTTTTGTTTGTCTAAGGGATTAATTATCCCATGTTAATTACACATTAATTAGTGAAAAGGTTGACTCGACATAAGGCTTGTCGGGGTTGTGTCCGACGTATCTCAAGAAGCTTTGTTTTTTTTTTTCATGCACACCCATGAAACCTGATCGAATAATTAAACAATATAGGGTGGTGGTTTTTTGTTTTTGGTTTTTTTTTTTTTTTGGGGGGGGGGTGTTGGGGGGGGTGTCTCTTGGGTTAAATAACCTCTGTACATTTTTCATTAATTAACTTTGTGAACATGTCAATTCAGTGAAAATGTTGGTTCATGTCAAACGTGTGTCAAGTGTATTTAACAAAATGTTTGAAGTACAGCCACTTGACTTGAAAAGAACATTAATCTTTTCCAATGTTGATGGGAACAATGACAGGTGGGGGCAGGCGTGCCCTTTGGACACTTTTTCATTTGTGAATACGCTCTATTCAAAAGTCCCTACCATATTTGGAACCCTGCTACGCTCTGGTGGCAGAAACCAGAATGTGGCTGGGGTGGAAACCAAGTCAAGTTTCTATTCACTTACATGTTAAATTTGCTTACTATTCTAGCTTATAGCTGTCATTTAAAAACACTTTTGAATACACCCATTGTGTTATCCTGTTAGGACAACTCTATAGCAGTGAAAGAAAAAAAAGGTCTTCAGTGTTTGATCCATTGTTGTAAAAGCTACTGTGATGTAGTCTGTTAATATGAAACAAGCTTTCATGGCAATATGTTTTATATCTTATTACAAAACATAATCTGTTGAATTCATATTTTAGAACCTCATTCATTAGGGTGTGTAATTTGTACTACCTGGGTAGTCAATATATATATATATATATATATATATATATATATATATATATATATATATATATATATATTTACAAATCAACCGAGTTTGAGAATGTATATATGTACGTGACAGCTAATTATGTATCCTTAAAAATCCCATTAACATGTAACTGAAAGGGAACTTGAGTTGGTGTCCACCATAGCTTCGTTCTGGTGTCTGTCACCAGCGGTCAGGAGTGTTCCAAATATGGCAAGGACTTTTGAATAGAGTGTATACTCTTGCAATTTAGTGATTCAGTATGATTCTATTCCATTGTAGCAGATGCAATGTTGTATAATTGGCCATGGTGGGGGAGGAAATTACTCGCCCGGTGGGTGGAGGGATTTGAAAATAGAAATGTCCGATAGATGGAGGCTTCATGTGAAAAGTATGCCCTGAGTGTGGGGGTGCTTCCTAAAGGTGCCTTCCACACGCCCTCGGCCCTCGCCATAGGATATTTTTCGAACAGTCCTAAAGGAAGACATGGAATGTTGGGGAAGACACTGCTAAACTGATTCCCCTCCCCTCCCCCCCTTTTTTTTTTTTTATTTATACCGCTTTTGTGTAGCGTCCCGCTACTCAACATTAATGTTACCAAAAAAAAAAAAAAAAAAAAAAAAAAAAAAAAAAAAAAACCTTGTGTTGGTTCACGATTCGCAATGTACTGAACCATACTGTATGTTGTCGTAAAGTTTTCCCATCACAACACTCAATATCATGAAAGCCTGAACAACAGGTATAAGGCATGAGAGTTGATTCTCTTCCTGGTGTCTTGTGCAGCTATGACTGCATGATATCATCTATTCTCCGTGACCTTATTCTTGTATGCAACTAGGGATTGTGCTGGCAGGGTTTCTTTAATGCGAAAGCAATAAATCATGCTGTCAAACTTAGTCTATCAAAGGTCAACTAGATTATTGGCATACTGTATACTTTCACTTAAAACTTTCCATTTACAAAGTAGAAAGGTAAATTCATCTATATTATTGTTTAATCTTCTCTCCATTGTCAGCATATTTGTCTTTCTCCGTAGATGCATCGCTTATTATGTTTTTGTGCATCGTTTATTATGTTTCCATATAAAACGGCTGGGTCGTGACAGATATATATATATATATATATATATATATATATATATATATATATATATATATATATATATATATATATATATATATATAGTGTGTGTGTGTGTGTGTGTGTGAGAGAGAGAGAGAGAGAGAGAGAGAGAGAGAGAGAGAGAGAGAGAGAGAGTGATATTACCATCATATATCTCAATTTTATTCTTTAATGATGCATGGCTTGAATGTTTGCAGCTTTAATGGGCCAATGGAAAACAGACAAGCAGAAAGAAAGAAAGAAAGAAAGAAAGAAAGAAAGAAAGAAAGAAAGAATCGAACCCACAATACTAAACTGATAAAGGTTGTTAGTATGCACAGCTGTAAACATGCGGCCTTTCCAACTCAGGTTGGCATTATCAATGTAATATTCGCGAAACTTCCTTTTCTATTGTCCATACTTCCGAGTCCATTTATGAAATAATTCCTTCACATTAATGTGTTATTATTTCTGTATAGACTAGCTGTCACTGAGACATGATGAAAAATCAAAAATAATTCATAAGTCACTTTTATCATTACCGCGTGCCGTTGTGGATATAGTTCCCGCTGATTTCAGGAGTATTTTGCCCATACACAGCCATTTACCACTAAAAATGTGTTGTTTCTGGATGGAGCAGTTTTAACGTTACATGGGCGTAAATTACAATGGAAACGAACAGAAACACTCCTCCAGGCCCTCCTGCCTACAGAGTCCTCTACCGAGAACCGACATGAACCAGTTGATCCCGGCCTTATCTTCCTTATATATATCATAGCTTTTATGACTAATAAAGGACCAACCAGCATTCAAACATTCAGTTTATCATCGATATTATAAGGCAACAAATTATTTGGGAAAAAATCAAAGCATTTATCCGAAGAAGTGAAGTACATCATCAAAAAATTCAAAGTTAGAGATACAATAAATC
Organism: Hermodice carunculata; assembly: GCA_964020975.1. Lineage (NCBI taxonomy): Eukaryota > Metazoa > Annelida > Polychaeta > Eunicida > Amphinomidae > Hermodice > Hermodice carunculata. Next base: position 44,904,188 of record OZ026625.1, read on the forward strand.
ACGTTAAATTAACTGCACACAGTTCTTTGGAGAGATATCGTTGCCAGCCAGTTGCCACAACTTATAGCGCAGTTACCATAGCAGAATATCAATGTAGTTGACATTAAAACAAATAAAAGCATAGAGAAAAGAGTAAATATATGTGAACAACTAGAATATTTCTTTGTTTTTTCATATTTCAAGGCTATAATTATATACTTAAATCTGCACAAAAGAATTGACTATAAAATTGCTAAAGCAGGCAGTCTGTTATCAACTTTATCTGTCCTGATGTTATGGATAGGCGTAAAACGTTTAACTGCATTGAAGAATGCAAGTGATGCTAAAGGCAATTATTCCGTGGTAGTGTAAATGAAAGCACATGAAGATGTACTTTACGTAGGCCTATATACGGGATAAACTACAAATGCAGACCGCAACACCACGTACTAAACCCACTTAATGATAAATCACCAATCATAAAACTGAACAATATCGCCTAAACTTAAATATATTTAACAGCTGACAAAACATTCTTGGATGAGCGAAACGGACGAACTGATTCTATGCATAAAAAGTCGATGTACAGTGTTCGCCTAAAACGACATCAATAACAATCCGTGGCAAAAGATAACTGTGAAAACGCTAAAGACTGCAAAACTCGATAGGTAAGAAAATAGTCACATACCCATCAACAAGCAGAGGGAGCAAAACGGCAAAGGCGGATACAAAACCTGCAGAGAGCTGCATTTTTCGGTCCGAGTTTTCCAGCAGGCTGTCCGAAGTTCAAATGATCTCTCATGTTTGAAATTACTTCCTGGTCTGTAATCCTTAAAGGTCTCCTGTTTGGCTACAAGGCAGATCACATGAGCGGGCCACTCAACTGTGACCTGCACAAAATATGGGTGCGTTATAATTGCATACTTATGAGCAAATTTCAGAGGGGTCCCTGCAAAGAAACTTGGAAAACTCAAATGTGTCTACAACTTCCGTCTCTTTGCTTTCGAAGTTTTGCAAGCATGGATGAATGTGGAACAATGAGACAAGAGAATGGAAAATCACCGACCCATGTTGTAAATTCTCGAGTGGAGATTCTTTTTTCTCGGGGGGAGGGGAATCGGGGGTGGGGTGGGGTTCTAATGTTTCCAATTATCTGCAGCAGTGACGTTTCATACAATAATTACTGTAAGGTGGTTCTGTCTATTTGAAGATTTTTTTGGAAAGAATTTACCTTAACACGAATTTAATTCTTTTAAAGGTTTATTATTAGGCTGAATCAACAACTCTCCCCGGAGTACAATGGACGATCAACGCCCAGGGTGTGTCCAAAAAAAAAAGCTGTTCACTATTGGAACACGGATGAAGCAGACAATCTTTGAAATACCGGTCGCTGTAGACCGGTCTGGCCGGGAAAACGTTAAGTAACAATGCCAACGGAAGACTTCAAGAACGAGACACACCGAAACACACACACTAAACATTTTTTTTTTTTACTTGCAGTAGTTAAATTACTTGTTTTCATTATTTTTTTCTTTACCATGGCGGCAATTTTTAAGCTAAGAATGACTAAATCTACGTAAATTTTATTACTCGAGAAAGAAAGTAATTACTCATTCGAATAAATGAATAACTAAGTGAAGTAAATTAATTACTTGGCCGAGTGATTGTGCAACGTTTTAGTTTAAACATATTGATCTATACTGGATTACCCTATAGTACAGAAATTACTAATGACAATGGGTTCTCAGGGCACGGAGAGACACACAATATATACACAATACGCACAGGACATTGCTATGTTGCCATACAAATTGTGTATATGGGAAAATATTGGTATCATCATATACAAATATCAATAGTCAATAAGGCATTGAAAACTTAGATTGAGATCATAATGTAACGTAATAACATCGGTATACCATTCATTTTTGACAACAGAAACTGGGAGTATTTTGGCAAAAAGGTCAATAAATATATGTATTCAATTTCAATTTTGGTAAATTTATAGCTATACACCATAAGAAAGACACCATAGAGTGTGTTTTTCTTATATATTTTGGTAAGTAGGTTACATTGACTTAAGAGTGACGAGAGAATAATACTGCATGATTATGGAAGGGATCAGAAAGCAAGATGTCTGCTTTGGACGACTTAGTTTTGTATGCGTCACATATCTGTATGTTAAGAAGATCCGGTAGGTCTTTGCTGCCAAAGAGGAATATGTGAAACAATCTTTCGCTAGCTATGTGGATTTTCAGGTTAAGGTGAATCCCCGGAGGTATGAATACACCATTGTGGCCAATCAGGTGCAGGTTACCGCACTAAATAGTTCTCGGTTGTCGTTTTCTGACACCTTTGGGGGCCATTTACCTGTAATTAACCCACTGTTTCAGCTAGACTATTACATGAGCTTATCAGCCTGTTTGTGTTGTATGGTTTGACAGATATTTTTTCCATGATGAGCTTTATAAACAGAGGGCAAATCACATATTCATACGCAGTGAGGTAATGCTGGCAAGCCGTGCTCGGAGCACGTGTTTCCTGGCTATGACAGGTAAACACTGGCATAACTTTTGATTCTATCTATAGACTTGCCTTTTTTATTTTGAATGTTTTCAATGAAAGGTGTCTGCACAACACCAACTGCATACTTTATTTTTAAAAGTGACGCAACAAAAGTTATACGCCTTTATGCTAATATGAGAATATACAGTAAATATAATGGTGGTTTCATCCCCGGAGCTAAGAGAGGTATTGTGTTGTTGAAAAGCTTCTTTCTAGGGAAGGTATATTTAGGACAAAAAAGAAAGAAATGAGTAATGTCTCCAGTTGGGAAAGAGTAGGCGCAAGTAGCACTTGGAAGTACATTTACTTTATAAAGGTCAAAGTTATGCCTACAGCAGCCTAGCCGCAGTTGGGTTGGGCAGATATTAGATAAAAGATGCCCGTAGGAGAAAGGTCGGGGACATTGTCCACCACCAAGAGGGTTGTCTTAAGTTTTGATTTCAAGATGTGGAGCGAGATAGAATCACTAATGTCCGCAGGTAGGTTGTTCCTAAGTTCGATAGTATCAGGGAGGAGAGTCCTGCGCTGGATGGTGCGCATGGGTCTAGAATGACGTGCTGCTCGACCAAAGTTAGGATGTGGCAGAAAATTGGTTACATAAGAAGGAGTAAGATCATGGGTCATTTTGTAAAATAAGATCAATTTAAAGTATCGACCAGCGAGGGTAGGCTCTCCAAATTCTTGTAAAAGTTTGATACGAGAAGTATGTCTTAGGGCACCAATGCATATTTTTGCCGCGTCATACTGAATATTCAATTAAATCTGACAACCCTTGACCCCAGTTTTCGAAGAGGACATAACCATATTTCATAATTGATCTGACCACAGAGAAATTAAGCCTGAACAGAATTTTTCACGAAAGTTTGAATTCAAACCTGCGAAGAAGAGCAACGCACTGGCTGGCTTTATTAACGATACAGTTATGGATAATGCGAAGATAGATTACTGCTAAGAGTTGTGCCTAAATGGGTGTGAGATGTGGCCTCAGGTATGGCTGACGGACCAAGATGAACAGGTGGATGGTGAGGTTTAATAATTTTGGCAGTGAAGCCAACAGATAAAGATGTCAGGGGATTGGAAACGACACGCCATAATTATCGCCAATTTTGGATATGTAAAAGGTTTCTATTTCAGTGATGAGCAGATTCCGTTGGATTTTGAACGATTTCTAGCAAGCATGTTTCATCTGCGAAAAACCTCACATCACAGGAATGATCGACAACTCCCACCCAACCGAGGATTTTAAACACTACTGTCTCTACTGTCCTTTATATGCTCGGGAAAATAAGAAACTACTGAATGTCAATATTTCGTTGTTGTGCCTGGCGTTAATCTAAGTTTAATCATGCACACTGCAAGTGTTAGATTAGCCAACGTCCTACCATTTTGGAGCAAGGCACTTTCAGATGAATGCAATAAGTTAATTTTGCAGACAATGCAAAACTTCATTGTGGAATTTCGACGGTTTATCTCGTAACCGAATATTCACTTTTTTTTCTCCACTGCTTTGTTATATAAACGTTATGTTTCATGACTTTATGTATCATAGCAGTGTACCTTTAACTTCAATGCCCACTCCTTGTTCTCATATTCGCCACAGTGTTCCGTCATTCCATCATAAGAATTACACATGTCTCAGCTCATCCGCCAACTCAATGAAGCTATGGTTTAATGCCCCCGTGGATTTGTACGCTGTATCTTGTAAGTGGGTTGACAATGACAATGCGGGATAAGAATCATCATAGCTGCTGGGCGCAATGGCGGCCCCACGGTGGAAGTTGCCGTCGTGCTGCTTCGGCCGCGGCCAGCAGCATGCATTGATGATTCAAGCCACTTTGTGCTTCTCTGGGTGACATATTTCCTCTTTAGTCCTCTACCTACATCTCCCTACCTACATGTTGTCGGTACGCTTTGCGGGGTTCATTTAGGTGGAAAACTGAGACATTCCGCTATTTACATTGAAACCGAATTTATAGGAATATTTTAGTACTTAGTCATCGTTCTCTCTCTCTCTCTCTCTCTCTCTCTCTCTCTCTCTCTCTCTCTCTCTCTCTCGCTCTCTCTCTCTCTCTCTCTCTCTCTCTCTCTCTCTCTCGCGTGCACACACACACACACACACACACACACACAACCTACTTCAATAAACACAAAATACCAAAAGCAAAGAAACAAAACAAAACATATTGCCGTGAACGTCAACCTAAGCAGCAGTAAACCGTTCCTTTTCAGTAGGAAATAGGAGAGGGATGCACATAGTGACTTCCAACTCAAGGTCCAACTTGCCTAAAATGGCACTTGTTAAATGTTTGAAAGAAAAAAGAAGACAAATCTCCAGCCCCCCCCCCCCACACACACACATGTACTGTGTGCCTTGTCGTCAACTTGTTTTCTTTTTTTTGTGTGTGTGTGTGTGTGTGTGTGTTCCAAAAATTGTTATCCGCTTGCTTCATTTTCTGTTTTTTCCCTGACTGTGGGGGGGGGGGGGCTTTTTTTTTGTCTTTTGTTCTTGAGTTTTTTGGGGTTTTTTGCCGGTATGATCACTTAGAAAGTGATGTTTGAATAAAACTACTATCTATAATAGTTTTGAAGCTATTCAACATTTTAATTTTGCGTATTTGCCTAATTTGTATGAATTATCAGCCTAGAAGAACTTTGGTTTATTGTTTATTGGATGAGGCTATGCCACAAACCCATAAATTGAAGTAGGAATGGCACTTTTATAATAGTTTTGAAGCTATTAAAGATTTACATTTTGCATATTCCCTAATTTGCATAAATTAAAATCCTACAACTTTGGTTCGTGGCTCATTGGATACGGCTTTGCCACAAACCTATAAATTGAAGTTGAAATGGCATCTCTATGTACAATAGTTTTGGAGATATTAAACTTTTAGATTTTTCAATGCCCCTCATTAGCATTATTTGGAATTCTACAACTTTACTGTCCATTATAGTTGCAAGTGTCACAAAGGTATATATGCACATTGGAATTTTGAGTCCATCTGCAATAGTTTGGAAGATATGACGCTTTTAAAATTTTAGTTGGGTCTAAAAATTTGCATAATTTTCAACATCATGACTGTTCCAAATGAGATGAACAATTTCACTGGTTATGTCAGGCACCATGGCAAGTTTGGTGAGTTTTGGAAAAAAATATCTCAATGAAAACTCTGGACCAACTTGGTCATAAAGAAAGAAAGAAAGAAAGAAAGAAAGAAAGAAAGAATGAAAGAAAGAAAGAAAGAAAGAAAGAAAGAAAGAAAGAAAGAAAGAAAGAAAGAGAGAGAAAGAAATGAAAGAAGGAAGGAAGGAAGGCAGGGAGGAAAGAAGGTAAGAGGGAAGAAAAGAAAGAAAAATATTGGCCTTTTATTTCTCTGTTAATTTATCTGAGATGAAAGACCACCTTTCCTATGTGACCACTTTCGTCTGGCATTCATTGATTAGGGGTGGTCTTAAATTGCAAGTACCAATGTACAGTGAAACCTCTCTACAGTGAGCACCTTCGTGACCAGAGAAATCTGCCCACTCCTGAGAGGGTCAGCTCTTCTGGGCAGTATTAATGAGTACATGTGCATGTACAGTATACACATATTATAATTTAGAGGGATGTGTATACATGCAATACAAAACTGTCTTTTTCCCTTTATTACACGAACAAATTTTAACAGCAGCTGTCACGAAACTACATAAACATGTACCTGTGAACCAAGACAAAACTATACTGTTGGCTATGAAGAGCAGGCTTCACCTCACTGGTTACAAGAAAACAAAGACAGGAAAGTGTCCACTGAGATGACACAAATATTTGCACTTCCCTGGTCTGGCTGACCTAGCTCTGTATGTTGTCTATTTTTAACAGAGGGTACACTCAGGCTTGTTCTGCCTAGGGGTCCAGAGTTCCCTTGGGACTGAGCTCAGCAGACTGACATTGCCTCAGGCAAAATCAGGCCAGCTGGGACACCAGTGACAGCAAAAGCCTGCCTGGTACATATGGCAGCATGGAGTCAATCTGCTCCTGCATGAACAGAAAGAGATACTCTGTATTTTATTGATAGCCTCATTACACAGTTGTTGGGAGTCCCCCGCACCCCACCCGACACCACAATTTGCTACAAGACCCAAACCTTCCGAAGCGCACACCCAGCATGCATGGACAGAAAGCTGTGAGACAGGTTCAAGCTAATTAATTATGAATGCAAAATGGTTGCCTAGCACCATAGAGGTCAAGCAATAGGTCATACAGCAGGCAGTTGAAAGCCTACATGTGGATTGGAGAGAAATTTGGTGAATTTAGCATGCATTAAAATTCCCCAAGTTTTCTTTGTGTGCTGTTGAATTTGCCAGTAGTCTCAAACCTATATGTGTAAGTTAGAACTTTGTGTCTATCTGCTATAGTTTGAAAGATATGCAGCTTTTAAAATTTTAAGTGCTCTTAATTTGCATAATTTTAAACATCATGACTATTCCAACTCAGGTGCCTAATTTCACTGGTAGGTCAGTCACCATGGCAATTTTGGTGGTTTTCGGAATAGTGGGGTCCGAGAAAAACTCCGGACAATTCTGGTTGTAAAGAAGAAAGAAAGAAAGAAAGAAAGAAAGAAAGAAAGAAAGAAGAGAGAGAGAGAGAAGAGAAAGAAAGAAAGAAAGAAAGAAAGAAAGAAAGAAAGAAAGAAAGAAAGAAAGAAAGAAAGAAAGAAAGAAAGAAAAAAAATTCTTGGAAAGACAAAATGTCTGGGTCGCCACCCAAACATAATTAAGAAACGTTCCCTGCTAAATTTGTCAGTTTCTGCTCACGTGACACATAGAAAGAAGGTTCTGGAATTCGCCTGATCCGAATGGCGTCTGCTTTTGACGCATAACATGACTTTACCGAAAATTTGACCACTTTTTCTTTCTTGACCCTTACAATCTGGCTGTAAAAACAAAATGGCCGCACACAGAAATGAACAGAGAAGGAAAAAATCGTAAATTTCGCCAAAATAACGGGAGCTGACAGGTCTACATAACCTTATCCGTCAGCGGGATTTTAATATCGAATGATGTGACGGGTGTGTAACACGGTTAATGAATGGATGAGGTGACCGAAAACTGCCTCCACCATCCTTGCTCAAAAAATGAATTAACTGTTGATGTTTAAATTGATGATCAAAGAATTTAATTATTCTGTAATTATGTATTTTATTTGTAAACAAAATTAAGTTCCTGCATATTTGTCTATACATGAATTTTACAGTAAGTTATGCACTTTTCCATCAATTATTTATAAGAATGCTGATAAAATGTGCAATGTGATACCCTCTTGTAAACAGGCTAATAAAATCTTTGACAATAATCGTATCGTTATGAAACGTGTTTCTAACAACTCTATATATCCATACAATAAACGTCAATTTCGTGTGATCTTTGCGTGCGGCTTCTTCTGCTACCTGAAATAAACGAGTTTATCGCGGAAGTAATTAAGCAAATAAAAAGTACTCAAATAATTATCTGGAATATTTGAAATACAATATTTTTAGTGTGAAAGATCGGAAAAAACAGCTATAAGTTTACGTTGCCTAAAATCCCACGAAAGACAAGTTTTAGTGACACAACAATTTTAAATGGAGAAAATTATCCTGGAAAAAGTGCAGACATTTATGATTCAAATATAAAGCTTGACTTGCATTCATAGATGTTGATTTGTTGCCAGCTAGTGCCGTATTAAATACGTTGTCAACAATCATTTTATGTGACGGAAAAAACATTTCCCGGTCCTTTTCCCTGGGAAATCTTTTGGGGAATATTTGGCCTGGAAAATTATATTTCACGATAAACCACGTTATGAATTTAGAGTAATCAAACTGAGGAAATAAAAATGACATTTCCCACTGTTGGCACCTGACGATGTACGGTACCTTGGCCTTAGTTGTCCGTAATAAAGCAAGTTCGGTGACTTGTCAATCACGATTATATAGATTTAAGTCTATAATTCAGTAACTTAGGCCAAATATAAGTAAACAGATATAAAGTCTTTTGTCCATGAAGTGATCCTAGTCAGGTTCAATGAAGTTAAGGAAGTTTCATTTCTGTTTCATCCCTTTAGAGTCGGCTTTGATTGGCCTGTAGAAAATCAGCATCTTTGCTGATTCTGGAGGAAGCCTGGAACACATCTCAGTAATTGTGTTCCCAAAGTCCGAAAAAGACACGTTCGCAGGGGACGCTTGATGCCGGGGTGATTATGGGCCAAAGAGGCCAAACAAGGACATTTGGCAGCGTCAGTATTGGTACATTTTGACATCTTCAGAACTTTGGCCTGTGTTGTTCCTCAGCAAAGCTGAAGCGATAACTGGCATTTAATGTCTTAGCTAGCAACCGATCTGACGCACGCCTTCAGCTGTTTACATATGACAGCTCGGCTAAACAGCTTCCACCCCTAGTGGCCAGGTCAACTTTTAGCTGGCAGTAGGCCTATATGGATATGAGAGACCAAAATTTTGGAGCTAATGAACTAGTTTTACTGAGGAAAATCTAAGGTACATCTGCATCAAGCTTGGGTAAGGAGTACTATTTTGCAAAAGTTTACATAACATACAATCCGAGCATGTCTATATTACCCATGCATGGTGGTTCTAGCATGCCTTAGGGCTGCATAAGTCTTATCTCGAGGACTTCAAAGGCCATCTTAAATGTAGATAACGCTTTCCTTCCTTTTTGTTCACGTGTGCATATTTATCTATTAAGGAGAGTCATAGCTTAGTTAGAGGCCTCTTGATTGCTGTTTCACATCTAGTGCACAGTAAAAATGCAGTCATATCCTGATCATGTTTCTGTCAGTAGTTTAGCTGTTTTACAGTGACACAAGGGTCCCAGGGGGAATTAAATATTGCGCATGAAATATACAGTTCTTGTCCAGGGCTGTGCTAACATGTATTCTTATTGATCAGTATTATGCTTTCGAATTTTGTTACGTATCAAGAAATAATACTTGTGCAAAATAATAAAGAAAAGAAAAAGAAAGAAAACCCCCACAAAAATGGATAAACAAAATTGTTGCAGCAACAGTTAACCATACTTTATACCTGGCGTACACAGAAAAATGTGGTGATTTGCAGTATAGTTAGCAAACAGATGAAGTGAGAGTTATAACATGAAAGGAGACGATTATGGCTTATAACTGTCGAGTGGCGAAGCCACGAGACAGTTGTAATAACCATAATCGTCTCCTTTCATGTTGTAACACAATTGTCATTGGCTGGTAGGAATGGTCGTTTGCGTTTAGGTCGGATCAGTGATTTCATGATTGAAAGCGTATTATCTGTCAAGTACGTGATCAAATTCTTACACACGTGTGACAGTATCATTTCACTTCTGAATCACTTCATTCGTGATTAAGCTCAGGCGTTCAAGGAGTTCATGAATCTGCTAGCTGCCACAAAATGGAAGATGACGTGCCTCAAATTGAACTTGATAATATTGCAACTCAGCAATTATTTTTCCAAAGAAATGACGGCACCGGCAGCACTGGGAGGTATGTTGGTTTTTATTTGTGGTGTTTTTACAATTTCACAATCAAAGTTTGCTTTGCGTTCATGATATGCTATTGCATCTTGACTACTGACCCGGAGAAGTTTTGTGGCTGATGGTATAATGCGTGCTGGTACTTGAATGGAAAGTTTTTATCATGGAAATTCAGGTAAATCATTTCAAATTTTATTGTTAGACATTGAAAGAGTTAATTCGGAAAGAGTGAGTTATAGGTTTTACTTAATTCACTCTTTTTGCGGGCCCTTTTTGCGATTATTGAGGGTGAAGTTCAGCCCAAAAAAGATGCATTATCAAGTTTCATAATACATTCTTTTTCATAATCAATGGTTATGGGATATAATCAACACTTTTTGAGCCTTATGATTGGCTAATTCCTGCCAGCCATATGACAAGCTTCTTTAACCCTCGCTCCCCCCTTTACATTAGAAAAACCCAATATATATATATATATATATATATTGAAAAAATAAAGGGCCTTAAGCACAGTCCGTTGCTTGAGGCACATGGGATGTCATGATCCAGCTGCCATGCAAGCCACATGGCCAAGGCTCGTGAGGCAGAAAAATCTGCGGTGAAGTTTACTGTTCACTTCACTTGGCTAATGGAAAGTTTGGCTCGTTCACTGTGTTCTATTGTAAAGTAGTGTTTACGGTTCGTTGTAAGAAACAAGATTTATAAAATGCACAACAGGATTGAGGCAGGTCAAGCAACACGCATAGACGACGATGTCAGAATTGTTGTGCACCTGTGGCGACCCAGGGTCCGATGCGGATTATACAATAGAAACAGAGACCAGTCGGTCATCCATATATCCCTCTTGGCTGGATAGCCTACTTTTAGAACCATAACTTGTGGCGGGGGGGGGGGGGGGGGAGGAGGAGGTAGGTGAGGAAATGAAACCAAAACCGACTCGTCACGGTACGATGTATTATGCAGAGTAAATTTCAGGAGTGTTTACGACGACCAAAGAAAATATGGATCACAGATTATATCTGCTGCCATAAATTTTTATACATATACAGCAACAGTATTCATGACCACAATACCCGTAACGCACGTGCTGGTAATCTGCAGGTTCCCCGACCACACAATGAGAAGTTTAAACAGTCCCTTACTTTTAACGGCCCAGTGACCTGGAACAAACTTCCAGGTCAGGTGCGAGTGGCGGAGTCAGTACAGACATTTAAAAGGGCCCTAAAGAAATTGTGAAGGTGTATGTGTCGCTGTGGTTAATGAGTTATAACGATGTCTTTTTAGTACCTAGTCATGCATTTTAATACCCAGTGTTTTTTACATTTTTAGTAGTTTTGTACACATTCTTAGTTTTTAGCCTTTTTTTATCTCTGTCAGCTAGTTTTAGTTCGTGCTTCTATTTACTCGGTAGTTGATTATAATTTTAGTCTACTTGGTTACTACATATGTTTTAGAAACATTTTAATCTACTTTTTTTCTTCAGCTTTTACTCCAATTACGAGTTCCATTTGTTTATATTTGCATGATTGTGTTTTTTATGATATCTATGGTACTGTAACTGGGCCCCAAGGTAGAACCACCACTGGTTGATTGGGCTACCCAGTCTAAATATGTTCCAATAAATAAATAAATAAATAAATAAATACATCCGCGACTAAATAATAGGCTAAATTTGCACGTTTTTTTCAAACAATAATGTAAAGGGCAACACATGTTCTGTATACTGGTCTTATGGCACATACATACATACATACATACACAAGAATACAATAAATTGAAATAAAATGAATTGGAGCAGGTATAAACGTAACAAAATGCTGACGGTGACTGTTTAATATTATCAAATGCATATATCAAATCTCTTTTTTATAATCACGTCCTCTGTTTTGTTAGCATCGCGGTTCAGGAAATTATCTTTGACCTCTAGGGCCTACAGACATTTCTTTTGTTTGGTTGGCATCCATAGCTGTCCAGACAACTATGTGGGACCCCTTCATACATAACAACCAAAAAAGTAGACACATGATGTGGAAACGAAAGTAAGGTATTTACAAGAAAAAAAATGCAGCATAGATTCCACCATAATAGACTCCATGGCCCCAGATCGCGTCTGGAACAGTCGCCTCACCGTGACATGTAAATGGCAGAGTAATCATGACGTACTGTGATTGAAGAGTCCCCTCTCGGTGACGCACAAATGGCACATTTATCATGACGTACATGCATGGAACATGTCCTTCTCTGTAATCTGCAAATGGCAAAATTATCATGAAATCTAATGATAAAAAAAACGCTCAGTTTGTGGCAGTGGGCTACTCTCATTATTCCTTCATCCTATGTCTGCTCTCTTTCTCTATGAACAAAAAAAAATATCCAGAAATCATTTTTGCCCAGAACAATATCCCCTTGTAACAATGAAAGTTGCAGACTGTGCCTGCTACTCAACACCTTTCATAATAATTATAATACTTTATTAACCCCACTCGAGGAAAGTACATTTAACACCAAATATATAAAAATTACAGAAGTTAACCTTAAAATACACGTCAAACAAAACCGAGGAGAGGTGGCAATGCAATTTGCCAAAATTGGATGGTATTTTCTTATTGTATATTTGCCGACTCACTGTCAAGTGTTGACTTTGACAGTCAGTAAAGTTTCTGTGTTTAAGGGGAGCTATCAAAGGTTCAATGTTTGTATAAAAGGAAAGTATTTCAGTTTTGGCCCCGATACCTTGTCCCCAGGGACCAAACTACTTAAGTTGCCTTTTCGTTAAATTATCATTCTTTCAGCATGTGCAATATCCCAAATTTGATGCTATGCTACTCTACAATATGAATACATGACTCTCATCCCCATGTATACATAGGATGTTGATGCTGAATAAGTGTTAAATACAAAAAGTTCAGCACAATAAATTTACTGTTACAGTGCTGTTTGCTCATTTATGTTTCGCTTTCAGAAGCTTCACAGGATATAGTCTTGTTGTCTCTGTTCTCTCATGCATGTTTATTATACCATGGGGCTTCTCATATCTGTTATTATAGCAGTTTTTTTATATATCTATCTCGACTCGATAGTTTTCCAAATATAAAGCCCTATAAATACTACACGCAGCTATGGAATTTTACTTAGCAAGGACACAAATGCTGTCTGCCATCAAAACATATTCTCTTCTATATTTTTTATACTAATGAAGCTCCATAATAAACGAGAATGCATTATAAAAAAATTTCCATGTAATACAAAAATATGTGATGAATTTAATATTTAATACGCTGTGTTTTTCAATGAATAGCGTATCGCTCTACACGGAAACGATGTTTCCGCTTGCGAGTTTGTATTTGTGACATTTTCTGCTTGCATTGATTGTGTGCGGTAGAAAAGTAACTGGGGCTTTCACCACACTCCCTGACTAAAGCAAGCTAGTTCTTTCTCGAACATCAATTTTGTATGGCTTTCAAAAACCTATCCCATTTGTTACGAGATTTTTCAGACCCGACAATTTTTGCCTGCTTAAGTGAACATGAGGTAAGAAATTTATTGCATTTTCACATTTATCGAAAGAAGGCCGGACAGCGGGAGCGCCATCATTGTTATTCGCAATTGTCAGCAAAAATGTATTTGATTGACATGAAATTTAAATAAAATATTTGAACAGACGGGAATTTACACCCAGGCGCTTTTCAGCCATTTCGGCGAAAAGGGATGCGGATTGCCTGTGACGAGGTATCTTGTACAATTATTCTCGAGGTCAGGCCCGCGTGGAAGATGGCCACCAACAAGCATTTCTGCCTACTTTGCGGAAGGAGCTTTTGGACTTAAAACGTCGTCTGCTCGATGCTTTCACTCATGACAAATATTTTATTTATAGAAAATATCTTTATATGAGAAATATTGATAGAGACCTACCATGACGTCATGCTCCAGGTCAACAGCTGAAATGTCGTGAATTGGACTGTTTGGAAGTTTTTCGTTCGCATATATTCGTGTCTTCCGCCGCAGAAATATATTTCTCACACAGGCTGATCAAGCAAATTTCAAAAGTTAAAATTTTAGGCTGCAGTGTTTCACGTATGCCTAATTTGTTCTGCGGCAGTTGTCATTTAAAAACCTGTTTATGAAGATCATAGAGTGTGTAGCAATGCAGTTCCCGTATAATGTTTATCGCTGCATGCCATGCGGCAATTTGTAATGCCTACGTGTACTGTATTGTAATAAATCTGTAAATAGTGTAATACTGCCGCAATTCTGTATAAGTTGCAGCAAACTATAATATCATTGCATCCTGCAAATTGTTAAAAATGTTGTTTATCAGGTGTGTGCATTTTGTAATAAAGATGGGTCAACGTGTAATAAACTGTAGGAATTGTACAGAACTATCCAAAAGGTGTTTTCTGTAAAGCTGGCTCGTAAATAGATATACACAAGTCCCGCGGTGAAATAAATTTTCATCGATTCCTTTATGTTACAAAGAGATACAGAATGTTGTTTAAAGGGTCCTGTCGGCCGTCCAAGGTCTTGAAGATGAGCAATCACTCCTTATTCTTAAGAAATGTATAATTGTAAAACGGGTTTAAATTTTATTGAGTAAAATAACAAAGTGTACTTCAATACGCAAGAAGTATGCATTAACTGATAAAGGTTACTGCTGAGGAAACTGAGGTTATATTGATCTTTTTATACCTGCAAACAGATTAAAGAATGGACAAGAAGTAGGCATTAACTGAGAAAGTTACTGCTGACAAAGACATTGTGCTTTTGGGGTGGAAGAGAGTGACTCGGCCAGGAAGGTACATAGAAGCGTATTGAAGTACACTTTGGCTGAGTTCTTTTCTGACAAAAGATAGTATCATGACTTGTGTGATTGTTTCCGGGCTTCCAGGTGCTTTGATGAAGTTTTCCGTTCAGTCGTATGTATGTATGTATGTATGTATGTATGTATGTATGTATGTATGTATGTATGTATGTATGTACGTACGTATGTAGGTATGTGTGTACGTATGTGTGTATGTAGGTATGTAAGTATGTGTGTATGTATGTATGTATGTATGTATGTATGTATGTATGTATGTATGTATGTATGTATGTATGTATGTATGTATGTATGTATGTATCATATTTGTATGATACTGTTGGTACTGAAGTCTGTTCTTTTTATTTGGATCACGACATATATTAAATCTGTTAACTCTGCATGTAAATTTTTCGACATTATTTTTCAGTGTTATGAAAACATGACCATCACAATTCTTGGGGGGGGGGGGGTCCTTGACGAGGTCGATAATGTTCTTTTTGAAAAAGCAACTTGCTTATCTTTACGGCAGTTCCAATGATCAGCGTTATGGTGGCATGTATGATACTATTGTTGGCAGGTTAACTCCAGAAAAACTGCACATGTGGCCTTCTTTGTTATGTATACGCTGGACAGGTCAGATACTATGTACGGTCACACGAGTGCAATGAACCAAACCCAGTTTACAGAGTGTGTATTTGATTCGAAGACGGCTACAGGGGAATCCGAGCTACATGTTCATACTGCAAGATCACAAGTCAAACGAAAATGTCAGTGCCTCTGGCATTTTAATGACAAATGAAATACTCCAATCATCACTATTTACGTGCCTCTGCCATTTTAATGACAAATCAAATACTCCAATCATCACTATTTACGTGTAATTTTGTCGTGGAGATTAAGAAAACCAATGAAACTAAGAAAGATGATTTGCTGCATAGCGAATCAGTGTGTGTGTCTTCAAAGCATATTGGTATGGCAATGTACAACTATTCCATAACACAGGAGTAGAAGTTGGAATGGCATTTCGATCTATTATAGCTTTGAAGTTATTCAAGATTTAAAATTTCTAATGGTGCTATTTAGCATAATTTAAATTGCTACAACTTTTATTTTTGATTTATTTTGCGCGCAGTGGTCAACAACCCCTTAGTAGAAGTTAACATGACATCTCTATCTATAATAGTTTTGAAGATATTCAAGTTTTAAAATTCCCAATGCTGGTAATTAGCATGATTTAAATTGCTACAACTTTCGTTTTTAATAATTAGATGCGCACTGGTCAATAACCCCCTAGTAGAAGTTGGAATGACATCTCTATCTACTATACTTTGAAGAAATTCAAGATCTAAAATTTCAACTGCCCTAATTTGCATAATTCTATACATCTTCATTCCTCTGTATATAACGGCCAAACTCCTTGTATGGAGGTACTATCATGCCAAGTTTGGAGTTTATATGGATAATAGTGTCCGAGAAAAGTGTAGGACAAATTTGCTGGTAAAGAAAGAAAGAAAGAAAGAAAGATAGAAAGAAAGAAATAAAGAAAGAAGAAAGAAAGAAAGAAAGAAAGAAAGAAAGAAAGAAAGAAAGAAAGAAAAGAAGGAAAAAGAAAGAAAGAAAGAAGAAACTCGAGGAAAACAGAAAAGTGTGTGTTGACACACACACTTAAATAATACATGTTTGTGTTGTTGAAAAAAAGTTCTAACCTTCGGGTACCGTCATGACGTCACATGCCACGAAAAGAGCCGTTGACAAACGGAACGGAGAAAATAGAGATTATTTAATTCATACAATTTCTTTGAAAGGAATTAAATCAAAAGAGAAACAGTGTTGCCCCACACAAGTTGAATGGACGAGTAGCAGCAGTTTTGAAGGTATCTGCACCAAGTGGATTTGATTTCGCGCTGAAGCAGCCGAGGGTGGTAAAAACTTCAGTCACATTGTACAGAGGCCTGCCAGGGACAGGTGTAAAAGTATGACAGTTTTGATGTATAGGTTAAAAGGCGAAGAGTTCATAAATGTTATGCAGATAAGGAACTAATAACACTGGACACACTTGTTGCTGCTCTAGAAATGAAACGCCTCTATTTCACTTGAATCGCACAACTGTTTGGAGGATTTTAAAATTTATTGGATTCAAATATAAAACTACTATTGGCGATAATCGCAAAGCAATGTCGAGGGCACCAACATTGCAGTACAGACACATAGGTTTCTGCCAGAGATTTGCAAGTATCGTGTCCTTGGTTATGATATTGTGTACGTCGACGAGACTTGGGTACGCCAGAATGATATCAAAAATGGTAGATGAAAAGACACAACTATTATCGGATTTGACTATGACTACAAAGATTGTGGTTTTAATTGCAATTGGAAAATCTCCAACAAAAATTAATGAAGGTCGCAAGTTCATAATATTGCATGCTGGATTTATACCTTGCTGCAACTTAGCTTTTGAAGCTATAAAAGAAAGTGCAGACTGTGTTTAAAAAATGAGTAACGAAGTTCCACAAATGATAATTCATCTGGGTAGTAGTGATAGCTCTCCTAGTGATGATGACAGCTCCTCCAGCTGTAAACTGCCAAAATGTCTCACAAAATAGCAGTAGAAACAAAAGGAAATGGGAGTTGATATATTCATCAATATTTAAAAACTTATTCTGAGAGGCATGTTTAAGTATGCATCTTTAGCATCTTATGTTGTATTGTCATAAGTTTTCAATGACTGTGAATACATGCTTTGTTGTGAACTCGGTTATTCATTATATTCATATGGGAGGGAAATACAAAGCAGAAATTAAGGACCAGATATGAACCGCGGGTCGAGTAGGTGGTCATAATACCCACTTCGAGCGCCGATAGGCGCGAGAGGAGGTATTGTGACCACATACGAGACAAGGTTCATATCTAGTTTAGTTCATTGTTCGTCCAAGTCAAAGAAAATGTCATGCTTTACTGGACATTTAATTGTTTGGAGCTCGCTTTAAAACTCCTTCAATGCACGTGCAACATAGATTCTTTCTATTTTACAACTTTTCACAATGTCAATTCGTCCGACTAGCAACAGGTCTCAGAATCGACTCAGCCAGTGGCAGTGCTTCATAGCGTGCCGTGATGTCTGGACGTGCAATCTCGCTGGTACGCAGTTGGCGCTTTGTTCATTATTTTATCGAAGTTCAGCATGGAGTTTTCTGATTTGTTTGGGCAAGAGACTGATTTAATTCTGACACAGGCTTTGACAAACGCAGGGAACGACACGGCTATTTTTAATGGAGACCCATCACTGAAAGGACTGAAACTTTCTCAAGTATGTGCCGAATTAGAGAACTGTGAAGAACTAAATTGCGTTGCGGATGACTTGGGCGTGTCTGTCCAAGAAGTATGGAATACATTGGAGCATGCAGTTGACTGCACGGACCCCAAATTAGTTTAAATAGTTAACTTGCCTGTACACTACTTTTTCTCACAATAAAGTAATATATATATTCACTGTCACACTCAAATGTGTCTTTATGTGGTGGCTAATTTTGGTCGGTGTTCTGAGCATAATTATGATAATAAACTACCTGATTTTGGAATTTATGTATATGTATTACTCTTGCAGGCCCTTAGGATGTGTGCCTCCAGATCACAATCAATTTCCAGGGGGTTGTGAGAACGCGAATATTGGCCAGGAGAAATCCAGAAGCCGTTTGGTAAGTTTATTGCGCCGTTTTCCCGTTTGTATTTAGCGTTTTTCTTTTCTAACGCTTTTCAAACACCACGCCTCAGAATTAGACATTCAGGTAAAAAAAAAAAAAAGAAAAAGAAATGCCCTGTTAATTTTTGTATATATCTGGATATGTAAAGCGCTCCAAAATGGTGGTAGATATTATGTGCCACCCTATTATTATGAGGTGGGCTGTTAAAGAAGCGTTGGAAAATAGAAAACCGAGAGAACAACAAAACAACGGGGCCGTAAACTTAAATAGCTTGTGGTTTTCTACTGGTACACATTCATATTTAAATGTATTCAGAAAAACTTTCTAGAATGACAAATAAAAACACCGCTGTGTTCGCGTCGCAGTAGATATCGGTAGGGCCTGTCATGTCCTGAATTATAGTCTGCAGATTTATTTATTTGTCCGATTGCTTTTGTTCCTGTCGGGGTTGGTATTAGCACGCGAGGTTGATATGTCTCATAATATACACCTCTGTAGGACAATAGAACTATGAACTAAAACAAATTGTTGTCCAAAGGGGCCACCGCAGGTACAAATACACACTTATTATGTCACAGCGTGTTTACCGCAGTGCACGCTTGGCTAACCTGTGACACAGTTTGCACTTACCAGTTTCTCTCCTTTGAGATCCTTTGACCGATCTTCGCAATAGGACTACTAGTAGTAACCCTTGGCAAAGTGACCTTGTCTCTCGGGATCGGACCCATAATTTCTATATCAAAATGACAAGAAAAGGATTTTTTTTCTTTTTACAATAATACTAAACAGGTAACAAGCTGTTTTTGTGTATACATTATCTGACTTCGTGAAACCAGTTGCTGCACGGCCGTTCCGTGCCGTGGTCACAAAACACATATTTTTCTGTGCTTCTTTATGCTTCAGGGTTGTGTTGTTCATGGCATTCACCATACAGGCCTCCATTGAACCATTCTGTTTTTAAGAACTTGAATGGGGGTTTGGTGCAGTTGGTGTGTGAGTTTCCCATTTTAGGCTGGGTGATTGGTGAAGAAGCTTGCTGGCTCGAGACCAGGCCGTTCCCCGGTCACAAAACAAAAACTGTTTATAGTCATGATACTCTGTACACGCGGGCTTCAAAGAGAATTATCATTAAATTGCATAGCAGAGGCAAAATATTATAAGTGAAATATGCTATTTCATGGGTAAATGTTATAAGCCAGTTATCATACAAGGTATATTGTGGACTGCTTTTTTCACTTTAAGAGCAAATGTTACATATCAAAATGTATGCAGTTTGAGAAAACATACATCATGTCATGTCCAAAATAAAAAGTACAGACTTTGATACGGCACATCCTGTACAAGCAATACTAGACGTTACACGAACGCCATGTTGTACGCTGAAACTTATTTTCCTTTAATATGAAATATCATTGTAAGATTATCAGTAACTGAAATTGAATCTAAACACCTAAACAATTCTTTTTCGGCTTAACCTTTTGATTATTTGATTCACACAGAAGATTAGATATTTCAAAAGATTTATTTTCGGAAGAAAGTTAAAACACCTGCCCATTTACTTCCTCATTCCTAACTGATAGGTTCTTTGCCATAAGTTGGCCATTCACGTGCCCAACCCATACCAAGGAAAGCTGTTGAAGTGGAACTTTTTATCTTGATAGGTCCAAATCTACAATTTTCAGTCAAATCGTTTTTCATCATTGTTGAATTTAGTTGAAAACACTAAAGCAGACGACATTTGGCATGGAGTTTCCTCTTTTAAAGGTGCTAGTAGTTTGCTGCAGACCTGTTTATTGCCCCTGCCTCCGACTTTACAAAGGGTATTCATTTGTACCATTAGAGAATTTGACGTGCGGCACACAGATGTACTTTCATAGTCTGGGAAAGGGAAGATGTGTTTGTGATGGGACACGTTGGTGTCTTGTGTCAATGTAGCAAAAAACAAATATTGGTAGGTTCTTGTCTCTTCCTGGTGCAGATTGTGGCAACTTACCCGAGGTAGAGGTACGTATTGGTGAAAAAAGAAGCAGACTACAGAGAGCCTGCAGTTATCTTCTTCACATTTGTGCACGATGGAAATGATAGAACTTGGTTATTTCTACATGAAGAAAATCTTCAATAATAACTGGAAGAGCTGTTAACGTACTTTTATGTAAGTCTGCTAATGGAGGTGGAATTAAAAAAAAAAACGAAAACAAAATACAATCCGCTTTGACTGGTTTGAACAGGAAATAGCTTAAATTAGATCAATCAAGGTTGACGAGAAAGTGGAAAAAGGCTGCTACCAATGTTTGTCTCCGTCACGTCATCTTGGCAAAATAAGGAAATCGAAGGAGTAAAAACCTAAGTGGAAATTTTTAGTGCGTCTCAAGTAACTCCCCCATTCATACTACTTCCTGACTTGAGACAAGCAGTCAACCTTAGAAAGCAACCTAATCTTTATTTTATACAAGCTTTCTACATGTAGATTGCCCCCAAGGCATTTGGTATTGCGAAAGTGGCAAATACTTGTAACATCATGTCACCATTGTTCGCATTTTTCATCCCATCCTGAAAAGTCTTTGGTTTTTCCCATGAATGTCTGCTTCGGGCTCTGCACATAGCTTTATGAAACGGCAGAAATGATCATACAGTGGTTATAGATATTTGTTCATGCACATACATCTTGCAACAATATAGTTAATTGTAACAGTTGTTTCTAGCTGAACTGATAGAGCTGCATGTTGCGTGTGGAGCTCCTCTGCTTTTTATATGGGAGTAGTATGATCAAAGGTGATGATGGAAAGGGGGTTCACATGTGATATGAAATTTCATGGTGCGTTTGGAACTTGGTGGACAGCAGATGGTATGCTGCTTGAAAACACTAAAATTGCCGTCATTTGGCTAAAAAAGACCCATTATTTTGAAAAAGTATCTGTAAGAAAAAAAAAATTTAAACTCAAAAGTTAGACTCACTTGGCTGTGAAACCCTCCCATTCTCCGGCATGACCACCAAGGGCTCGGTCGAAACTGTTCACAATAACGTGAGGACCTATTACGCAGTTTCCTACTGCGGCATTTTTTGTTCATAGCTGCATGACATGAAGCTTAAAACTATCAAGATTGTTGCACTTTATTTGAATCTACTAATGTCGTCACATGATTTACTAATACTTCAGTTTCCACTCAGTATAAGAAGTTACAATGAATCGTGTCGATATAATGTATGTTATTGCTCTCATATGGACATTGAACTATACACTGTACATGAGCAATAAGGAAGGTATCCGTCCACGCAACGTTTCGGTAGATGGATCAAATATTCGGTCGTTCTCAGCAAAGCTTATGTGGCACACATCATGGACATGTCACTCTCCTAACAAGGTGTTGTGGTCACTTACGTACTATCACGGGGGGGGGGGGGGGGAGGGTACAGGTCCTTGGAAGTACCCATACTCTGACCACATGTTTTGCCCTCTTGGGGTTCTGTGTTTAAGAGATGTGGTGTTCTTCTAACTGCACCTGCACAAATATAAGGATTTTATTAAATGTTCCCGAGACTGGCTTTTGGCAGCATGAAGTAATCCTCCTGAATTGGCGAAGGCTTATTTGAACACCCTCCCAGTCCTTTCCGTGTTCCCGCCCCGCCACTTCAAACCAGTCCAATGAGTCTTGGTTTAAACATACATTGCATTTTACGTCGAGACAATAATGATAATGATAATAATAATAACAAAAGCAAAAACAATAACAATAAGCCCGAGTAAGGAGGTCTGTTAGTGTTAGTATGTCTCCACAGGAGCCAAGTGTACGGTATCGTGGGTGCGCAACTAGACAATTTCGGGTATCCACGACACCGTCGCTCTCATGTACTTGTCTGGTCCTGTAGTTACTGGGTTTAAATAAAGTGTGCAGAGAATGGCCACCCTCCGGTAAGATGTCAGACGAAGTGCCTTCATACATAATACCTTCACAAAAATATTTTGAAAGAGGGTGAAAGAGGACTGATGGTACAACTGAAGGAAAAGTTATCCGGGTTATTAAGGAGACATAGTGCTTATCGACACAGGCTGAGACTTTCGGAATGCCGAGCGTCTTCAAAAGCCGAGAGTCATTATGTCGCTTGCCCAGACCCATTACAGATTTCACAATTGTACGTTGAGTGGATTCCAGGTCGTGTTTGTTACGCTTGGAGAGCACAAGTTCTGACAGATCAGTTATGTTTCTTTCTTAATCGAGTGACAGTTGCATGAAACAGGATAACGCAGTCATATAGAATGGAGCCAACAAGTAAGAACACCGTTATGTTTGATCAATCTTATTCAAGTCATTTTTATCCTTTTAAAAGTTATAAATTTCCAATCAAGCTGAATACAAAAAGTGCATTTTAAAATCGGAAAACATAAATAAGGATGGATTACAGTCTCGTAACACGGGATTTAATGACATGTTCTCTAAGTTCCATAGCCAATCATTTCAATCAAATGAAAGCTGAAAAAGAAGTAGAAGAGGAAATGGAAGAAGAAGAAGAAGAAGAAGAAGAAGAAGAAGAAGAAGAAGAAGAAGAAGAAGAAGAAGAAGAAGAAGAAGAAGAAGAAGAAGAAGAAGAAGAAGAAGGAGGGGGAGGAGGAGTAGGAGGGGTAGGAGCAGGAGGAGAAGGAGAAAAAGAAGAGGAAGAAGAAGAAGAAAAAGAAGAACAAGAAGAAGAAGAACAAGAAGAAGAAGAAGAAGAAGAAGAAGAAGAAGAAGAAGAAGAAGAAGAGAAAGGAGGAGGAGGGTAGGAGGGGAGGAAGACGAGGAGGAAAAAAGGAAGAGTACTGTGGTTACCCTGTCAGTGAAACCTATGCCTTCCCTGGGGACCGGCAAACATACACACAAAAGATACCGTGAAATAAAATATTTGCAAATAGGTGTACATACAATCTGACAGATCCTCAGAGTGAATTTTAAAGATAAAAGAATTACATAAAAAATAATATCATTATAATTATGCTTAAGAGAATGCGTATCGTTGAAAATAAATGAGAATTCAGTTTTGAACGCCGAGGTGCCTAAATGGTTTTTAAATAATCACCAACCGTGAAATATTTTGGGATTTCATGCACGTTAATGTTGCCATGGAGATTTAACGTGCGGGAGACATTTTAACATCGTTGGATATGTTACACCATACAGGCAAATACCAGAGGGCAGAAATGGGTCAAAGTAACGATAAGCCTTTCATTTAATTTGACTACACTAAAGAAAATATTTGGAGAGGACAATATTCTTGGTTTTGCAATTTGGAATCAAGCTATATCAGTATGGGTGAGTGAGCATTTTAAGTATTATGTGCAAAAGGATCGGTTTAGAATCACATTAAAAATGTAGAACACTTACGTTTCAATTTTTGCTTTGTTAAGTTTTTGCATTATAAACTGCTACACAACTTCAGCATTTCACAATATGAACGTACACCTCCCCACCCCACCCCACCCCAAAAAAACTGTTATCTGCTCAATGCAGGCAATGAAGCGAGCGACTCCCCCGCCCCCCCCCCCCCCGAAAAAAAAATTAAAAAAAACAAAAAACAAAAAAAAAACAAAAACAAAAAAAAAACTTCATCAGGATGAAATAACACGTTTGTACCCCAGAATATTAAGATATTTAATCTACGCGCATTTACAATATGTTGTATTTCGTACTATTACATCTTACTCTTCATTTTGTTTCAGAAAAAAGGCATACTAACGCCCAGGCCACAATTTTAACCATCAGAACTTAGAGGACCACGCAAAAGACTAAATTGAATAAAAATCATACTTGAATTGCAGAAATACTGGGGAAGCCTAACCTGACCCGAAGACTTAAGCAACGTTGTGGATATATAGATGCAAACTTTGCAGTGTATTTCCTGTACAACAAGGAACACAAAATTACCCCAGGTGTGGGGGTGGGGAAGAGGACGTATCAAAGTTGCAAACCTCGGTTGAGTACGGTCTTTTTGTGTGGTCCAAGTCCAGAGAAAAGTGCCCTGCCAATGTTTAAATTGCTAAAAATATCTGCAGCATGCATGGGTGACGTCAGTGAAATTCCTGTCATGCCAGGTTAAATGCACCAAGTATAAACATCTTTTCATTGCGTATCCATTGTATATATCATTTTCCATTCCTCAGACTTCATGGTCCAGTAATAGTGCCTCGGCGCTAATGTTTTAATATTGTACTATGTTCGACTTGAAATAAAGATTATTATATTATTATAAGAGGTAATCGGTAATGTAATTGGTTTCTCCTCAAGCTTTTAATATATCGAGTGTAATAAATGTAGCTGCATATCAGATTTCTTGTGAATATAACCTCTATTTTATCTTTTCCATTGCATAGTGAATTCGCAGGCAGGCAATGCGCTGGTAAACAATATAGTTTGTCACATAAAAAATGTCAGAGCCACATTGTTTCAGAAAAAAGTTGCCCAAGCCATCGGGACCTGTTGCTCAGGTTGTCTCAATCGAGAGGAGTATCCAGACAACGATTTTTGTGGAATTCGAAGATTCTAATCGGGCATCTGTTCACTATTTAAGACCATGTACGGATAGAGGGGGGGGGGGGGTGTTGTCTGAAAAAGGAAAGAAAGAAACAGAAAAAGGGAACAAAACGTTCAGAATTCAGCTCCCTTCTAGCGATGATAATGTCGTTTTTGATAAGATGGGATACTTTTTTGGTGTAGTTTGTCGTGCCTGGCATGAAAGGGTAATTCAGTGACACAAGTATAATATTGAATTTATACATACATGAGGCTGGCCGAAGGTCCTGCATGGCTAAATTCTATATCCTGGTGTTGTACAAGCAGTCATCTGGATACCTCACTTAGCCCGTGCTTTCAAATGACCATTTGACCAACTAATTCCAAATGTGCACCACGGGAGAAGGGTTTATTCCAATGCCCTCTAGGAACGGATAAATAAAATTTCCCGCCAAACCTGGGAAATAACTGAGTTCGCCATGCAGTGCCAACTGTCGAAACAACTCCATAGGTGTTGTGATCTATTTTGGCGCCATGCAGAGAAATTTCTAAACCTTCATGGTTGTTACGCCTATTATTTTATGCGCCAAGCTAAAATATCCGTTTCTGGTTTCTCAGTTATTGCCATCTTTTACTTTTGAAATTATCATATATACAATATATATATATATATATATATATATATATATATATATATATATATATATATATATATATATATATTAACAATTCGTACGGACAGACAGAGTATTTTATATGAAGAACCTATGAGTTATGCCTTGAATGAAGTAAATTTCCATATTTCCCTGAGGAATAAGTAAGTTAATGTAATGTCCAACCCGTTTTGGCTATTTTCGCTTTTTGTTGTTGTTGTTGTTGTTGTTGTTGTTGTTTGTTTGTTTGTTTGTTTATATTAATTTTTTAATAATTTGTTAGATACATGTGCAACCCAGTATTCAAGCCAGTATATATGGAGAGTCACTGTGATTGGAGTCTATATGAACATCTATACGAGTTTAATTTATGTTTAACAAGCGCCTCCGACTGTGCTCAGGTAACAAATTAAACTGAATGTCAAAGGAGGTAATGTGTAAAAGCGGAGAGAACATCGATTTTAAACATGTTTCAACAAATGTCCAAGTTACCTAAATTTAAGACCGTGTATCCCTTTTATTGGGACATGCTGACGGGGAACATCCCAGCAGGTTAATTCCCAGGTTACTAAGGGTCATACAACGTATACAATTCAATTGGTTCGTTTTGAAGTTTGTCAGACAACCTCTATCTAAAGCATGCGCTGCACAGGCTATGCACTCGTACAACATCGACTTAGGGGTGCTATGAACGGTAATTACTAAAAGTCGAATTTTCATGAAGCGGCTATGATAAGGTTATGTTTCTAGTCTCATATAAACAGGTTATGATTTAGGTTATTACTGGAAAACAACATTTATCTCTCACTTAATTTAGGGGTTGGGTGGTTCAATACAAATAAATTATCTGTTAATATCGCCAAAGCGAATTTCATGAAATGGCTATGATAATGTTATGTTTCTAGTCTCATATAAACAGGTCATGATTTAGGTTTTTACTGGAAAACAACATTTATCTGTCACTTAATTTAGTAGTAGGGTGGTTCAATACAAATAAATTATCTGTTAATATCGCCAAAATGAATTTCATTTTTTAAACCATGATCCTTGAAAGATTAAAGGCGATAATATAGAGTAACACCAATCAACTCACTGTAGATTTCTAGGTGTTTCGTTGGGTGAAAATTTGAATGGGAAAACTCCTATTTTTCATGCATCTTACAAACTTAGTCAAATTTGTTTGCATATGTTGAAGGTAAGATGCAAATTGGCTGAGAAAATATTGTCTTAACTATAGGGCAGTTTAGTATATCCTCATTGTATATATTACAATATATCCTGCGCTTCTGCTTATGCCACAAACCTCAACCAAATAGTTGTACCACAAAAAGACTAGTGAGAATTATTAATTCACCTGCCTGTAATGTCCATATAGATTTGAACAAATAAACACCTACATGACTTGCATATTTGTTGACAAGGCGGTTCATAAAATGATACCAAATACGTTAAATAATCTTGTCTGTTCTAACTTTGATATTCATTATTATTTGACCTGGTACAGAGAAAATTTATATTTTCCTCAATACAGGACAACTGTTTGAACATTTTCCGTCAGGTATCATGGCCCAATAGTGTCGAATAGAATTCCTTTAGAGCTAAAAATGTACCATCTTTCTTTTCATTTAAAAAGAAACTGATATCTTTATTGCTTAATTGAACTACACTGAACTACTTTTTGTTGCTGTTGCTGGTGTATAATGCCATCTGGTATATATTGTAATTGTACTAATTTACATATTGAAGGGGATATAATAAGTTCACCAGAGTTTCTATCCCCGACGTACATTGTGTATTTTTGTATTTTATCCACTGGATTATAATAAATTCAAATTCAAATTCAAATACTTAAGCGTCTGATGTTTAGTAAAATAACGGAAAATTCGTTTCTTGGGATATTTAATTGCAACCTCCGCGTGATTCGCCTTGGGCTGAGTTTGGGTGAAATGAAATGGTGATTTTTTTTCTTTAAAACTATATTGCACTTTTGCTGCCGTGTACTCTTTACTTTTGTCCTTTCTGATTGATATTATATTCTTTGTTAAAAAATAGTATCTAATCCTTTAACCTGTCCTCAGCCGATTTTCTCTTTGAAGGAGCCACCTACAAATATCTTGAATAGACGTCTATCAAGAATCAGCCCGGAATTCTGGAATTCTAGTGATTTGAAATCTATCAACATTGAATACCAACAGTGCTTTTTCAAACATTTACGTTTATTTTGCGTCATGACAATATTGAAGTGGTGTTAAATTGGATAAAACAATATATTGATAATATCCATAATGTTTTCAAATCATTCTCAATAAGCTATCGTTGCCCTCCACTCTATTGTTATGGCAATTCGGTGAAGTAACCGTCTTTTCCAAGGTGGTTCTAAATATAAGAGACAGACCACATACTAACCCCTACCCCACCAAACCACCCACCCACCCAAAAAGATAGGCTATTGTGGCAACAAAAGGAGAGGTTTAGTAACATATTCACAATGTTGTGTTTAAAATTAAGCAAAAGCAAATACTTTGGACATCGATATGACACTGCCATTTATTTATGATTGATGATGATGATGATGATGATGATGATGATGATGATGATGATGATGATGATGATGATGATGATGATGATGACCTTGTCAACAAAAGTACTTCGTAACGCTATGTGTGTGGACAGTTTGAACGAACTACATGCCACCTGATGAAGAATAAATTATTAACTGTAATAATTTTTAGCATAGCAATGTAAAACAAACACGTCATAAACGTATTGCCAGATTCTTGTTTATAACCAGGGCAATGCAACGCAAAAGTATGCAAATATGATGTGAAATACATTTGTGCAAAAATTACAAGTTTATTTAATCTATATGCTTTAATGTTGTGACAACATTAGGCCACTTGTTTTCAAAATGTAATCTTTGGGATATTGTAGTCACTGGGCTTTTGAAGTCGTGGGCTACACCTTATATGTCTCAATCAAAAGACTGGGCAGTCGACAACGTTGGGGAGAGGTTTTGCACTGTGTCGCTCATATTCGTATGGGTGCTTCAATATATCAGATATTTTTCTTTTAATTGATCAAAACCGGAAATCTTCCAGTAATATATATCACCCATTTTGTCTAAAACAATATTTTCTTCCTTTTTTGTTACGTATGTACAGATTTATCAATAATATCTCGCAACCAATTGTTCTAGTCTATGATTGAAAAAGCAATTGCTACTGCTCACATACTTTACATATGTTGGTTGAGGAATATAGCAATTTAAACTTTCTATTCGTCTGTAGTTCTCAAGACTCTTACGTTTCAAGTGCCTCACCGCCATAACAGTTAGCATAAGTCAATTTCACAGGTCGACATCATATAACCATGCACTTGTAGTTTCCACTATGGCCAAACCATGTGAATTGTTGCAAAAAATATGTATGTCCAGGATTATGTGTCTACTAAACCATTTTGTTCGTGCATATTGATAAGCCGTTATCTAAAATTTTCCTGTTGATTCGAAAGACTGAAACATCGATGTAATAGTGACGGCGCCATTACCTTGTCAAAGTCATATCCAAATTGAAATAACCCATGTTAATTATACCCAAAGTCAATCAATCCCGGTGATCAATAGCCAAAATCCTGTTTTATTACTTATTTCGCATATTTATCTACATGTCCCGTTGTTCATGTCATAACCTCGAACCCAAAATGTAAATCAAGTGATATGATATAGTCCCAGCATGGATGAATGATCAAAGTTATAATAATGCGCTAAATGGATGGTATAGTAAATGAGCGGTAGGGTTGAGCAAACCAATCATACCTGACATGTTTTAGTTTTGATTTTTGCATCCATCAAAACACATTCTTGCCTTTACAATTAATGTATTAGAATTGTCATACCGTAGTATAACAAAAGACAAAGCCACATGACACTATGCCAATGCTGCCAAAAGTTTACCAATAGCTAACTGAACTTTCCTTTTCAAACTGCTTAATTTTGGAAGTTTTTGGCGTATGATCTTTAACGTAACGAAAGTTTCTAAACTTGGGCGTAATACTTATGTTGAAAAAGGCACAGCATATCTAAAGATGACATTGCTCTTTGTAAGCAAGTTCTCATTAAAAATATCATAACCCAATTTTAGCGAACCAAGTTAAGTACAACACTACAGATATAAAATGCAAACTTTTTAAGGACAGGTTCAGACACTAAAAACCTTTGCATGGGCGATTTAAAACTTGGACGGTTGTTACAAGCTAAATGTCCTTGCTAGCAGTTGGCAAAATTGCAAGTTCCCAACTAACGTACAAGTATGAGAAAAACGAAAAAAAAAATCCCCACAGACATGTAGACATCTGAACATCCACGTGTCATTCCTATGCTTTCAGCCTCCCCGCGGAACGATACCAACCGTCAATCATTCTTAACAGCCAATCAAGTGTCTACAGGTAGCAATGACCAAAAACGACACTGGCTTCATGGGGGCGGCGCAAAACCAGGGGGTATACCGAAAATGTATTTCTGAAGAGGGGAACCATGCGAACATGCAAATCCGTATTGTTTTGCTTTATGGTAATCTTGCTTGATTTAAACATAATATGTTATTGAACAATTAGAAAACAGGGTTTCTTCTGGTGAGTCCTCTTGCACAATGATAAACTTGAGAGATAGAAAATATACAAAAGCCATGATGTGGTGACAAAGTATACAGAACAAAGTTAAGATTTAACATTCACGAGACGAGACAGATTGTGGTTTATGATTACAGTAATATGTTAAAGGCAAGTTGAGTAGTTCAACATCTGTGTGACGTGTTCGTAAGTGACGGATGTTTGTATCGTTGCGATTGCTCTATGTAGGCGTGGACCGCTTCGGGAATTTTGGCATTGTTTTGGAAATTAAAATCATCTGAGCCCAATATTACTGTTTTTAGAGTAAAAGATGTGGGTCGTTTAACCACTTGATGTAAGCCAATACCAATATTATTGTATTTGGGCATAAAAAGAAGCAGTGAAATGTATCCTCTCTAGGGTCACCACAGGTACATGCTTTTGTTTCACGGACATCGATTCGATTCAAATAATCATTCAGCTGGATGCTGCCCATGCGAAATTTTGCATGCATTGATGCTATTCTCCGGTTGCCAGCTAAATCAAGTTTATTTTGGGGTACTCTTTTATAATATTTATGAAGCAAGGATTTAAAATCTGTAATATGTTTGGCTTTCCTGATCTCTAATTTGAAGTTGGTTCCACAAACGTTTGTATGTGGAATGAAAGAGTTGTTATTGCTTGATGTTTTGGTCTGAAAGGGTGTTAAGTTATGCCGGTTGCGAAAATTGTAAGAGGTTCTATTTGTGACTACCTGTGGTAGAGAATCATTTAGAAATTGAGAGGTCTGATCATTGATATTTTTGTATAACTGAATAAATTTGCATTTTTTGCGTCATTAATGAAAGCTTCCCCAGCAAGTTTCGATATACAATTGTGTTCTCGATGTTCCCTTAATTGCTCCTGTCACAACGCGGGCAGCAACCAGTTGAACAGATTCTAATAGCTGTTCCTCAGTCTGAGTGCAATTTGACCATACAATATCTCTATATTCCGGGATAAGTCTCATAAAGGGTTTATACATTATTTCAAGTGTAGACTTGTGAAATCGATGTTGTGCACTCCTTATAATATTAACAACTTTTGCGCTAATTACTACGACTGTATTAATATGGGTGTTCGAAGATAAATCATTTCAAATAATGCGTCCCAAATGCTTGTGCGTCAGAACAGAGTGTATAGCAGATTTTAGGGTGCACGGTTGGCCGAGCTGCAACACGCTCGCCTTTCACCTCTGCGGCCCGGGTTTGATTCACGGCCGGGGAAGCATGTGAAAAGAGTTCCTACCACTCTGACTGTGCACGGTGGTTTTCTCCGAGTCCTTCGGTTTCCTCCACCAAACATGTAGGTAAGAAAGTATACGCCAGCATCTGTGCCATGGAGAGTGATTAATATAGCCTTGGCCTGCTTCGCAATCCATGTAAAAGATATGGGTCTATACTTTTTTTTAGCAGAGTATAACTATTTTGGATTTGGGTGGTTTTTTTGCCAGAATTTTCCGAGAAATATGCATGGTCTTAGTTTTGGTGGGGTTGAATTTAACCAACCATTTTTTCGGCCCAGTTTTGTATATTTAGTAGATCTGCACCGATTTTGTCAGCTGCTGTTTGTGGGTTTTCAACCTGAAGGAATAATTTACGTCATCGGCAAATAACCTTATGTTAGATTGTACAACAGCAACCAAATCATTTATATAGATCAAATATACGAACTTTGCCCACTGATAACAACATGTTGCTATCTGTCACACACATATTTTTTTTCAGACCATTATGATAATGAGTCATACACACCTGGTTTTTTTCTAGTTTGCTCAATAAACCTTCGTGCTTTACCTTATGAAAAGCTTTCGTGATTTCCAAAATATCATACGTACTTCCTTTTGTTCGTCCAAGGCACTAGATAATATGATTTACATATGTAAAAGCTGATTACAGAAGAGACACCTCGTATGAATCCTGCCTGAAATTGGGTAATAACTTTATGATCTCTAAAATAGTTATATACCATTTGAAAGATTATGCGTTCTATGACCTTTCCGACTACACTCAGCAGAGAGATTGGGCAATAACTTTCACATAAGGCTTGAGGACTATGCTAAAAGACAAGGATCACGTTTGCTTTTTCCACTCCACTGGCAATTTTGACGTGGATTAACATAAACGAAATCATTTTTGTCAATAGTTGCTTTTTCATAATTATTGCGGCCGCCTTTAACCGCCCATGACTTATTTAGTCGGGAAATTATACTTTGCTGGTGTCTAGGCTTTTCAGCATGTATTAAACATCACTGTCAGTAATTATAAAATCATTTAACGGTTCGTTTATGTTTAGCTCCAGAAGTGGCATTTCCTGTGAGACAGGTTCAATTTTCGTTTCTTTTAGGAGAGAAGACTTAAAATTTCTTACCTTGGAGACATCATGATCGATAACTTTCCATCAATTAGAATTGATCGAATTGCAGAACTCTTATTGCGTCCTAACAGATACCTTACTGTACCCCACCATGCTTTATTCTTTATTTTGTTTTTCAAAATTTCATTTAAAGTTTTGGTGATAAATTCGTTCTGCTTGTCAGGAGCAGACTCCCTGGCTACATTTCAGAAAAAGCTTCTGTTCAACGCTTAAAAATAATGTCTGTCATCATGTCCAAAGCATGAACCCCAATTCGTCTGCTCCTGTGCGCTCCGAAAATTACCGAAGGCCGTATTGTTGTACTCAAAAATAAGTCTTCTATAACATGGTCTTCTTTTTGTTCCAAATTACAAGGCAAAATATAAGACCGAATGTTCATTGTCTGACATGGGTGGTTCGAATGAAACAGTTTTAACAACGTTTTGCCTGTTGGGTATTACTCGTCCCAAACAGGTAGATGTTTGAGATGTTCTACGTGTAAGCTCTTTGTGCAACAAGTTATTGTGGGGGCAAAAGTTGAGTCAGTTCTCTCCTGGGGATGTTGCTGGATCAGCATTAGGGTCTCCTACTAACAAAATATTACAAGTACCAATACGAATTATTAATTTCAAACTATCTTGAAGGTCTGACCAAAAATACGCTTTGGCACTGGGAGGTCTACAAATAACCGCCATTAGGAGTTTATTCTTGTGGATTCCTATTTCTGTCCATATAATCTCAATGTCTCTAACTTCTAAATGTTGCCGTGATTTTGCTTGTTTTGCGCTGAAAAGAAGGAAGGCATTTAATGTTCAGGAACAGAGGGAAATTTTAAGACGATGTTCCATCAAAGGCCATGCCGCGATAGATTACGTCGGTGGCCTTGCATACCAAAGACAAGTGTCACAAACGGAACTTAGTCAACAATACCCATGTACATGAAAATGTTTTATGGAACCCCCAGGGATGGGGAAATGAAAGTACAAATAAATACATAGGTATGAGCATAAAGGAGAACACGAGAGAAAGCACACAAAGTAGCAATATAGAACCCAGTTTGGAGAGAAGAATGAAAGTCATTGAGAAAACAAAAATTAAATAATTACCAGCTAAATAAGTTAAGTATACAGTACATAAAATACAACACTATATCCTGCATAATGGATGGATATATGAATGACACACTTAGACCCCAGCACATAACCATAGCTGATTGGCAAGTCTGCTGACATAAATATAACACACAATGGAAATTAAATGGAATCTCCCTATAATCTTTAATCAAAAACACATGACTGGATGTAAATTGTATTCAAATTGCTGATCACTGGTTTGTGAACTGGCAACTTGTAGTCACATTGAACTGTCTTTTGTAAATGTGAATCTCATAAAATACGTGTAGGAAAGTTGTCGACCTTGTCATGGACCTGAGCAGTATCAGGTGAATTTCCATTATTCTTATTCAACCCGAAAATAGCTTCAAAATTGTAAAGAACAATATTCATGATTATCTGTGCATATTTGAGCAAGACTGGATAGCAGGATGGATTCCATATCTACAGAGTAACATTTTTGCAATAAATGTGTTCAATATACAAATTCACTGATAATATACAGTTAAAACTGTCACTATGTCAACTTAACTCGTCGTAACTAATAAAAAACTATTAAAGATGAGTCATGACGTTATATGTGTGCATGTTATATATTGCCGACATAATAGGCTTGTTAGTTACCCAGATTTATATTGTAATGATACAACTTATTGCAGATGCTAACCTGTCCCAAGGTAATTTAGTAATTGATACCTTCCACGCTTTTGCTTCCAAATCAAAGAAGAAGATTTGGTTATCCTCTCCCCCAAGAACAATGATTCTATCATCTACTCTCATACAAGTAGCATATATTTTGGGTCCTGGCATGCTGGTTATTAAACTCCATTGATCCTGACTACATTGGTATTGTTCTACACTTGTCAGGTAGGCAAACTCTGCCCCAACGCCACCAAATGCATATAGCGTGTTTCCTACACTACACATAGAATGGGCCCAACGTTTGTGTATCATGTCTGATTTCTGTTGCCATTCTCTTAAGTCTACATCATAACAAAGTGTACGTGATTTCGCCGGTCGACCACCTCCTGTCATATACACTTTAGTGTCAACTGCTGCTGCTGCATGGTAATTCAACGTTTGGTCCACATCTACAGTTTTGGACCAGCCCATTTTACTTGGCGAAAAT
Source organism: Hermodice carunculata (assembly GCA_964020975.1). Classification (NCBI taxonomy): domain Eukaryota; kingdom Metazoa; phylum Annelida; class Polychaeta; order Eunicida; family Amphinomidae; genus Hermodice; species Hermodice carunculata. The sequence goes on from OZ026625.1 coordinate 44,939,104, forward strand.
ATTTCACACTTAGTAATTGAGCTTCTAGGTTTAAACCTTCCACTGGTTGCCATCAAACATGTTTCACCATGGCATTGGACTGCTGTCAATGTGAAATTGGCTCTCGGTGAGGTCATATCAGGTAGACTCTTCCACATAAGTGTTGTGGCATTAAATTCATGGACTAGTTTTGAATAGCTCTGGTCATTCCTTATTCCTCCAGCAACTATGACTCTGTCCTTGACAACTGCTCCAGCTGCTGCATACTTTACTTCAGGTATATTGCCCTTGACATCAAAATGTGCTGTTAGGTCATTGGGTCCCAGAGAAGCAGCATAAATGTTTTCTATACTATCAGGATGTAGTAGATGGGAAGATCTTCTACCTGTCAAAAGTGCAACACCAGGGCCTGCAAAACGTAAAATAGCTTCAATTATATACACACAAACTGCAAGCAATTATGTTTAAAATCCAAGCAGGGTCATTATTTTTCTACATTTTGTTGACTAGTTTTGTTGAAAAAGCTATCAGTAAGCCAGGAAACCAACAATGTAATCTTAAATTGTAATCACTGCGAATTTCGCAACAAAAACAGAATGAAAAAAAAGGAAAGAAAATGAAGGCTCATAATTTGACACAAAGAGAAAGGAAGTGTAAATATATATCAAAGTGTAGTTTTACAAACGTAACTTTTGAAAAAATAAAATGTTAGTGGGGGAATGGAGATGCTGCTTTTCAGAAAATTCTGGTATTTCTAAGTAATACTCTGTATATTGGTTTCGCGAAAAAGAATATCATTTGTTCCTTTGTGTATGATACTGTAATCATATTTACTTTTGTATGCAACTAATTTCTACTATAATGAGAGCTTTTGACAACTGTAAAATCAAGTACATGCAGATCTACATATGCTATGTCAATTACGACCAATTAGATAATTTTGCAATACTTTTCGCTACTAGCGCTCCCAACCATTACAGATCTGATATTGTTTACTTCAGTACATGCATGTGCATGGGATGAGGGTTTTGTTTACCTATCCTTTTATAGAATTGGAGGAGCTTTCAAAAATAGCTTTATTTGCATGTCCATAAACACACAAATCAAGATGTTAGATTTTAACGGTTAGGCACTGATTCATGTAATCTGGAGTTTTATTGTCCCTATATCTAGCGCATGGACTTTATATGTAATAGTCCATGACTATATGCCTATAACACTCTCTCCTGGGTCCTCAGCCAACCTTTTAGAGGTTGCCACAATTACTCAGAGTTCAGAGTTTTATATTTACATTGGGCGAGGCTATGGTGACAAAGGTCGACAATTGAAATCCCGCTGCAGGCAGACAGACGTTTTTCATTATTATTTAATATACAATTTAATTTTCGAATGATTATGCTTCTTTACATTTACTACACACTGTAACATATCTTCAAACTGGTCACCAAAACAGATTTTACTTACTTCTAACCCAAACAGTATAGAATGCGTCTTTCCTGGTAGTGTCAAGTTTCTCTGTTATCTCTTTTACAGATAAGGCCTTTGGTAGCTCTATCCAGACTAATGCGGCTCTTGCACGGGATGCCAGTGCTACTTTTCGTCGCCAGTGAGTGGGACCCAAGATGGCTATAACTGCTGGTTTTTCCATACCAACTAGGTCTTCAATAAGGCTCCATCCTACCTCTGGTAGTCTTTTTGTCTCTGGGATATTTTCGCCTTGTTGATTTGAAGTCTCCTTATCAACTGCACTTTCATCAATGACAACATCAATATCTTCTTTCTCATATGATTGATCTCTCAGCTTATTTATATATTTTGAAAGGTGATCCATAGTAAGATGATGAGTGCCAGCCCGGTATGGGGGGTCTCCTTCATATGTATGAGCCATGCTTTTTTCTCGGGGAATGCCTTTCAGAAAGTACTCAAATTGACCTGTTTTTTCCAATGGTACATTTTCTATACCTTCATTAGTAAGATTATTCTGCCTACTTGTTTTCTGGTCATCTGGAATAAGGCTGAATATGAATTCCGCAATGGAACATGAATTTCGTATGATTTTGTGTAGTTTAATTCCTGTAATGTCTTTTCCAAACTTTAATAATTCATGAAGTTTCTCACTGGAATCTTTACCCAGACTTTGCATAGAGTCATGAGTCATAAAAACTTGTGTTTTAGTGAAGTCAAAGCCTAATGCCTGTATGTAACCAAGCCAATCAGAACCAGTCACTACATTCTCATGTGGCTTTTGTTCAGGTTTTGGCAAATACTCTGCTTTTCCATATTCATGAGAAAGCAGTGTCTCATGGTCAGATGAAAGTACCTCGCAGGGAGTTTCAGAAGTCCTCTGTGTCTGTACGTGGTTGTCTATGTCTGAGTCATATGCGGACTGGTCAACATGATTTACCACAGTTTCTTGCACTTTATCCACAGTACGAATTGGCAAACTTTTAAAAAGTGAATCATAATTCTGAATGTCATCAAATATGACATATTTGTACTTTTGCCATTCTGTCTTGGGTGTCTGTGATAACAAGATCTCAGATATACATTTAGCATTGCATATTCTTCTGTTGGTTGCTCCATATGGAACTGAAGGATGTATTTCCAAACTTCTGCAAAGGCACAAAAATCCATCAGATCATGCTTGTCTGGCATCTAATCTGGCAGGGCTGTTCATAGTGGTCACTGATGAGAGTCAACACATACTCACAGAGAGAGAGAGAGAGAGAGAGAGAAACAGAGAGAGAGAGAGAAATTACTGGTGGTGTTTTTCATATTATACTGTACTGTGATTAAGATAATTGTTTACAAAGTATTTCTAATATATCATTTCAAAAGGGTAAATTTTCAATTCTCAATCCTAAAATCTACATCACAGCAAAGTATATGAAGCGAAGGTTTGTTTGATAAATAAGCAAATACCCGAGTATAACAGTAATGTTATCCTACGATATCACACTGTAACTTGCTGTACTGATGACATGTTCCTACACAAACATTTGCATTGATGATGTCTATGTTCAGACAGACAATTTTTATTCAAAAGGGTGCCAGCTGTGCACCTCGTTTGGCCAATTTATATTGAGCTTACTGCAAGTATAAACTTCTTGCAAAACTGTCAAAACAGGAAATTCCATGATAAATGTTTGAAGTTGATATTTAGCTATTTTGATGACATATTAAGGATAAATAATGGATAATATATTTGACAAATATACCCTTATGATTGAAATTGAATGACAAACGTGATGATTTTGAATTTAGCATTGTAAATTAACCTCATATTGGCTGTAATATTCCACTCAGGCCAACTAATAGTGTCTTTAGGTTAATGGTAAATGTCTTTGCTGGAGTATGCACTTTGTCCCTGTCGTTTACTCCCATTTTAAAAATTGTGAAACAGGGACTTCGAAAATAAATTTTAAAGATCGTTTTTTAAAGTTTATGGGAAAGAAAATTATAAGGATATCCAGTGGATTTGAGATGTTATATAAATGATGTAGTAAACATGTAAACATAATAACTGTAACCAACATTTTCTGCAATGCGTGTGTAAGGCAAGATATTTCTCTCAGTTTAGATTGCTAGCATCAACTACATTTAAACTAGTACTCCATTTTCTTGATATGTGTCACAAGTCAGGAGAGAATTTTTTCCTATCATACTGTCTTTCGTATTCTTGACTGATAGACATATCATACAGATGCTGGTATGTCTACCTTGAAACTTTCGACTTTGACTCGGCTTGTTTGATGACTCAGGGGTTTTGATCATTCATAAGTTTTGTTTGCTTGTTTTTTCGGTGCAGCTCCTCTAACATTGTTGAAAACTTTTTCACACTTATTTCTACTTTTGTTAAGAGAGTCAAAATTGCCAATATGACATCATATTAGGTATTCAATGAAAAATGTATTGCTTGATGCATATTCATGCCTCACTGTTATATCTGGCGATTTTCATTTTGATAGACCTGTCAAGATTTAGCCAGCTTTAGACTTTAACTAATTTTCGATGATGATTTATATTTATATGCATCAGTGCCCTGTCTTTTAATTAAATTTCAAAATAAGTGGGCAAAGTATGGTATATTTTGCTGCAAGTCTATGCATGGTAGTAGAATTGGATATAATTTGTGCCCTATTATTTGGATCTGTTGGAGACACGATATCAATTAAACGATGTGTGAAGGACTAATACATAGACTTAAAATGCGAACCGGTAATGTTTACCTTTTGTGATGCATACTTACTTTACCCTTTCCACCAGCTTTTTGCTGAAACCAACATACAGTATTTCATCTTTCTTGGCTCCATCAAAGCGTTTCCATTCGGCCCATTTCATACCTACAATGGTTTTTCCAGTCCCAGGCAATCCTCGTAAAACAATATTTCTGGCATGTTTGCACTTTTGGAAAGCATTCAATTGCTCACATGTTAAAAGATTCATAATCTGAATTCTTGGACGATCTTTTATGTATTTCCTGTTATAGTTACTTATATCTTCCATGGCGTAAAGGGGTGAAAATTGAGCAAGGCACAAAATCAGGGACTTTGCAATAGAATCAAACTTTTCAAAATCCATTCTGGTATAACTGTTAGGGTACCTTTTATCTGTAGGATTTTTCACCAAAGCCTTTATCTTTTCAGGAGATGTACATATTGAAATGATTTTTCTATTAACATAAAATGAGCACTCTCCATATCTAGACAAGCATTGATCCAACAGCTTTGCAGCCTCATGTGAATAGGTTTCAATTTGAGATTTCATTTCTTCATCTGTCTCTTTCCATTGAAGAATAGTAATGAGCAATGGTTGGTCTACAGGTGTAAGTACCAATACATCACAGAGTATACACCAGCATTTACGTATTTTTCCTTGACAATCACAGCATATCGAAGGTGACACATAAACCAGCCCTGATTCATTCCCGTAATGTTCTTTTAGTGTGTTAATAATTGGTTCAGCATCACAAAAATGATTCTTGTAATCTCCCGGCCACACTTGAAGACCCTGTTTCACTGCAAAAAATAATAATATTGCAGATATAGGAACAAACATCAACAATCTATAATGCTGGATAGACACCTTACAAATCTGAATTGATAAGTTTTAATGCTATCTTGAAGAGAATGCTTAATCCTGGTTAAAGTAACAAAATAAGATGTCTCACTCAACATCGAGCAACAGATATTTAAGAAAAATAGCAAACATCAGTCGATGACTGGATACCATATCATCCTTACAAAAACAAATGTGGTTCTAGCATTTATATAGAAATAGAATTGAAGTATATTATGGCTCTCAGCAAACTGTACATACTATTTTTTTTTCATATTAAATTGTGTAAAATATTCCTTGTATTCAAACCCATGTTATGATGCCTACCTAACTCTGTAAACATTTATACGTTTTCTCTTATATTTTATTTGCTGGTTGGGTGTTTAAGCACAACAATACCATTATTACATCATGTCTGAAATATTGGAGTGGCGGATTGTTAAATTCTATATCAGAGTAATTTAAAGGTTATCATGAGATCCTGTCTAATTGAGGACTTTCCCAATTAAATTTATCCTTTGCGCACAGCTGTTTTCCTCCATTAGTGGCTAAAGAAACATGGTGGGGTAGGCCTGCTTACAATCCACCTGTTGGATAGCAAATTTATTCGGAAAAAGCATTAAACGTCAAATACCACTAATGTTTGATTATGTGAACAAATTGGGGACCAGGAAGAAAAGGTGTCCTGAAGCTTTATGTATTTTATGAAAAAGTGAAATACCTGTCAGTTAAGACAATATTGTAAAGGGTAGAGTTGTGTCTTAAAATTGTGCCAAACATCCAACTTTGTCTTTCTTTTTACATTTTACATGTGTGTGAACGGTAATGCTTAGCAATCTATGCTTATACATTGACAAGGGTAGTGTCTTCATGCTACCAAAATGTAATCCAACGAAAAATATTTACAAGCCATTCAGGCGATCTACCCAGCAGTTGTTGTAATCAAAGTATAACCTTTTCGTGTATTGTGCTATACGTGTACTGTGTAGTGATGAGGGCTGCCTTTATTTATCACAATCAGCTGTTACTTCAGGAAACATGTATCTTTGTTCCTGACCCATGAAAAGGAAATTCAGGTATATTGTCTATATTGGGCATCTCATGGTACATTGTGACAGAAAGCTTGCAAGCTTAGCTTATTTATCAATAAGGGACTGGATTTATGATGAGCCCACGTTTCAGCACGTTCAATTCTTTTAAACAAGATAATAAATAAACGTAATTCGTGTGTGGGTCGTGTTCTGGCATAAACAGAATTCGTGAAGATTTAGTCAAGAAATAATCCAGAAGACCATTGCCCATATTAAAAAATATCAATCCAAGAATATAAGCAAAAGTAAATATAGGAAAAGGGAGAGATTAGGAATTACCAAAATAGCGACGTAAAGGACCAAATGTCACTTCCGAGACAGTTACTCATAAAGGGCTACTTGTGATTCTAAATCCGTCTTCACAATCTTTGAAATATTCTTCATCGTCTAGAGGCTTTAGCAATTTTTTTCAAAACGTATTGGCTTAAACACTTAAAACCCCAAATTTACCATTTGCACCAAAGATAAAAGGAGACATAGTAGTCTGTCACTTTTTGTTTCTCCTGACTTGTCAGTCAGTTGAGTTGACAGCAAAGGAACGAAGCTTGTCTACAAATATGGACATCTTTTAGAGACAAACTATTAAAAAGTCAGCTTAAAATGATAATGCATTGGAATTTGATGAACTTCATATACACGTATACTGGCATTAAGACGCCTTCAAGGCTCTATTTCTATTTGTCAGAGCATTTTAAGTTGTTTTATTTTGAACAAACAATGCACAAGCGTTTTTATTTCACACAAGAATGAACTGAATTAAACTTCAGATTTCATTAGAAGGACAATTTTGAATATACAATTATATTTGCAGTAGTTTATGAAAAAAATATATATCCATGCCTGTGCCAGATCTATAAATCCATCTTCATTTGGAAAGTACAGAAATGCCATCATAGATTTACATCAGTATATTTTCTTAAAAACAAAAGTGTTGGAAGTAATTCTTATCTTTTACGCATCAAAACCTTTACAATTTGATGCTCATCTGTCAATTCGTTGCTTCAAATTTACTAAAGAGCTAAAAATATATTCTCCTGTCATCACAAGTGTCTGTCTTTGTCAGGACCTGTCTGGTCTGTTCAGGCAAAAATTTAAATACTATGCTAGCTCGGCTCTCCCAAACCAGTGAATTATGTTACTTTATGCAGAATTTTCCAAGGGTACAATGGCTATATTTACTAACTTTTTATTATGCCTTCCTGGAGATCAGCCACACCATCGACACTGTACAGGTCACAGTCCTGCAAAGCTTTCACTTTTCTAAATTTTGCCACTTCTTTCTTTGCAAACCCAGGTATAGTGATATCTGCAGAGTAGAAAATATTGCTTTGCCAAGGATCATTTATATTTTTGGCCAAATTGGAAAATATGAGCACAAATTTGAAAATTCAACATTTACATTCAACAACTTATATGGGGAGACATTAGCCCCATTGTAGTGTCAGAAACAAAAATTAAACTACACATAAGTTTTTGACTAGTACTCTAACAGCTAAAGCTTTTTCTGATGAATTATCTTTTTAATGTCCCTGCTCGCTGCATAAACTCCATTATGAATTTTGGAATGGTAAGCCATGCATCTGAACAAAAATTGTGTGAAACAGCTATCGCCAAAATGTTGGGTTTTAGGGCACTGCCCCAACCATGATTGGACTAGTAACTGATAATCTATTTCAGACAAACAAACCAAAAAAAAAAAAAATAAATAAATAAAGAATAATAAAAATTAAAAAAAGCACCAAAGGGAATAAAAAGTAAAAAACACAATTCTACAAGTTTGCAATTTTGTGTGGAGCTAACATAAACAATGTACAAAAAGATTGTCCTAAAAGGAGCCCTTAACATGTCATTGAGCTCTGTCTCCTATCTACAACGATCACATCATTTAAACAAGTTTTGTTTTTCAATGTAAAAAATAGTAAAATTATTATAAAAGTTTCGTTCGAACTAGTCCAGAAAGGGTGGTGCTCCACTTCGCTATCTACCATCAACCAAACAAAACGTTATAGAAAATTATATGTATGTATATGATAACAAAAGAACTGCGATAGTCCTGTGCTGAACTTAACTTGGTTGCACAGACTGAAGTGGTGCTATTATCGTAAGAATAATATAAAGGTCACCGTTCTTTAAGACCATCATCACCGTCTGCGTTTTACTCACGCACTTCATGTTTTAGAAGGAAAAGTGACAGGATCCAGTATTCAAAGATATTTGATGATATGTTAGTTTGGCCTTCCAATATAAGTCAAGGTCAAAATTAACAACATAAAAAGAAAACTCAAGAGGTACCCCGGTACTTTCCTATTACTATTTAATGGTGGTCATGGGTAAAGGATCCATCATAACCAAAATTGACGCCAATATGTTAATTTGACTTTTTAATCAGTAATATCTGCGCAATTCAGGCTTTGACTAAGAAAAAAAAGGTCTCGCATTAAATCGAGCATGATTCCCCAACATAAACTTTCACAAATGTCATCGACCTTTCCCGATGCCAGCTACAAATGACGTAAGTTTTTTTAGTCGGATTTATAGAACCTGTCCAGTGTCTGAATCTCCACGCACTAATATTAACTACTATAATGACAACTACTGACGGCAACAAATCGAAACTCCTGGCATAAAGTACTTGAAAAGTTATTATACAGTGGACTATCATTTTAAGATAATCATTTACTTGCATCATGTAGCTACTGTAGAAATGTTCACACTTGTCTTCACCAAGGAAAAAAAACATCCTCATAATGATTTGTGTATTTGCGTTCAGATAAAATCAATCAAGGAGCACTTCGAATAGCTTTATTTAAGGGTAACACTCACAAGTAGCGTCAAACTTGACCACTGGGTAATGGCAATGCTGACAAGACTCGGCAGCAACTGCCTGCTACCCTCACTATTTGACTGGGCCGATGCTTTCTGCCCGCTTTCTTTACATGGGGTTAACTTTTAATACAGCCATATACTGAAGTAATATTTTCAGGGGAATGTACTTTATCGCTGCTTCCTTTGGGTGCCAACTGATAAGTGCCCGAAACAAATTGCAAAACATGCGGACTCAACAGTAACGCCATTTGGTCAACATTTTTATTTGACCCATTTACAAGAAACTCTTTTATCAAGTTTCAGCACAATATGAATGACGGTTTTTGAGCATTAAGGAATAGCAAACCCACATTCAAGGGGAATGGTCACACGACATGGTGAACAAATTAAGAACTATGCGTTTCCAGGAGCATTCCTGTTAAAATATCGAACCAACTGAGAAAATTCTAGCACCATCCGATGAATTAGAAAATAAGTATCCCCAGAACTGTCCCTGTATGATTTCAAAGTGGATGAGCTGTTTCCGAGGTTTTTTAAGACATGGAAAGAAAAGGAAGTAAAGCTTGAATGTCCACCAAGCACCGCACAATACCTTGGATATCTAAAAATGCTAAGATGTCATATTGACAGAATAAAACAACCCCGAAAATGTGGTTTACGGGTGTCGCAGAAGTGCAAAATGTGTTTTTGCATTCGAACGACCATTGACTTGCATATTAATCAATAGGAACGTGTAAGGTTATTAATATCTACCCCGAAATGAACAGCTTGCAATATATATATATATATATATATATATATATATATATATATATATATATATATGTATATATATATATATATAAATATAATATATATATATATATGAATCTACAGCATTGCCAAATAGTAATAAAGTTTCAGTTTAAGCGCAATCTGAATGCTGTTTTTGGATAAGTTGTAAACAGCGAAACACCCAAAACTATATTACAAATAGAAACAAATGCAGGGCACATGGTGAACAAATTAAAACTCATGGTTCTCAGAAGTGTCCCTGGTTGATTTAAAACGATTCGAGGAGCAGTTCCTGTTGAAAAGTTCTCAAACAAAATCATCCCAGATAGTAACTCCTTGAAGCATCACCATTTGTACGAACGAGATGGGAAGCCGCTAAAGGTACATTAGCGCCAATTTGATGTAGATCTAGTTAGGGTTTTTGAAAAATAAAAAATGTGAATTACAGGCAGATGGGAAACAGACAGACAGAGAGACAGACAAAAAGACATCTTATAAGCTTAGCTAAATGGCAAATCAGCTGAGCCAAAAGTACAATGAATATCTGTTGTAACCTTATCATAGATTTAAATAAAGTATTGTGTATTTCAGTTCATAGTTTATTATTTGGTGGAAAGTGTGTCAATGTATGAATGTGTCATACTCTGAACATGGCTGCTGGAGAAAGTATCACTCTAAGCAAGGCCCACCTGAATGCCTGTTCATCTCTGTAAACCTTGATATTCCATCATCTATTCCATGCCGGGATAATTTCAGAATATTCATTCTCTCATCCAACACAAAGCATTTTGTGCCAAGTTTGTTGTTAAGCACGAGTTCAGTTGTCGGTACAGTATGAAGTTTCAGTGGAACGTGGAGCAAAACAGGAAATTCCGCAGGCTTAACATGAAGATAAAATATGTTATTCGTTGTTGCATTTTGACTAAGGCCAAAAATATTCTTTGGATGTGATATGTAGATAATATTGGCTAAAAATGCAGTATATAAATTTTCTTTCCATTTTGAAAAATATTTATGCTCTTCTTCTTTTTCACAATGAACCTTTTTCAACTCGATGCACCCCTTACAGCCGGAGTTCGATATTGCACAAGCCATCTGTGTTATCTCTTCAAGTTCTTGACGAAGATACTCTCCCGTGCCCATGATATGTACATCGATGGGGCCCAGCACTACACTTTTGTTTGGGATTTGCCTTTGAAATGTGTCACACCCGGGGGTGGCATCTACAACAACAGAATCAGTCAGTGCACAACGCATAAAATGCTATCGTTTTATGTGCTGTGCGTCTATGATGTGTTTTTCTAATCCTACAAAAAATTTAAGTGAGCTGCTTTACCAGACTGGCATGATTTAACAGAGTTCCATACACCGAAGACATAGTCCTTAATTTTAATCTTTCAAATTCTTATAACGCACACTTTCACTCACACATGCATCCAAATGTACCTGTAAAGACAAACATAACTGCAAGTATTCCCACTGAATACTTGTTTGTATTTGTTTTAAATCCTCATAAAATACAAACACCTGCCAAAAAGAGGTTTGTGATTGTGCTGTGTCCAGCAGACCTCGCATACGGAATGATTGTTGTGGCTGCGTGCATGTGTATGTGTGTGTGTATGTGTAAGGTAAGACTGACCCATAGTAGATTCCCATCACGCTTGACTCGTAACCTATCACCGAGCATGCCATTATAGTATAGGCACATTACAGCGCCACCTGTTGAACAAATGCATACGGACACCAACAAGTGTTTTTGTGTAATTACAAACGACGGGCTTGCAGTTTGGAGAAGGAACTATTTCATTATTTTATCCCACGAGAGGCAAATGTCTATATGTGCCTGACAGGTGGCTACCTACCTAAGATACAATTGCAATGTTATAATTAGATCTATCATACCTATTTTTTTTCATTCGCCCAAAAATAGGAATTAACAGCACAGCTACTTGGGTGAATTTGTTTTCGGAGACTGAGACAAGATTCATTCGCATTAAGTGTGCAGAAAACTCATTGGGCAGTATCGGAGAAGCGAAACATTGCCACAAAGTCCAATGAAATAAAAGACAATGATGAAAAGATAAGAAGATGATACAGGGATACATACACTATGATAATTGTAAGAATAGCAGGAGCCTCCTCAACACAATATAAAAACACAACCAGTTGTCCATTCGCGATTAAGATAACCCAGTCTCATGAAGCAATAATGCAGATAGATATTGTCAGTCTGTTTATCATAATTAAATTTAAAAGCTTAAATTGAAAATTTCATTTTTGTTTTTGTTTCCTGTGACAGCTAGAAAACAACAAAATCAGTTTCTAATGCAGAGTCAGGTGAAGAAGCTTTCTAATTCTTCCTCAAGTTCTACGTTGTCTATAAACATTGGTCATGCAGCTGTCTTAACCTTTTAGCAATACATCTTAGCGTTTTCTTTCTTTTTCTTTTTTCCCTGTTTATGCTGTGGCCTAATCCTTCGATCCCATAGTTATTTTTCTGGTGGGGTGTTTTGTTGTACTCTAGCTTCAAGGGGTATTTAAGGCACTTCGAGCTGAGTATAAAAAATCAATTGTTTTTAGTAATGAAAATTCTGTTTCAAATGTGAAAAGTATGATTTAAACCTCTGTTGACCCTTGCAGGTTGACGCCTGCTCACGTCAAGGATAAACTTGATTCCTTCACAAAATGGATTGTGCATTGAGCAGTCGAGTTTGGCGTTCTGCGTCATGAAGGAAAAGGTATATTTGTTGTTTTAGGGGTACCTTTGGAGTTTGTGCTTATCAAAAATTGTTGTTGTACAAGTTTCTCACCTCCCTTTTTGAGATTAGTTGTTATATAAATATGCTATGTAGTTGCTCAAACTTATTTCATATTAACAGTCAGTGACCTTTTCCTTATTGTTTCTTTCAATTCCAACAACTACCTAATCTCTGATTTAAACAATGCACTATATCTATATAGCAGCAGGCAGCTGGGAATGATAATTTTATTGAGTGAAACTTCACAGTCATATGAAAATTGTGGACGTGTTGGCCCGATATAGCACGTACATGTAATGTTATTTAATAATGTTTGGAAATGTGACGAAGTTACAACTGATAGATGATTTTATTTGACAGTGAAAGATTGATATGACTTATATTGTCAGTTAAACGCTTAAGACCTTTTAGGTATTGCAAAGTTAAAAGCGCATAGATAAAATTTTACATCCAGACTTTAAGCTTCTCGCCTAACAGGTGTATAGACAGATACACAGATAGACAGGCAGACACACAAACATATAGATGGATGGATGGAAGGATGGTGATCTATTATTAGTGTTAACGTGGCCACTACTGAAACAGGGTTTTTACAGCCACATGAACACTATTGATAAAATTTGGCACAAGAAACACAAACATGCCCTTCTAAGCCTCCGAGCAGTTCAGTGGTCGCTGCATCTGAAGAACCACAGATATTCAACTCCCTGGGGTCATCCGAAATTTGAACTGCAGCTCCCCTTGCACAGAAAGCAAGGACCAAAAAAGCATACAACCATGGTGACTCCTAACATTTGAGGACTAAAACAAAAAATTGGCAACTGATAGCAAGAGAGTACTCATGCACCCTCTTACTTTAATCTATTGCATTTTTGTCCATAATTGCATAATTCTAACGGTCTGTGTATGTGTTCCATATCTTTGAGCAGTTTATATATATATATATATATATATATATATATATATATATATATATATATATTGCATCATTGGTATCTTACCTGGATCCAAATGAGGGTCCAGTTTTTCAGAAATGTGCTGTGTTATTATATTAGCTACATCCGATTGACCATCTTCCTTTAGACACTTGATAAACTTATCAAATGCTTCATTGTCCTTCTGCATCAGGTTGTCAAGCAGGCGCTCTACTCTGTCTTTGTTGATTTCTGCAGCCTTCAACAAATAATAAATATGCTTATTACTTTGTGATATTCATAGAGCGCTGCAATATTGCAGAAGCAACATATTATACAAAAATATAAATGATGTGAAACCTATTTGACTTTATATATCAGAAGTATTAATTTGCAAAATATAGTGTTCATATCTGACTTTGGCAGAGTGTTACCTTGTAGTAGCTTCTGCTTCACTTGAAACGAACATATGTAATATGAGTAACAATGTAATAATCTTGACACAAATTAGTTGCCTTTATTTGAAACTATATAATGATGTGGAACAAGTTGCTGGAAAGATTAATGGACAAAAGCATTTTACACATGGTCTGCTGTGTCTATATATATATATATTTTTAAAGTTTTGCTTTCCTCATATGTTTTGATAGTAAATAATGCTAAATTGTGGCAACACACAGTTCAAAACAAATACCATTATTCGATCACGCTCTATAGTTTCGATGACGTAAGCTTGAACGAGCCTAGGTAGAAGCATGTCTAAGCGCAGCTTTCTCATCAACTCCACACTTGCCCGTCTCAGAGCATCCTGAAAGCCATCTCTTGTCTGTGCCATTTTTAATGAATTGTGGATTTGAAGACCAAGTAAAATAAGGTAGACCCAGGACTGCGTATGATGTGAAGATTAATGGTAAAGTGTTTCAAATCATCCCATGTGCCATCTTGGTTCCTTAAATTCATCATGATGCCATGACGAGCTATAAAATACAAGCAATGATTGTAAGGGTCCTTGTCTTATTGACAATAGCCACTTAACAAATTTCATGATGAGGATATGATAACACTTTGACACAAACTACTTTCTCATTCACAACAAAATACAAGTAAGACATACGTCTATAGAGACTGATTTTAGTTCCCAAGTGCACCAGGTAGTGTTAAAATAAATTAAACAAGTAATCACAAACCATGCACTAAACCAAAAAGGCAGAAAAAAGTAAGAAATGTAGGAAGAAATAAATGAAAAACAGAAAAGCAAGTTCACTGTAAGAGACATCACATGATCCATATGCCATCTGGGTCCTTTACAAATTAAAAAAGACAGAAAGAAAGAAAATTGATGAGTTTAGCTTTGAAGTAGTTAAGTATCCTTTACACGACAGAGACAGGGACAGACTATATTGCCCCAGTGTGTCTCTACTTTAGTTACACACTAGCACGTGGTTTTACTAAGGGAAGCTATCCAGTTAGAAAGGGTGTATATTGGTTCAAAACTTAGTCAAATTATTCTCATCTGAAATGTATTAAACAAGTTTAGTTGTTATGTTATGCTTGACAGGTGTTCTTTATTCATATTGAAGCTCTACCTTTGAAAGCAAAGCTTCACTTATTAAGCTAATGCGTTGACATATTCATATATTTTTTACTATTATGTTGGCTATCTTTGCTGAATATGTTGCTCGGACAAGGACACGCTACTCAGACAGACATGTACCAGTACAGGCTCTGGAACATGCTCTGAGAAGTTACCCACTAAAGAACCTTGAATTCATTTGGCTAAGACAGCGTATGTCAAAATTCTACAAAATAGCGTGACAATGGAAGGTAAGACAGTGACAGGTTAATTTACGGAGTGCAAGAGTTCAGACAACGGAATAGGGTAATGACTACAAGGAAAGTGGTTCTGGACGAAAAGGTAACAAATACAATTCTGTTACCTTTGCACATTTGATGCTTGGTAGATAGGTCTGCAGGGGCTGGTCCCGGGTCTGTGAATTTCAAAGCATTCTGTAATTTCGGATAATGTCTTTAGTTCTGTGCCATTTTGAACTTGTTTTAGTTATTGTTGTCGTTGTTGCTTTTCTTACTCGATGAACTTATCAATGGTAAATCAGGATGGTGTTAAAAGACATCAATATACATGAATGGCAGGGTGGGCTTTCAAAAATTACTTTTAAATCCAATCACAAATCATCAGCATTGAATACAGTAATAAAAACGGTCCAATGTTATCCTCGAATGCTGATTTTGCAACACATTTTGACGAAAATGGTAACTGTCTATTCTGTAAGTCAAATTTGATGAAGAAAAAAGAATTTCAAGTATCATTAAGGGAAGACTGTACAGTCAAAACTTGTTTGCTTGAACAATTTCGACATTAAGTTAACCTATGTATTTTTATTGTAAATAGCAGAAATGCACGTTGATTTATGTGGCTGGTCCGATCTGATCTGGCTTACCTTAGTAATTCTATTGAAATTAAAAAATATATATGTGCTATGAAAAATAGCGGACTGCAACATGAATTTCCAAGGTATGTCCGAAGAGGCTGCTTTTAACTATCTTCATTACAATTGCCGAACTTTCTGACGAACATATTAGGGCTAACATACATTGCCCTGATCTGTTGTATATCTCCACCTTCATTCAAGTCATTGAACAACATACATCTTGCAATTGTGCTTATGCACTTACTCAAACTGTTGGCATTCAAGATACAATTTAGGGAACATTATCCACTTCCAGGTTAGTCATTGTACACACACTAGCTGTTTTTTCCCTGTTAGATACAATATTAAATCTCTCAGCTTCATGCAAACGTGTCTTTTAATAGATATAGATACTTGGCTGAAGGGGCAAACACTTGTCATCTGCATAAAATTAAAATTATTAACTATGAAACTGTACAAAACCAAATTTCAAGTTTCTTGAGCCTTTTGCTCATAACATGGATACGGGGCTATCATCAAGAACTCTGTTGGTAACAGAAACGGGCTTTGACATTTGCTTTTCCCCATTTTAGGCACATAACTTGGGAACTATACCCGAAAAGCCCACAGTCGAAAGATGTACATTAGATATTTTCTTTTTCCATCTCCTCAAATAACTGTCTGTGTCTCACATGATCATATACTTTTGCTACATGCAAATGACATACAAAAATAGGGCACGGTGCTTTTTGTTATCATATAACAGCTGCTTCTGGTAATGATAAGTCACATGTTTCCTTTTGAAACCAGACTGGTTTTCTGTGGTAACAAAGTACATTTTCTTAATTTAATCCTCTCCATAACTCTAGATGTTGCTGAAGCTAATGCCACTGGCCTATAGTTATCTTGTACATCTCCAATTTTATTCTTTACAATTCAAACAATGGTACTCTCCATTTTACTCCCTGGAAGGAAATCATGAACTACCAACAAAGTTAAACTTACTGATAGCAATACAGCTATTTTGTTGCCAGCATAATTTAAACGTTCTGTGTTGTATCATATGTTCCACTAGGTTTACCTGTTTTAACCCGTTTGTGGCTTCATTAATAACTCCAGGGTTAGCCTTAAGATCTCTATATCCACTATTACAGTGTAACTATGTGAAGTTTGATGTTTCTGCATCACTTTTCTCGTTAAATAAATTCTCATAATATTCATACTATGCCTTTACCATAGTTTTTCCCCATATTTCCCATCAATTACCGCAGAAAACTCAACTCTGTTATTATTCATATGATTTATATTTTGGTAAAACCCCTTGAAAGGTTTGTCTCAACTCATTTTCCAAAGCATCAGCACTGTATTGATCTCTGAATGACCTCCAAGCATAATTAAAGTGCATTCTGGTTTTGAAGCATATTTTGTCAAGAACCATCCACTTTTCGGCTTTCCATCACCAATCCACAACAAGAAAGCTTCATGGTTAACCTCATGATAGACTGTAATTTCACGATTCTATCCTGGTATAACTTTGTAACTGTAAATGTTCTTTTCTATAATATCTGCTTTACTTCTGTCCCTTGAGGCTAATATAGTCTTGTAAAAATCTTCTGTCTGTTAACAATCTTCTTTGTTTTACAATTTATCCCTAGCTATGTCTTTTGGCATGTGGTCCCCAACAAACCAGACCATCTTGTATTTGCCATTAGTTAGTTTCCAACCACACTCAGTAGGATCAATTGAATCAGATATTGGGTCCTGGAGGTGTGCACAGTATGTGTTGACCTGTCTATGGGGAATGCATATAAAAGACCCCTTGCTGTTTATCGAGAAGAGAAGCTGAATTAGCAGCGGCAGCAGGTTTCTGTTTATAGAGGGGATCCCACTGGAAATAAGTCAAATCGACTTTCATGGGTTATCCCTGCACCCTAGGTGCTAAATGACATACGTACATCGTACATTTCTCCAAATCATAGTGAGATAGTTTGTCCTGTTCAGCTTTTGTGCAAGAACTCGCCTCGATGAGGGAAGAGTGATAGCATCTGCTCCTTTAATTTTGGCTAGTGGCTCATACTCCCTCCTAGGTGCATACGTCTCTCCGAAGATTGCGTACCTGGCCACCCCCAGGTTAGAGACTTTTGCTTTGTTGTTGCCTTCTGAGATCTCTTTGCTTTCTCCCAGCTTAGCAAAGAGATGTTGGTAATACTCTGATGACTCTACTTTGTCAACCCCATGTCAACGAATATTTGGGCCTCCTTTCATATTTGATTTTTGTCACATTTCATGAGACATCTTAACTACAGTTGTCACTTTGATGATGTTAACAGTGCAAAATAGCAAAATTGGTCATGTTACACTAGACTAAAGTTTAAAGGTGCTGGTCACAGTGTTTTGTCAGCACAGCATGAGAATCGATTCTGCGCAAAATGTTAAAATGTAGTCCTGAACCATGTGAATATAATTATAATTGATGCGAAATTATGACCAGATGGCTCGATCCTAAGTTTAATTTCTCATAGAAAATGGGAAATTTAACTTGGTGCAAGTATGTTCGGGATCTAAGTTTAAAAGTAATTTTTATGAATAGCTGAGCTACCCAAACTAAATGCACACCTACTTCTGTAAAATAACTATAAATGAATTTTTAATATCCAGTTTTGTAGATAGGGGCAGGGGGGAGGCTTAGGTTTCCCAAATGTTTGGGCCACTTGACCCCTGACCAGTATCTAAGTGCCTCAAGGTGGATATAAATGAAGAAGAGGCTCTTTGATTCCAGACTATTGGGCCCCCTCTTGGTATCTAAATGTATTGAGTGGATCTTGAATATTTGCCCCCCTCCCCTTTTTGTAAGTAAATGCCTTGCAGTGGATATAAAAGGGGAGGGGGCCTTATGGTTTCAGAATATTTGGGCCCCCTATTTGTACCAAAGGGTCCCCCCTCCCCATTTATATCCACTCTATGACACAAACAAAAAGGGGGCCCAAAAAAACTGGAACCAAAGCCCCCCCCCTTCCCCATTTATATACACTGTAAGGCATTTACTTACAAATAGGGGGCCAAATATTGTGGAACCAAACGGCCCCCTCCCCATTTTTATTCACTGCAAGGTATTTACCAAATTGGGGGCCAAATATCCTGGAACCAAAGGGACCCCCTTCCCCATTTATATCCACTGTAAGGCATTTACTTACAAATAGGGGGCCCAAAATTCTGGAACCGAAGGGCCCCTCCCCATTCGTATCCACTTCAAGACACATACAAATGGGGGGCCCAAATCTTCTGGAACCAAAGGGCCCTTCCCCCTCCCCATATATATCCACTGTAAGGCATTTACTTAAAAAAGGGGGCCCAAATATTCTGGAACCAAAGGAACCCGTCCCCATTTACAGCCACTTTAAGACACAAAAAAATAAGGGGCCCAAATATTCTGGAACCAAAGGGCCCCCTCCCCATTTATGTCCACTTCAAGACACATACAAACGGGGGGCCCAAATAATCTGGAACCAAAGGGCCCCCCTCCCCATATATCATCCACTGCAAGGCATTTACTTAAAAACAGGGGGCCCAAATATTCTGGAACCAAAAGACCACCTTCCAATTTACATCCACTTTAAGACACAAACAAATAGGGGGCCCAAATATTCTGGCACCAAAGGGCCCCTCCCATTTATATCCACTTTAAGACGCTTACAAACAGAGGAAATCAGCTGAAACCCCACATCCCTGATTCCATTCCAGAATATTTAGGCCCTCCCAGCATGAAAGAGCTTTCTTAAAAAAAAAAAAATTGGTGTTTTATTGTATTTCTTCATTCATATCAAGAGCCAGATATGCCGCGTATGTATCTCCAGAAATGCAGATAACCAGGAATCAGGGGAAATGGAGACACCTGGATCTGTACATGTGGGGTAGATGTGTGCTAAAATATGTGTTGCACACACACACACACACACACACACACACACACACACACACACACACACACACACACACAAAATCAAAAAAAAAAAAAAAAACAACTTGGTATATACTTGGAGGGATTGTGAGAAAATTCTCACAAGGTATTTTCTGGGCCCAAATGTTTGCAGGGAGGCCCAAACGTTCGGCGAATGAATGGCCCCGTGAGGCTCATCCGTTCGGAGGGGCCCAAGTATTCTCTGACACCGGCACTTGTTGATGGCTTATCTGACATTGTCACAACTGACATGGAGTAATATAGATCATGTAGCTTTCACTCCATCTATACAAAACAAGTCCATAAAATATCACTGCATCTAGATACAAAGCACAAGTGCATAAAATATCACTGCATCTGTACAAAACACAAGTGCATGAAACAAAAGACTAAGGATGATACAAACAGCACATTCACGAAATAAAATAAAATAAAGGCTGATAACCTTCCTGCTCACCAAAGCAAGCATTAAACTGACTGTCTTTTCTACTGGCCTAGCTTAGGCCAAGATTAAATGCATTTCCAACAACAGAGTGGAGAAAATGCACTCTCCTTTTGCTTACCATCCTCTTCGGCCTACTCCCTACCTAAAGCAAATAACTGGGACTTTACTAGTTAACTGCCAAAGTGTCGAAAACAAACACAAAAAATAATAAACGGATTAAGCCCTAATTACAAACTACATTAAACCAGACCTTATTTTAGGAACAGAAATGTGGCTAGACAATTCCGAAAAGGAAAGTGAAATTTTCCCACCAAATTACAACGTACACTGCAAAGACCACAATACAAATGGAGGCGGCAGTTAAAGTTAAAAAAACTGATAAAACGTACGCAGAAACCATTTAACCACGTGCAGTCATCCCATAAACATTTCAACAGTGAAATCTACAAGAAACATAAAAGACACACCCAGCCAAAGATACAAAAAGCTTATTCTAAATATCTCAATAACATCATCAAAACCAGTTTTGTTCAGAAAAACAGCAAACCCCTCTGGTACATCAAATCCCGACAGAAAGACAATACAAGACCTAATTGCACTCGAGCACTGGTCAAACACGTGAGGCATGAATTTTAACATCCACAAAATTTTGTTATATTATGCAAATCAATAGGACCAAACAACCTAAACACTACTGTTAGCATTTATACCAACAACAACTTGAACAAGTAACGGACAACACATATCTCTGACTTCTACTTAATGAAAAACTTTATATGGACACCACAGGCCGAAAAATACAGAAACTTGTTCTTTCCAACAATGGTCATTAACTGGAACAACCTCAACAATCACCAAACTTCTGCAGAGACAACAGACACTTTCAACAGCAGACTGTCTGCAACATGACACTTGGACTAATTATCCTACACCCCTACGAACTGTTACTCTACGAAAAGATCTGCCCAGTATTTATACACAACAGAACAGAGCAGAGGAGGGGTTTCCCCACTTTCAGAACAATGCAATGTGCTTGTGGCAGGAATTCCCCACTTTCAGTTTCAATACGCAATGTACATGATGTACTTGAAGCAGGGATTCCCTACTTTCAGACGTTACCATGCAGTGTACTTCAAGTGGGGATTACCCACTTTCACTATGAGAAGTTCGGTTTAAAATATAATCACTTACTGTTGGTTGTAAGGCCTAATCACTGATTGAGACATAAATTACCCCAACATACGTAAATATAATCAAATGAATTGATCAATATTTTGAAATATGTTCCGCATACATTTATCTTTGATTGGTAATACACAAGGGCAGAAGATGTCAATATTTGATGTAGAACGAAAAACGTGAATCACTTCGTTTTTAACAAGGCAGATCGTCTTTTACAAAGATTTACTATAGTCAGATGTGTGGAGTATCATATTTTCTACTGAATACAAGTCAAATAAGTCAATTTGGTCTTGTTTCTTCTAGTTTTAGGTGTTTTTTCTGGAGTCTCCAGGAGGTATAGCCTGTGCCCAGTTTTGGTGACTTTATGACCTCTGTTGACGTCACTAATTAACATATTCAAATTTGGTTTGATTTATGGGGTGGAGGGGCTAAATACAAACATTTTGAGGGGTAACTCATTCTGATGTAAGCATTATAGACGAAGATATGGCCGTTTAAATTTCCCCTACCCCTTAATTTTGTGCCAATTTTGGAAGGCAAGATCCCCCCCCCCCAAAAAAAACCAGCTGTATGAAAAGAAAATGGACCACTTTCATTTAGATATTAGCGGGAAAAGCGTCATAATGGTGGAATGAGTTAATACACCCATTGAATCCGGCCTTGCTGCACAGGCTGGCACAAGTCTAGTGTAACAGTTATTTTTAGTATTGAGTCAGTATATAGGAGAATGTGACTGCAATGCTACAAAATTGCTGGATACAATATAAGGTGAAGGCTGTTCTGAGTGCTAAGCCCATGAATACTTAAGCATATAAGCAAAATTGTTTCGATGGTTGATTTTTCTAATTATGTGTTCCCTCTATTCTTACGTCCATAAATCCGCACAAACCATTCCAGCCAGCATAGATATTTTGAACGAGTTGTCATTCAGAATGAACTCTTGGTTACAGTTTGCAGCTACGAGCTATGTTTTAATCTAATAAGTTTATGTATTGGGAGTACTCAGGCAGTACTACTGCTATGAAACATCCTACTGTAACAAAGCATTACATTTACCATATTGGACGATAAGCGCTGGTACTTCCCAATCTTTCTTGCGTGTTCCTTTATCTTGTTTTTAAGTCCCTTAGGATTTATGTCGCACAGCGGTGAGAGTACACAATCGAGGCATACCGTGAATTTCCCTCGGTACTAACTGCCATTCGCATGAACCAAGGTCTTTATGTTAATGGCACTGATCACATGTACTGTGTACTGGTTCACGTCTCTATTTTTATGCGCACACGGTTTCGCTGTAAATCACACTAGGTGCGTAAAAAGGCTTTGTTGTTAACTTATATTTTGTGTGCAGCCATTCAGGATAAATGCAAACAATACCCTAACAAAAGCCATTCATATTTTGACAACATGATATCATGGTATTTGATATAGATATTTTGGAAATCATGAGGTGAAGCAGAGCCAAATATTAGAACATGCATGATTGATACAAAGTGAAAAAAGAAGTGAAACATTAAATTTGCCTGGCCATTGGGACAAAATCTATACACCAACATTAAACACTACACGGCTTCTCCTCTGCCTCTTATTAAACAAGTGTGTGTTCTCCTTCATAAAGCTTACATGATATACCGAAGTCTATATAGACTCAACATATTATATTCAGATATATACGGAAAATTACATGGATACATATTTCCGTCTCTACTTTCAAGATCAACATAAAGGCGAAGGCGATTGTGCCATTGCGCAAATGTTCTCAAGGATAAAATAAATTAAAACAGCAAATCTCCGTCTGATAGGGTCTAAAAGTGAAAGACTAAATGCCGTTACTTTCATTGAAGCACTCTAAACAGGAACAACATCTGAAAAAAAATACTGAATTAAGTTATGACAGACTTTGGAAGAACCAGATTACAGGAGGATAAGAGTAAAAGCAAGAAACTGCACTCTCAAGGAATAAATTAATGCATATTGCAGCAGACATTAGTACAAGTTTATTTACCCAAAGTAGTGAAAACAAAGCATGGCGAAACGAAGATAGTTAATGCAGTGCCCCATACGTAATGCATTTGATTAAATATATACCCAATATACTGGTCCATTCAATAATCTCAGACAAAATGTTGATCACGAATACAATGGCAGTTGTTGGTCATCTTGAAAGACTGGTGGCAAACAAACAAGATGCTAGAAAAATTCGGAAAAAAAACAACATTCTAAACCCTTCCAATTCTTAAACTGTGTTTTTCTGGAATAGCTGGATTGATATAATTGTAAATTGCATGTTTTGTCACACACACACACACACACACACACACACACACACATATGCACACACATTTACACACACACACACACAAACACACACACACATATATATATATATACATATATATATATATATACATTGAGACCTTATTATAGCTCCACTCAGATATCTAACATATTCACCTTAAACACAGGTATTCAAATACATAAAGTAAGATTCCTTTGTAAATCACTCCTTTATCTGGTCTGGATAAATGGTGTCCTTATAATTAGGTTCTCTCTCTCTCTCTCTCTCTCTCTCTGTCTCTCTCTCTCTCTCTCTCTCTCTCTCTCTCTCTCTCTCTCTCTCTCTATATATATATATATATATATATATATATATATATATATATATATATATATATATATATATACATGTATGTATGTATCTATGTATGTATGTATGTATGTATGTATGTATGTATGTATGTATGTATGTATGTATGTATCACCAGCAAATCTATGCGCCAATTCTATTGTTTTTTTTTAGATATCCTCTGCAGTTCGTGATTGAGACTTTCTTTTTTTTGGTAGAGTTTCGTCATATACATGGCAATGAGATGAGTACAGATGGGATACTTCATTTAACGTCCGTAGGTGCCATGCAGGCACAAAATCCACAACAGAAATAAGGAAGGTGGTATTTGATATGTGTACCATGCAAAATTTATAACTTACCGTCTAATCCAGTCATTACGTTTATGCTTGCGAGTTTTTATCGGACATATGATCAAGGAAGTGTATATCAAATATTATTCATGACGCCAATGTTGCCAAGCAGCAATCAACACATATCACTGTTGCCCGTTTTACTTGGCAGCATGCCAACAAGGACATCCTGTTTTGCGTCTTTTTTTTCTTTCTTTTTTATTTTATTTCATTTTATTATTTTTGTTTAAGAAATACGTAACTGTACGATTATTTTTTGTTAAATGTATATTGTTAAACCTTAATAGTCATTCAGCAAGCAATTTTTTGGCTGCAAAATTTTAAATTACTAACAGAGTTTCTGGAAAAACAGTATACAGTCATTGGTGTATAATGTGCTGTAATAATGTACCATATGTTTTACATGGTTAAATAAAGATTCTCCTCTCGTCTCAGCTGTTCTTGGTGACAACTTGGGGACAAATTTTGTCACAAATCTATTAATTGACTTATCGTGGGTAATTTTATGAACTGGTATTCTTTATTTTCCTATTGTGTACACTTGCAAGAATAGCAACAAACATCAGAATGACTGGTATCACAATCTGCTTCGGGGAACTATATGCACTGCAATGCCCTTTGGCATAAAGGAGTGCTTTTGTCTTTAATGTTGGGGTTTTTTTTTTTTTTGTTTGTTTTGCTTTGTTTTTATTTTGTTTTGTATTTGTTGTTGTTGTCGTTTTGTTTGTTTGTTTTTGTTTTTATTTGTTTTGTTAATATATATGTATAATTGTTTTTGGTTTGTTTGTTTGCTTTCGTTTTTCTTTTTTGGTTTATATATATATATATATATATATATATATATATATATATATATATATATATATATATATATATATATATATATATATATATATATATATATATATATAGTATATATATATATGTGTGTAGAGAGAGAGAGAGAGAGAGAGACAGAGAGAGAGAGACAGAGAGAGAGAGAGAGAGAGAGAGACTGCATCTGCTGAATTTTGATTCTTTAATCGGATATTTCTGTTTATTCATGAAACTTAGTTTAGTGTTTGTTTAGCTCTCTGTGGGAAGTTGTTTCTTAACGTACGCTTACATTCTGGTAAATGAATGAATTAATGATGCCTGCTTGCATTCACACTGTTCACATTAGGTTTTTACTCCCTCAAAAAAAACTAATCGAATTAAGCTACTGCTGTTGAAACAGTGTGAAAAAAAAATTATGCTTAGTAGACACTAAAACACTTTCTGCATACAAGTAAATGACATACAAGAGTGAGCCCAACACATACATACATACATACATACATACATACATACATACATACATACATCATAGAGATCTGGCTTGTGGTCCGGCTTTTCCTCAGCAGTACGAATCCCTCTTGGCCCATACCTCATAAAAGACAGTGATTATTTTGAGTATTTGAAGCTTAAGATTCTAGTTGGGGGGGGGGGGGTTGTTTTTTATTTTTTTGTTTGGGTTTTTGTTTTTGTTTTTTTTTTTTTTTTTTTTTCTTTTTGTTTTGTATTTTGTTTGTTTTCTTTCTTTTTTTTAGGGGGGGAGTGTTTTTTCTGGTATGTGCTTGTCGTTTGAAAACGAACCCACCATTTCTCAACGGTAAGGGATGAGTGATGCATTCTTCTAGCTATTCCATGTGTCGACAGGCAAGGATCTGAATAAAAGTGTTTTCCTCCTAAAATCGAAAGTCTGTCACCCGGTGTCCCCACGACGATACATGATGACTGTCGCTACTCATGTGTTGCCAGTAGGTCGTTTCAACCCCATCTGCACCTCTATACTGGACTTCATACATACTGCTTCAGCTTATCTCCATTCCAGACCATTTTTGTGTACTGGACCATAAACTTTTCTTTTAATTCCATACTTTAGATTTGAATAACTTTTCATGTTATTTACTACAGGAGTCGTCATTCATATGTTTTGTGACCACAGAACGACCGGGTAGCGAACCAGTAATCTTCGGCACCAACCATCTGCCCAAAAATGGGAAACGCACACACCAACTACACCAAATCCGCATTTCTTAAAAATAATCCTAATATGGAGGCCGGTTTGGTTGTTATTATCACCGGTATGAAAGTAACATGCCTTATGTGCTTAGGCCTAAAGTCGGGAATTTGAAATAATTATTGTTTCATGAAAAAAATAATGGCAGCTGCCTTAAACTTTGGTGTTTGTCCTTAATTTAGCAATGGTTTTTAATATTGATGCTTTTCATGTCCGACAATAATAATAATAATAATAATAATGATAATAATAATAATAATAATAATAATAATAATAATAATAATAATAATAATGATAATAATAATAATAATAATAATAATAATGATGATGATGATGATGATGATGATGATGATGATGATGATGATGATGATGATGATGATAATAATAATAATAATAATAATGTATAAATGTATGTATATTCTTTATTGCCTCCATTTGACTGAGGAGATACAGTTAATAGACAACCACATTATTTCAGTGATATTCAAGTTACAGAAAGAAAAAAAAAACTTATTTCATCACATTAGCAAGCAAACCTAATATATATATATATATGACTACAGTAAAACCTGTCTATTGCGGACACCTGTGGGTTTGGCAAAAGTGGTCGCAATAGACAGGTGTCCACAATAGGTAGGGGCTGAACTGTTGGGATCTCAGAGTACATTTGCATCAAAGGAGGTAAACTTGTATAGACTGTCATAAAATATGCACCTGTATACCCATCTTATTCCATTTAATCATTATAATGAAAAAAACAAGAAAACTCAAAGTTAGATAACTTTAGTATATTGAAACAACACCAATTTAACCAATATAAATGGCTGAAATATATATAACCAGCACATGTTCATGTATGCACATAATGTTAAGTTCACATTTGTTATGTGTCCCGGCTCTCATATTGTATTCTGCATATTCTCATGAGCACAATGTACACGTATCAGGTTGTACACAGACTTTCATTGAGAATAGCAGTCTACATGGCATAATATTTGTCACAGGTACAATGTAATCTGCATTCACTGTGTCATATTAGCTCACACACGTTTAACAAAGCCATCTAAGGTGGTCTGTTTGGCAGTGCAGTGCACTTTAACCACGTCCTTTTGCAGGTTTTCTTCCACAGCTTTGCACAACTCCAGGACTACACCCAAATTCTTATCAGTGGCAAACTTAGACAACTAACGTGCCCACTTAAGTGCATCACTGTGCGACTTTATCAAGAGCTCAAACTCACAGTCCTCCTCATCTTCATTATCCACATCAAGTTCCTGTGAACTCGACGATGCCATATCACTGAGAAGTCCCTGTTCCCATCCCTCACTAAGATCAACCTGCACTGGAATATCACTATCCACACTAAGGTATGATTCAATGTCCATGGGCTCCTTTAGGTTGAGTCTGTCAGCAGTAAGCTGCACCAGAGGGACAAAGTCCTCCTGATCCCATCCACTTTCATGTTCTGCCTCTGGGATCTCACTCCGGAAGCCTGCCTTGTGGAAACATTTGGTCACAGTCTCTGGTTTGACTTTATTGATGGCACTTTGGACCCACAGACAAGCATCAAGCACTGGAATTCCTTTCACAAGATCTGCTGACGAGTTACACTCATTACTGCCGATTTTAGCTAGGGCAGTCTCCAGCAGCCTCCGTCTGTACTGGACTTTCATGCACTGGATGATACTTTGGTCAAGAGGCTGTAGACAGGCTGTAGTGTTGGCTGGTAAGCTCATCATGGTCACATTTGTCAGTTCTAGGCCACTGGGATGTGATGGTGCATTATCCAGAAAGGGCAACACTTTGCGCTGCTGCAGTCTCATTTTTCTGTCAAATTTCTTAATCCAGTCCATGAATATGGCCATTGTCATCCATGCCTTCTTGTTATGATACCACATGATGGGCAGTTGAGATATCTCCATGTTCCGGAAACAACGCGGCCTTGCTGATTTACCAATGACAAGTGTCTTTTCAAATTCACCAGCCATGTTAACACAAAAGCTACCTGTCAGTCGCTCTTTGCTCTTTTTGCCTCCCTTGCATTCTTCATCTGTGAGCGTTATGGTCTTGTCAGGCAAAACACGGAAAAACAAGCCTATCTCATCCATATTATAGACATCCCTTGGTTCGTACCCTGCTGCAAGGCTAGGCAAATTTTCTCTCCATTCGGCTACAGTTTCTTCAGGTAAACGTGCACTCTCGCCAGACATAGCTGCAAACCTAATGTTATGACGCCTGCAAAAACTCTCTAACCATCCATTTGATGCCTTGAATGTTTCATTGTTCATAGATAAAGCAAAGCTCGTTGCTTTAGTTTGCAACATAGGGCCAGATATGGGAATGTTGAGTGCCCTATTGCGCTGGAACCACTCCCATGTGAGAATGTTTATCTCATCGTTCACTGATTTTACACACTGTCTCTTTCTGTCTTTCTCACAATTCTGTCCATATGCATCTAGTATGTCTGCTTTACGCTTCAGTATCTGTGAAACTTGGGACTTCCCACACTTAAACATTTCTACAATAGTGCGATAGCTTTTTCCTTCTTCATTAGCTGTTATCACTGCAACTTTGTCTTTGATTGTTAACTCATTCCTCTTACCACTCCTAGGGGAGGCCATGGTGACTGTTAAATGCTACTAACTGGCACGAACATGAAATGTGACTCTGGAGATTGAGTGTTAACTCTGTAACGCCTTTTTGCACAAGTGATCATACAGCGTTTGCTCTCAATTTTTGTACATTATGCCCCTGACACTTTACTCAAACTCATCTTAACTTGGAAATTTACAGTTTTTATCTTTAAGGGAAAAATTGTATATGTATGGGCTTACCAGGATAAAGAAAGTTTGCGTAATTTTTTTTACTAACAGAAAAGGAACAAACAACAAACATACCACAAGGATTTCCTATCCTTTGAGTACAGCACAAGTGTATGTGCCATTGTTACAAATTGTGAACAACTTCACATGAGTCTCAGTGGGTCCTTTGTTTTATTAATGATTGATCTATGGAGCTTAATTATTTGATAGACAGAGGAAGTGTGAGCAACCTCACTCAACAGGAGCACCAGTGCTCAGAGACACCTGGCATGTTCATTTAGGTATTGCAGCCTAACTGCTTGGTTGAGTGAATTTATTGTGTGTTACAGGCCACCGAACAATGGATTAATTAGTCTTTGATTCCAGCTTGACATGCACGGCATTGTTCAGGCAATACAACTTGGAACATAACAAGTTGCAAAAAGTGTCCGCAATACACAATAGACAGGTGTCTACTGTAGACAGGTATCACCAATATGAAAATGACTTAAAAACATTCGGTTCTGGCCAAAACTGTCCACATTAAGCAGGTGTCCACAGTAGACAGGTGTCCACTGTATTTCTATAATTTTAGGGAATTCCTTCTCCCATGGCCAGAAATCATTTATTTTGCATCCTAATATGTCCTTCATATATTTTTTCTGATCTGTGATGTCTTTACCACAACTCCCAATTTAAATTTTCACAATATTATATAAATTTCGTGAAGTATATCAATTTACAGTACCAGGGAATGGTGTTTTATTGAAAAATGGCAATGTCCCACTTTTTATGTTCAAAACCAAATTTCTTTATCAAAATAGCAAATCTTTAATTTATATATACTAGTTACTGTAGCCTAATTTGTTACGTGGCTTAAAGGTGGATAAATGTGAAAAATTGTTCTTAAACATGTACAAATGACGTCACAAAGTCTGCCCCATGGGTCTGTCACCTACGTGACAAAAAAGACGAAAAGCTTGGAAATAACTGGTTTCAAGGATAAGTGTCCAACTGCTGTCACCTACATCTTATTCCCTTTCCTTGGCCATACCAAATGGAAGATATCCCTTGCTCCTGGATTCCAAATACAGTTTAAAAATTGCCCATGAATATATAAATTTGAGATTTTTTAAAGTGTCAACAAATTGACAAGCTTTATTCAGATGCTCGGAAGGACCACATCAGGGCTAATATGTCTGTGGATGTGGTTCATAGAAAGGTTTAATCAGGTGCGGTTGGGTAATATTATGGGAACTTGCCATGTCACTTCAGCTAGAAAACCATAAAAATGTCACCTACTTGACGGTCACCTCAGTGACGTAACCATATCTCGGAGGTGACCTGTGTACGTCACATAAGTGACAAATTCTGATAAATGATAAGACAAATTTACATAATTTACTGATTTGAAGAAAATATAAGAAGCATATATAACTTAAAGTGCCATGTAAATGTATCCCACCCACCCCCTACCAACACCCTCCCCATAGTATTACTGAAATTTGAGATACTGTATATGATGTGTCCCGTGAGTGACCAAATATGGTAGATGAGAAAAGATGTTAGATATTTTAATGATTTGAAGAATATATAATTATGCAATCAATAAAGGCCCAACTGCCCTTTTAAAAAAAATATACCACCTGAACTCTACGACAGCCACTGTCCTAAAGCGACATTAGATTTTGAAAAAAATTCATGTTAGTAGGTGACCTGTTCTGTCACGTAGTGACCAAACATGATAGATGAGAAAAGAAAGTTAGATAATTTACTTATTTGAAGAATGTATCTATGAAAACGATACTGGCCTACTTTAGATACTGCCCCGTTAAAATAGTTCACCCAACCTCACCACCATATCTCTCCAATGACAAGATTGGAATTTGTGATACCGTAGATTGCCTGCATTATATTTTTCATTTCAAGCAAGATGGAATGGCAAATTTTTTACCATATTTTTAGCACAAAAATATAACACTGTCTGAAAACGTCAGAATATATGTTATCAGTAAATTCAAAAGCTTGCAATGAAAATAAAAAACTGCGGAAACAAATACTTGTAATGTTCTTATATTTTTTAATACTTCGATACCGCCTGGCCATGGGGTGGCTAATGCCGGAAATATTATAATGATATTTTGCACAGAGTTTAAAATGGGGGCGCTCGTTGTTTTATAGATACTTTTGATTATAATGCTAGTCCATGTTCACTACTGAAAGAACTTAGTGACAAACTTGTACACATCTATTTTTCTCAGATAGAGTGACATTGTTTGTTTCAAATTTAAAACTAAATGAAGCAAAAGTAAATGTTTAAACCAACAGCAAGAGGATACATGGGAGATGCTTCAGCATCTCTGAATCTACCTGGTTAATCCATGCCCATTCATTTAAGTCCAGTGATCTAAAACGGAATGGTTTAAAATTTGATTTTCATTTTGTCTGTTGAAAAATGATACAAGCTGCAGTGTGTTTGTCTGTTGATGGATAATGGTCATAGGCATTAATTAGTAAGAAAATGCTATTCATTGATAATGATTGACAATGGTGTAATGTTAATGTTCAAGATTCATAAGATAGAGCTAAGAAGGCCTGAAATGACATGGCCAAATGATTATGTTCCTTGGTAAAATTTGGACATTGATTATTGAAGTATAGTACTAAAAGCTAAATATTTTAGAAACAGATGGAAATTAAAAAGGTTCTTCATGTAAGCTGAACAATTTTTTCATTCTTGTCATATTTTGCACGGGCCACCTAATTCTCTTCTCGGATGATCCATGAAGATAATAAATCACGTTCATAACAAAACTAATTTGTAAACAACATGGCCTGAAATTCCAGCGTAGTTCCAGTAAAGAGCCAGTATGCCCCATTGTTGCTCTGAGGTGGACATAACTTCACCACATTAGAATTGTTGCGTCTTCCCCGAGGTACAGTGAGGTAGACTGGTTCCCTGCCTCTTACTACACTCGCGTCTCAAGCTTTGTTGTTCATGAAAATTAGGTGGCCTGTGGTTAGTGTGATGGAAAACACATTGACACGGAAAAGTAAATATGGCTTTTGTACATTTCATTAAATAATTATACCCGTGCATGCGTTTTATTTTTCTTTTTTTTTTCATTTTGCTCCCTGTATTTTCCACATAAAACTACATGTATGACTCCATGGCTCAATTCCATCTTCATGACAGTTTGTCACCTGCGTGACAATGTATCACTTACGTGACAGGGCAATTGATGAGAGTCTTAATTACGGTTGCTAGATTGAATTTTGCTCTGCTGGATATTTGAATATTAAGTTTATAGTCCTAACCAATGGATACATGCCAAAAACTTGGGTTTAGAATATTTTAAACTTACACTCGGTGGCTCAACATCATCTACGTCACACGCACTTTGTCACCCACGTGACTGTGTGTCACTTACGTGACAGGCCGTTTAATTAAAAAGCATTAATTTGAGTAATTATGAAGAAAATAGCGCGGCCTATTATTTGAACATCATGCGTATACTCTTAACTCATGGATAAGTGCAAAAAACTTGGGTTTGAAACATTTAATTCTGTTAAAATGTCACCAAAATACCCTAAAAATATAGAAATCGTCATATATATATACATGTGTGTGTGTGTGTGTGTGTGTTTGTGTGTGTATAATTAAACACACAGGTGTAAAGATGCAAATTACAATAAGATAAATCTGGGGTAACATAACTCATGTGGTGCGCTTGCACCTCTTCCATTGTACACATATACCTATAATTGCTAAGCACTCCTGAGGTATTCAATACTCATGTATATGTTACGGCTTTTCTTTTTTCTGCCAATCTTACTTTCTACATAAAACTCATGACAACACAACTTATTTTCTTAATTTCCCTGCGTTTTTTCCACCTCCAGGATATCACACATACCACCAAATATAATGTATAATTGTTCTTTATAACCAAGCTGGACACAATCCGGAAACGAACTATATGTTTGTTGAAACAATCTCTGTCTTGAAGACTGTTACTTGCTGCAAACCATGACAAAATGCTCAATATTTCAACTTGACCACTATTACACATAGTATAGACACGGGATTGGGATTAGGCATAATAATAATAATAATAATAATAATAATAATAATAATAATAATAATAATAATAATAATAATAATAATAATAATAATAATAATAATAATAATAATGATGATGATTGATGATGATGATGATGATGATGATAATAATAATAATAAGTGTTCACTATTTATGAACTTATGATTTTTTATTCTCCTTCAAAATAAGCTTCCTTAATGGTGCAGAGACACCTGAGGCTAACTGGTGTTTAAAATAAGGAAAGTTGAGAAAATAAGCCAGGTGAGATAGGTATATTACGTTTGATGTGCCGATTTTTGCGTGAAAAATGGTGATAAGCGCCAAATTCTCCTCCTTAAAGTACTGAATATAAAAAACACATTATATATATATATATATATATATATATATATATATATATATATATATATATATATATATATATATATATATATATATAAAATGTGTTTTTTCTTGAAATATACATATTATGTGAAGTCCTATCACACACATGCACGTTCGGACCTCCAATGAAGACAAAACTAAATAATAAATAAATAAATAAATAAATAAATAAATAAATAAATAAATAAATAAAGAAATAAAGAAATAAATAAATAAATAAATAAAAAAATAAATAAATAAATAAATAAATAAATAAATAAATAAATAAATAAATAAATAGAGTAAAAAAAATAATAAAAAACGCTAAAAAATCTGGGCAGATGGTAATTTTACAGTTGCTTCGTATATATTGTACACGTTTTAATACAAGGCACAC
Source organism: Hermodice carunculata (assembly GCA_964020975.1). Taxonomy (NCBI): domain Eukaryota; kingdom Metazoa; phylum Annelida; class Polychaeta; order Eunicida; family Amphinomidae; genus Hermodice; species Hermodice carunculata. The sequence continues at coordinate 44,973,203 of OZ026625.1, forward strand.
ATACCATGTGCATGGACTTGGAAAAATCATAACAAAGCAAAAGACAAACAAATATGCAAAAAAAAAAAAAAAAAAACGTTTATGCATGTGTTTATTGTATTTGTGTGGATTGTTTTGGCCAGAAGCACTTCCTAGTAGTCATTACCCTATTTCGCAGTTGGAACTCTTTATTCTCCATGAGCTGTCCCTGTCTAACCTATGTACCTATGGAAGTACTATTGTCCATACTGCACACAGTCATCTGTAAAATTTTGACATAGGCTGCATTAGCCCAAATAAATTAAAGCGTCCTAAGCGGGTAACTACTCAGAACATGTTTCGGAGCCTATACCCGTACATGTCTCTTTGAGTAGGGGCTCCTTGTCTAAGCTAACTATTCAGCAAAGACAACCCACATAATAATGAATAAATATGAACGTGGCAAATGATGAATTAGCTAAATACGTGAGGTTTTGCTTATAAATGCAGAGCTTCATAATAAAAAAAATACCTGTCAAACAAACCATAATTACTAAATTTGTATAGTACAGGTTCAGATAAGAACAATTTGACTTACCCCTGAACCTGTATGTACCATTTCTAGCTGGATAGCTTATGCTAGTTAAACCACCTGCCAGTGTTCAACTGAAGTAGAAACAAACTGGGGCATTATATTCAGTCCCAAAGATTGTAAAATAAACAGTTGCAACTAGACCCTCTGTAAAAACCAAGGAAATCCTAACAAGTACAGCAACAATGGACATTCTGCACCAGAAATGTAAAGCTAACTCCATGATGACACCTACTCCTCACTTTGAATGTCTCCAAACCATTACGCTTTATTTCACTGCCAACCCTGGTCAATGTTTCAACGTAACATGTCAGGTTTGTGACATTTGAGAAAATACTGTCAATTTTGAGCATTCTTCGCAGAAAGTAAATGTCTATTCAGGCATGTCAGAAAGGAATGGAAGTCATTAGCATATAGGCCCAAAAACATGTTATCAAAACAATTTTTCTTAACACTATTGTAAGTACAACCAAGCAAACTAGTAACTGTCGTAGGCCGCTGCTTGCTACCGATACCATAATGTATACTTGCTACTTAGAATGCCCACACAAGGACAGTCCATACACTTCATGAAAAAATTGAAAAAAATGAAAGTTAAACAGACACGTAAATGTGGGAGACACATATACAGAGTGTCATTAACCTAAAAGTTATGTTTTTCAAAATAATCATGACCTAAACAAAGCGGCTTTGTGAAAGAACACTGACCATGTTGCTGTAAGCGTCTCTGTTTTGAAAAGGGAAACATATATATTTGGGGTATGTCGGTTAGTCTAAAGATGGGAATTTGTAGCTTTTATCTGGTCTCTTAACAACAAATACACTGTATCATCTTCACTACCCGGAAGTGCTGATCCCACTATTGCCATCTAGTGGCAAAGGCGGAAACTATGATAGTATTACCTGGCCATTGCGGTATACAATTTCACCGATTCGAGATTTTTGCACACAGATGATCAATATATTCTTCATATATATATATATATATATATATATATATATATATATATATATATATATATATATATATATATATATATATATATATATATATATATATATGCCCGCCCTCGTGTTGCAGACTAGTCCTGCCACCCTCCGCAGTTACCAAGGCTCCTGTCTTTTACTCCCAGTGTTAATAGAGCATGTTAATTCGTCAGCAGATCGGTGGCTGGTTCTCAGGTTTAATCCGAATTGGCGCCGTAGTGAGATTTTGATGGGTATCTATTGATTACATGTTCCTGTAGACGCATTCAAATGAAGCAGAACAGGCTGTTTGTCCTTATTCATCGGTTGGAATCCTTGCAATATGTTTGCACTGACATTTTAACAATGCTTGAAGACGAGGCTGGAACACAAGGACCATGTAGCAAGCGTATGGACCAATACGGTATATTTGATCCTTGTTAGTGAGTCCCTTCCTTTAAGAAAATGAACAGAAGTGGGCCAAGAATGCTGCCATCTGGCGTGTTCTGAGGAACAGGAAGTGGATTTACACTTTATCAAGCTAAAGTGGCTTTTGGTTTCTGTTCCTTATAGTAGTTCGTAAATCACATATGTTTGTGCCCATTGTGAGGTAACATTGTGTATGTGGTGCGTCGGTATCAACCGTGTCAAATACCTTTCATAGATGATGGTACCCAATACCAATTGGTTCGTGCGTGCCCATGTTAATGAGCAGCCAATCTGTTATATCAAAGAGAGCTGTTGCGGTCTAATGGTTAGGTATTTCCTTCATTTGAAACACCTCTGTTGTACACGTAAATTGGGACACTGACCCGTGAAAAAAAAGCATAAAGGTCCAGAAAATAAAACGCATGACACAATGACTCAATAACATCAACTGCGAGTCAATCAATTTTGAAGCTGTGTCCATGGTAAATAAAAAAGATATCATATTTTAGTTCCCAACTGTTTTTGCTAACAGGAAATGTATCTTAAGAACGTCCTTACTTCCTAATGCTCGTTCTTATGAGAACATAATTATTACCGAGTGATTAAGATATTTTTATTTGTAATTTACCACCTCAACATCTCTGACATCACTGCCATTGTATCATCCAGGATATAGCGTTTATTGACGTGTGCACTGAAACAGTATCCCTCGCCTGCAGAGGGTTACTGCTTCACCTTTACTATTCCGCTCCCGTATGGGTACATATATTTACCACACAAATTAACGTATTTCCGTGGTCACGGAACGGGACAGACAGTGGTAGGACTACTGAAAGTGGCGCGTGGCCGCATGTTGGCAAGCACAATCGCAAGCATGCACAAAAGGAGACGAACAGCAGGCGGAACAATACTACCGGTAGCTATGAAGGAGGACGAAACCATGCAGATGTAAGGTCCCAAAACAATACAGCGAAGTGTACTTTCTGTGGTGAAAGAAACCATAACTCCACCACGTGCAAGTACGGACAGAAGATACGGTGCGACACGTGCTGGAAACTCGGACATAAAAAGAAGATACGTTGGTATAACAGTACATATTAGAGGTGTGGCAAAGAAGGTAGGGCCTCCAAGACCAGCACTAGGGAGCCCACCAAAAATAAGACAAAACGCCATCGCCGAGGTAAGCAGCGTAAGTTAAGGAAAGTGTATAAGAAAATTAGACTAGCATATTGTAATGTGCAAAATTTAGGTTTAGCCAAACGATGTGAATTGTCTCATTTACTGGAAAAAGAACACTTTTCTATGTATGCAATGGTTGAAACGTTCCACCAATCTGATCATGACATAATATTTGAGAATATACATCCTCAATATAAGTGGTTAGGCAAAGCAAGGAAGAGCACTGTGAAAAAGACAGGAGGTGGTTTAGGTCTCTCTAATTAGCAAAAGTATTGAAGTTCTAGATAACAATGTTTTCGACTCGAAAAATGATGAATTTGAGCGTTTATGGATAAAGGTCAAAGCTGGACAGAATATTTTTATGGTCGGGGTAACCTACTTTCCTAACGATGGAATAGATAAAGATAATAGTTCTTTTCTTATGACTGAACTGATCGAAAATATCAGCCAATTGCAATCTAAGGGTCACCATTGTATTTTGTTGGGAGATTTCAACGGTAAATAGGAGAGTATCGTGTTGAAGGTAAAGCAAGTTTTAATGGCGACCTGCTAGAAAAACTGATAGAGACAGCTTATATGAAAGTTTTAAACAAATCTCCCCTATGCACTGGAAAATATACGTGGCATAGAGGTAGCACCATGACCACTATTGACTATGCACTTATAAGCTCCTCTCTGGAAAATAACATAGACAGTGTCATCATTGATGAAGTTGGTGATTGTGACTTAGGCAGTGATCACAATACAATATATGTTTCGTCTAACTCTTCCCAGTGTAAAAACAATGCCCCCCTGGTAAAAAATATTATGAAGTGGAAAATCTATGAGATAAAAGACTGGAGTGCTTTCAGACTAGCTTTATCTGCTAAATTTGCAAACTTCGAGTGCGACCTTTCCCAACCTATTAACCAAACATGGCTAGGATGGAAGATGATTGTTACAGAAGTTGGTGAACAATATGTCGGTAAGAAAGAAATAAAAGACGATAAAAAGCATGTGTGTGACAAAGAAACTAAGAAACTCATTCAAAATCGTAGAACGGCAAATAGGTTCTACAGGTATTGGGCAGGCAAAGAAACTTCCGACCCAGAAATTTTACAAGAACTTTGGCAAGAATAATTGCTCAGAAAGCGAGATGTTCACGAAAAAATCAAAACCATTAAAGTCCAAAATAAAATAAAAGTTATCTCTTTAAATTTTAGGAAAGGAACGAAAAACACACTTGCCTATTGGCGAATGCTGAAACGTTTGAATGGAATCAATGCACATCCCCTAAAAATCGGCGACCCTAATGACAAAAGCAAAATTATTAACGATTCGAAGAGAATCAGTGAAATATTAGGTACATATTGGAAAAATTTGGGAAATTCTGGGTCACCGACAGGTGATAAAGACCTAAACAATACTTTGATGGAACATCTTTCTTGTGATGGAGATAAAGTAGACATGTCTGGCCTTACAGATATAGTACTAGATGAAAATACTACCTGAAATGCCATTAGCAAACTAAAGAACGGTAAAGCCTGTGGTATCGATAATATACCAAACGAATTTTTAAAGCATGGCGGTGAGGCAATTGTTAACTCACTTACGAAAATATTTAAGCTATGTAAAATACTAGAAAGCGTCCCAGACGATTGGTCAAAAGGTTATATTAAACCAATATATAAAGACGGTAAGCCATAGCTACTCAGCAATTATAGAGGAATTACAATTACTTCTAATGTATATAAAGTGTTTGCATCCATGCTTGAAACACAAATGATGTCTTTCTATGAAGAACAGGAAACCTTTAGTGAACTGCAAGGTGCATATAGACAAGGTCGTAGGTTAGAAGATCACTACTTTAGTCTCAAAGGTCTATATAGTTTAAGAAAGGACAGAAAAGAAAAAACATGGTTAGCATTTCTTGATATCAGCAAAGCTTTTGATACGGTAAACAGAAATCAGATGATGTGCGAACTGTGGAATAGTGGGATGCAAGGTAAAACATGGCGATTAGTACATAGATTGTACGAGAAGGTGGAAAACAAAGTTATATTTGGTCCTTTTGAAAGTAATTGGTACGAAAGTGTCAATGGTGTGAAACAAGGATGCATTCTATCACCCACGCTATTTTCTATTGTCATGAATGATCTGCTCTTTATGCTTAATGAGCAGAGGTTAGGAATAACCTATCATGATGAACTTATTCCCGCCTTACTTTATGCAGATGACATTGTTCTGATGGCAAATGATGATAAACAACTACAGGAAATGCTTAATATTGCACATAGATTTGCTATAAAATGGGGAATGAAATTTAATGACACAAAATCAAATGTTATGGTAATAGGTAAAAATATTGGATATGACAAGGAAATGGTTTTTGGGAACGTTGACACTTGAAGAATGTACTATGAATAGATATTTAGGTATTATATTTGCCCAGTCATTACAAGACTCTCCACACATAAAGCAACACTTGAAAGGTAAACTTAGTCGCTTAAATGGATAAATATGTAGTTTTCTCTCATCGCACGACAGTATGAATAGAGTAACGTTTGGTGACAGTCTCTGGAAAAGCCTAATAATGCCTTCACTCTCACATGGCAGTGCAGTAAGGTTTAACAATACAAAGGAAAGCACAAGTATTGTAAGATCATTCCAGTACACGGTGGCACGAGCTATTCTACAAGTAAGAGGTACCCCTGCAATGGTGGCAACACTAGGGGAGTTTGGCTGGCTACCACTGATGCACATCTTGAATAAACAGAGAGTAAAATATTATCATCATGTAAAGTATAACATTCCAGCAAACAGACTGTGTAAACCAGTACTTAGTGATTTAGAAACAAATTTTCAGTCCGGTCATAAATCTTGCTGGCCATACATGTCACAGATATCCACAATCTTGTCCGAGGCTGGATTAGATAATGTAAATTGCAGAGATATTGGTGATTGGATCTATCATTTTTGTAAGTTGTCCACGCAAAACTACGTATATGACTTTTTTAAAGGTATTGATGAAATGTCCTCCTCGTCATATTACAAATTGATTAAGTATTCCACGCTTGGGGAGAGATATATGTTCCAGGTAAATGACGTCAAGGGGACTAGACTAAAATTTATTGCTAGAACCGGATGTCTAGGATTGGAAGAAACATTACAGAGATGGAATTTGTCCAACGGAATTTGTAAACTATGTAATTAAGGTATAGAGGATTTATTTCATTTCACTTTCAGATGTGAACACTCCAAGGAATTAAGAATTAAGATTTGGCGAAATTTGGAAAAATGCCTGTTGGAACATGGTTATACCCATGTATGGGAACATTTTACTCTCTCTTCCTTAACTACGAAATTTACGCTACTGTTTGGAATATCATCCAATTATGACCATGCTGTTAATGATATATTTGACAGTGCTTGTAAAACTTTCCTAAAAGAAGCATGGCGTTGCCGTATGGTAGCTCTTGAAGGTGCTGGCTGTGACATTTCTGTGTAGATTCTTAAAAAATTAACTGTGATATATAAGCTAATGTGTATGTGTGTGTATGTGTATGTATATATATACACATGTATATATATATGTATACACATGTATATATATATATATATATATATATATCTTCAACTGAGCCTATTCACAGTAAAGAAATAGAGTTGTACAGTTCCCTGTAAGGTGCAGATTCCATAGATTTTAAATGGAACTCCTATATTGTATTTAAGTTTTATCTATTTTGAAGTGTACTTTAATTATATACATTGTAAATATGACGATGATAAACACTTATTTTCTACATTATAAACCAAAAGTGCACGATGTACTTGTCCTTACGCTTTCTACAGTTTCTCCCAATGAGTGGTTTATCTCTAGTTTTAGCGCGGGGGACAAAAATTATGATATTGATGATTGGTTACACCAGTTGAAAGCAAACTTTAAATGGGTAAGATACTTGGACGCATCATGGAATAAACCCTGTTCCATCGATGCCCCCGGTGTAAAGGGGTAGTTTTCCTGATAAAATTATTTATTTATTTATTATTGACAAACCATTGGCATTGGGTGCGGAATTCGCGATTTGGTATTTTGAAGAGGTAGCATCCAAAATGTATGTGTGAGTAGTGTTAAGGGAAGGTTAATTTGTCAAAAGAATGTAATGGACAATATATATGTTTATATACATGGAGCTATGAGAAGCCTATTGATGGTTGCATGTGCATGTAAAAAGTAAATTTCAAATGGTAAATGGATGCTGTTCCACGTACGGCTCAATGCTGAACGTAGATACAGCCCTACCACACACAAATCTTTACACAAATCTTTACTTTGTAATATAGACGGCTTATTGTAATATACTTGGACGCATCATGGAATAAACCCCGTTACATTGATGCCCCCGCTGTAAAGGAGTAGTTTTCCGAATAAATTATCATTATTATTATTATTATTATTATTATTATCATCATCATCATCATCATCATCATCATCATCATCATCATCATCATCATCATCATCATCATCATCATCATCATCATTATTATTATTTGGCTGGGGGAAGGTGGTGGTGGTGGTGGTGGTGGTAGTGGTGCTTGAATTGCAAGTTTATCAATGTGCAAAAAATGTTACTTCACCTGTTTAAATTTATATCTTTCCAATGTCACTTTCGTCTAATGTTGTCTCCCTATGTTTAATATAAACTATGGCTTATCTAAACAGTACATCGCAAATCAAACAATTCACTCAAGTATTGCTAAAGCGCGTGCACACTCTCCTGATAAACGCAAACATTTTCAGATTGAATAACACTTCAATCAAGCGTATTATGATACTTATTAAGTATTGTTTTTCCTGGCTTAATGACTGTAATTTTATTTGTCCTGACATTTGGGTATTTTTTTTCTTCATAAAGATGTTAGTACCTGAGAACCATAAGGGCAAAGCATATCGATGGTTATTTGCTTGTGTACCTGGATGAAATATGGGTTGACGTCAATGATATTGACTCTTACCTATGCTTGGTTTAAACATATTTTATTCAACTAAAGTACTTTTTTCTTGTTATAAACATATTTTTTAATGCTTGGGAAAGAGGGCTCAGCCCTATACTAATCCTTCTCGTGAGAAAAGACAAGTGGGAACAGGACAGCACGAAACGTAAGTGGAGTTGGGAACATGGTGCAGATGGCAAAACCCAGACAGCGAGGCTGCACCGAAAATATGTTTTAACCCATGTAACCTGTACAAATGACTGTTATGAAGCTAAAGGACAAGTCATACATATACCTCGGTCCTTATGTTGACGGTTTATACATACTGAGGTCTTTAAATTGACGGGATGTTCATGTAAACTCTTCACTGACCATGCAGCAACATGAGTTAACTCCTGAGGGCTGGAGGGCAGGCTGCAGAGCTCAGCGCACTCGACCGCAGCAAGGAATTCGAGAACCCTGGGATCCCCCGTCACAGCATGTAAACGCAGCACTGCCGCCATCATGCACAGGCTAGTTAAACTAAATAAAATCATCCAACAATGGCACATACACGAAATAACGGTAGTATGGTGGCTCAATGGTGCCAAACAAAGTTGTTTTTTTTTTTAATCCTAAAAAGTCGTAATTATGATATTTTATCTCATAATTAAAAGATTTTATATCGTCATTTTGAGATTTTTACTCGTAATCATGAGATAAAAAAATTTTTGGTTAGCACCATTGAGCCAGTTTATGGAGGCTGAATGGTGCCAACCCAAAAGTTTTTTTTTTATCTTAAAAACTCGTAATTACGAGATTTTATCTCATAATTACGAGATACATATCTCGTAATTACGACATTTTATCTCGTAATTGCGAGATAAAATCTCGTAATTTCCAGTTTTTATCCCGTTATAACGAGGTAAAAAATAATTTTTTTGGTTGGCACCATTGAGCCACCATACTGTAGGAGCTGTTGAAGTCATTTGCTGCGTCAGCCACTGACGTAACTGACGAAGAATGGCTTCAACAGCCCTGTCAGTCATTTTGTCCATGTGAACCGAAATGTTGGCGTTCAATACTTATATTAACATTTGTCTGAATTAATATCTGTTTAAAATCTGCCATACAACTGTTAAAAGCATATCAAATTCACTCATAAGAACTTCATTGTGATGGGAGAAAACAGGTTAGACAGAACAACAAAAACGAATGCTGACGTCGACCGGTAATCAATTACATTAACACATAAAATATAGTTCTTGGGAGAACTATTTTATTCAATGTTTGGGTGAGGAGTTCTAACGTGTAAATATAGTAATCTTTTTGTTTAAAATACTGTTTATATTGTTGTTTACCATTATGCTCTTCCGCGGTCTATCATAGTATAGTGCCACATCAATGTATATGTCAATGCGCAATGTGATTCGCCGTTGTAGTTCATGACCGTGCGTTTATTATAGAATGACGCCAAAGAAAGGTCATATCTCTCTAATGTTAAACTTTGGACTGAATGTTAATAGAAAAAAGTGAATACTGTAGTGATGGTGTTAAACAATACATCGTACCATGATATCATAGTGGAAGGCAGAAAAACCGTAACAGCTTGAAACAGAAAAGAGAAGATGGAGCATTGACTTCAGAGAAATAAAATTCAGTTTGATAAGAATTAACAAACCACAACTGTGTGAGGTAATGAAACGGCATAAACTAGTTCCTAGATTCAGGTAAACAGCCTACCAAAGGAATTAGGACATGAAGCACGTAGATTGCCATCATATCACTGCATCTAAATCAGCTTGAGTAATATGATGTGAAAGGACAGGTTGATCACAAAGACAATAAATTCAAGAAAACAAATGTGACGGTTTAAGTTGAGGAGACACTGCAAGAAACGAATGACCGCTGGGTGGGCTGTTTTAACAAAGTTAAACCAGAAGTGAAGGAATGATAGTAGCAAATAGATGGGTAGCTTGATGCAGAGCTTGTGCCTGTATTCATTCATCTAGAATGAGGTGACGAAGACACAGATGACTAGAATACAGACGACGGGGCTACAGACGAGAAGGATACAGACATGGTGTGAAAAGTAGAGGTCTGTCGCCAGGTTACCCGTACGAATTGAATTGGTAAAACATCTGCATGTTGCAGCGTGGGCCAAGGTAGACCACCGTCATATATGTTCCTTGTCATGTAGTTTTCCTAATTTTCATCTTTGTTTACAGATGATATACTGCACTACTTTGATGCCAAAGCATAATTTACAAAGCTGTATATTCCCATACTAAATAGGGCTGATCTGTAATACTGAATTTGCCAGAAAGTGGCGATGCTCATCTTGTTCACAGATGACGGCCCACTTCTTATGGGCCCCTCAATTATTCACACTATTAACAAGGAGAAACAACCACTATAAGTTAATCTTCTTTATTGCTGATTATATTCAGCCTTTAACTTTTATCTAATCACATTTGGTGTGTTATTCATAGGTAGCAAAATAAACGTGAATTTCAAGACAACATGGGAATTACAAAAATTTGAATCAGTGATATGAATACATTGTACTCTGACCTCAAATGGGTTGCCAGATGTCACAAACATGAAAGGTTGTGGCAAGAATTATGTCCTCTGAAATCGCCCTGTTACATTGGACGTCCACGAATATATGACGTATTCATTTTAAATCCAAGGTCAATCATTGCTCAATGGTCTCGGAAAAAATTATAAGAAATCGTAATGCAATTCATAAGAATCGAAGATATATATATATATATACATATATATATATATATATATATATATATATATATATATATATATATATACATATATTGCCATCGTTATCCCCTTACTTGCACAACATGGATACCAACGTGTTTGTGGCAGCAATTCAGATTAACCCAATTATTCAAAAACTTTCCCTTTGAGGCCAACCTTCATTACTAACTGCCGTTGCTCGATACACATCGAAACTCCATTTGAGGAACCAGTCAGTTTGATTCATGAAATGGACACACTGTGGTAGGCATCATATGCAAATGGGGGTTAATGTTTTGGGCTGTTGCACTGTTCGCGGCCATGCCAAATCACAGACTGGTGTAACAATTAGGCCTATCTGTTACTATAATGGCCCTAATAGGTTATAATTAAATGTGTTCGTTTAAACTGTTTGTTTGTGTCAGGAGTGTAAGTACATATAATACTGAAAGCCAGTCACAAATATGACATCAAGTTTAAAGAATAATTTGTAGAACATGCTGTGCACACTTCAGCTAAAGATACCCACTAAAAGACATTTGGTAGGGTGGTTTTCACCGACATTTCTCCTTGCAAGCCTTGGCTGCAGGGGTCAAACTTTATCTGGACTTCATACGCCACCTATTAATGCAATCTAATTGGTTTTGTGTAATCAATGAGATAGCACTGTAGTCAATAGATAAGGGCTTCTAGTTAGCTTCATACAGTAACTCTACTTTTCAAATTAAAAAATATGTGGTAATCATGTCAATTTTCAGAAAATACCATATGGAATTGACACATTGATCATAAAAATTGGCTGACAAAATATGAACTTGTACATCTATTTGTTACCATGGAGCAAAGGGAACTGGACCGGCGGCAGGTGTTCTTGTAATTGTGAGAGAAAGTGACAAACAAGCTGGCCGAGAGTGTGTTCACAGGGATATGAGCCCAGCTTCAAAGAGTGTTGGACTTGAGTAGGGAAAAGAAAAATGGGAGTAAGAAACAATTTTCTTGGTAGTGGAGGCGTACACACCATGAATCCTTTTCTTCCCAACGAAAGCACATCAGCCATACACGACTTCTCGCTCATTAGTATTGCTGTTTATCAATGGTATGATAGTGCCACAGAAGTTAAATATTGTATGCAACATACACACCTCTTGTGAGTGTGAAAGGGATGTCTTACTGTCGAGCAAACCTCACATATGTGTGTCTTGAAAATTATTAAATTTTGTAATGTTTTTAACATTTTGTTCAATGATAATCAAATGAGTCTGGACCACTATCTTTTGAATTAAAATTACCACTTCAGCTTTAATAGTTTTAAAATGATGAACATTAAAATCATCTAAGCAATTTGGCATAATTTCAAATTTTACAACATTAATTTTCATTTCATTAGACACGCCTATATGACAAACCAATCAATCCACTTTGCTAATGTGCGCCTTTCTAAGTCACTGTTTGTAGCTTCAAGTGCTTGCCCCAAGTTTTGCCACTGGTTACCTAAAATTTGTTTATTACGTTTGGGTCATCAATGGTACCCATTCTGTCTTGCTGGGTTACAATGCGTGTAGGGTAAGAGCTATTTCCATTTAACGCTGCAACATTCGCCAATCAGCCTGCGTGATCTTGGAACCTTACCAGTCTTTTCACTTTTCTGACAAAAAAAAAGTGACGTGGGCAGATATCCAAATCTGGTATCTTTTGGATTAAAATATCATACAAAAGCAGCCGTGTATAATACGATGAAACACACACACCCAAACCCACATCCGCCCACCCGTGTGCATAGAGGGAGCTCTAACTATACACCATCATAAGCTATTCACAAAAGTTGGACCACGAGGCCCATTACAATTGCAAGGAATAGAGTGGGAACCATACTTGCATATGGCTTATCATCATATTCAAGTTAGCCATAAAAATTTCCAGGTCAAGGCCGAAATTGTGGGTCGGTGGCTGTTAGTCAAGGCACACTGCACTATAAATATATACGCATGAACGTAAAATAATCGTACTGCCCCTTCCGTTGAAGTGAAGCATTATAGGAGCTTTGAAGTGATTGGTAATAACGAGCTACAATATGATTTTCTGTGGGCACTAAGCGGAGAGTCAAAATATTGTAATAGCCGGAGAGCAACCAGGTTGGGTTAACACTTTCAAGTTCAGTACGTTTAGTGCAGCCATGCTATCGGAGAGATCTGAGTTAGTTCTAAATTCGCCTAAAAGTGGTGCAGCCCATCCTGTTCATTGTTGAACGGCCACATCTTCTGATCACTTTTCATGAGCCTCACTTTAAGATGGGGAATTAGTGCATATAAATTTAACCTCTCTATATGTTGTTAAATAAGCATTAAACTTTCATTTTGTTACATCTGTGTGTATTTGAATGATAGTAATGTGTACTTCAGGTAGATTAGAAGGTGGTGATTCCAAACATCATCCTTATATGCAGGGTGAAACTTTCAGGTTTACTGTAATGTAATGGGATTTGCTGACCCACCGGACCTCAAATGGCATGGGTTGCTAGGTATAACAAACATGCATCATGGGAAGAAAAGGCTGTGTGTCAGGAAACTAAACCAGCCCAAATCACCCCTATTGGAGGGTGGTTTCCGGTGGACGCTATTAGGAACGTAAAACGGTTGGTTCATGGGACAGTTTTAGCTTTGTATCTATTGTCGAGACGGCATTTAGTTCTTATTCCACGCATACCAATTCAGTATCTTTTTAGTCTCTACGATCAAAGTTGTTTGTGCTGTCATGCACGCTGATACGGATTGCGATTGGCCCCTTTTACGGCCAATTGGCGTCTTAATTGACACCAAATTGAATCTTGTCAGGAAGGGTTAAACTGCAGAGCGGACAAAAATTCGGAATAAAAAATAAAAGGTTGAAATGCACTGAACGACATTCGTTCGAGTAGAAAGGAAATGAGAACTCTTTTATCAAAACAATAAAACCACAACTTGAAGGTTTTGTATTGTGTCCAAAATGCCGTTTAAGTCTTGAGATCAGACCTAATGATGCAGTAAAGAATTTGTGATTCGAAAGTATGGATTTGACACGTCTTTGCACAAACTTATTGCTGATAGTGAAAAGATAGGTTGGAGAGCGGTAGAAGAAAGACTACAAACTCAATGAGTCCTGTTTTGATGAAACAAATCAGAAACAAATATGGACTGTTTAAGGAGTGTGAGAAGAAAATGAAAGGCAGGCAAAACACCAGAGAATCAATTCACGTCAAACAGAATTTGCAGTTCGCGCCAACATGTTCAATGGGGGTGTCGCTGCAAGGGGGTTGTCGTGGGACAAGTCCAAGCACAATTTCTTTTAGCGCTGACAACTCTGTCATTAAAAAAACATAATGTGGAACGTTACAGCGAACTGCATTGGCAGAAGTGCCACAAGCACAGAAAGGAAATTTGGGCACCATTTTCCGTTCAAACAACAACGAAAAAGTACACGTGTTAACACAGCGGAATACATCAGGCTAAAGTGCAGAATTTTTTTTTTTTTTTGGGGGGGGGGGGGAAATAAAGCACTCCAAATGTATACTACATGTAGATGTAAATTATGATGGTTTCAAATTTCTGGGTTTTTTCTGGACCAAGAATATTGTAAGTCGAAAATAACGTGTCGGCACTTAAACCAGCTGAGTTTTTTTCAAAAGAAATACTAGGGTTACTTGAAAAAGGTTTTGTAAAGTTCGCAAAGAGAGAGCCACATGTGGTGAATCTGCTTTCGGTAACACTGAACAAAAGTGGAAATTCGATTCTTCATTTTAGTTATGCCAAATTGCTCTTAAGCAAACTTAAATTTATAACGGAATATATTGCTGCGTCTTGTAGTAATAACTTTGACAATGGATTATTTGAATTTTTATTTGATATTAAACCAGCATACCATCATTTGGGGATATAGGAACAGTTCCACACATTCCTTGGATTCAAAAGGTGGTGGTGCGGGGGGGGGGTGGTAAAACATTATCTTATTTTAATATTTCGTCCCGTGCCTTGTCTTCGGCAGTTTACTTTATGTAAACTCCTGGTCAGGAAGTGCAGATCAAGGACGTTAGGCGTCTATTGTATATAGACGCTAGTATTGGAGGTTCTTAGGATAAACCTGAAGGAAAACAACAGACAAACATTGTTAAAAATGATTTGTGTTCGTCACAGTTAATAAAAAAAAATCGAAAAATGTTACTGACAAAGGACAAGGTCTGCGTCATGGGTGGGTCGTCAGTTGATTTTTTGAAAATAATGAGATATCATTATCCGCCTGCAGATTTCGCAATGCAACATCCAGCGTCCCGTAACTCTTGTTATTTGAATTGGGAAGATCGATGCAGTTCTACCGGAAGTCCTGGCGACTGTAGCAGGATAATAGGCAAGGGCAAGAACAGAAGGTTCAACAGCTGCCTAAAAGAGGGCACTGCAGTCAATGGAGGGCAAGGGTTGTGTATTTCCATTACTTTACATTGTAATTTGCAACTTAATAGCTTGAAAACTACTGCACATAAGAACAGCAAATGTCAGCCAGTAAACTTAGATGCATAACTAAATACCTCACAAAAATCGTATAACCATAGCTACAAAAGTGACTGGTTTATTCAAAGTTGCTTAAACATACAAACTAATGGGAATACACAGCTCTGGCCCTCCAAATGTTTGTGTATTCAGTTGTGTATTGGGGCGAATACACACCTTAGAGCTGATTCCGACCTTTCCTATTGATATCAATGCATCATGTACTCGGAAATAAAGTGAAGTTTCATACAAGATTTCTTTGTTATCCCTAGGACATGGCCTTAGCCTCCTGGCCAGAAAAGAGCTCCCTTTTTCAACTCCCCAATGCACCAATTTGATAGCCTCTGAGCCCCACTGGGACCCAAAGCACCATGCAGTGAGAGATAACAGCCCATTAACTAGGTATATGCTAATGAGGATCTACTTTCTCCCAGTGCTTACGCCTAGCAACGAGATAAGCACAAAAAACCAATCCATGAGTGAAAGTGTCCAAACGTCTTAAAATACTGGCAAATTTGTTAATCTAAACTACAGAATTTCTACTCAAATTTGATAGTATATAGTACTTGTCAAAAATGGCAAAGCCAAAATGGTCTGCAGACTTCCAAGTTTAATATGTTTTTTAAATATCAACTTTACCCATACAGGAACAGTCCCATGTACTTTTTCCTCACATGACGTCAATAATTCTGTAATATAGCTTTGCTTCTTTCAAATTTAATGTTCACACTTTATATATTTAATGACCTTAAAGTCAGGATACACAAATTCTGCATGTGAGTTTTGTTTATACGAACATATTAAGGAAGGACTAATCGTTACACATTCATGCACTTCAACAAAGTTTGTTTCCTTTTAAACCGGTCAGCCAAAACAGATCAATGCCGTTTGTCGAACAGAAACAATAGTAACTGTGTCAGCTCACACTCGAACGCACTTTTTCCAGAACAACTGCAACTGAGTCAACATATTGAACAATGCATAAAAGCAATGACGCCCAAAGACCCTCTGTTGCGTTTTCATGTCGCCTGCTCGTGGAGATTAACCAGCTTCACACTTTCACCCCTACCCCTTGTAACTGCTGGGAGTTCCCATCCATTAACCTTAATCTCCCGAAGCAGGTGACACTTTATTCCAACTTGTAATGTGTGGTATCTGTGTTTGTGTTGTGCTGAATTGTATTGCTCCTTAAAGCTGCTACGAATCAGACCAATTTGTCCTTTGAGACTATGGATAAGCAAAACTTTTGTGAAATTTATGTCGGTTATGTGGACAGGTCACACTCAAAAGACGACATGGCAAATTTTATTCGAGTGAATATGGGTCTTACCTCACCGGAAATATACGAACTGTCCTCAATGAATAGTAGTTGGCGATCCTACAAGGTCCGAGTGCCAGCCCACAGGGCCCAAGATATCATGAGCTCGTCTTTGTGGCCACAGGGGGTACGCGTGCGGCCTTTTCGTAGAAACGGTAGAAACAAGGGGCAAGGGGTTAACACACCAATTTCAAGGGGTAATGCACCCGCCACGCAGATCAGAGCTGCGAGTGACCCAGGGAGTTTCGCACAATTGCCAGCCTGGGCATCAGGTCAGCTCGGGTCACAAGCCAGGCGCACTGTATCCAGTGCCGGAGAACAAAGCGTCAAGCAAGTTAACCCCTGGGCGTCCGGAGCTTCCAACCTTGCTTACCAACCCTGGCACCCAGCACCACAGTGCACCCCCGGTTGGGCGGCCTTTGCGCAACAGCCAGCAGGGTTCGTCCCCCCGGGAGGGCAAAGTCAGGTGCCGGCGCAAGAGTGGCTCACCCCCCGGGAGTGGGTGTGGTCACGATAGACCAGCCAATAACGAAAAAATTGACAATTCTAGTATCACATCACATGACAATACGGGAGCCACCAATGTCAAGACGATCAATCTGATCTGCGAACATTATAACCGCAAGGGTCTTAAACATAATATCGATTACATTCTTGACAGATTGAAGCACTGTGATGTGCTATCATTTAACGAGACATGGCTGAGACCACACGAACTCAGTCTTATTGAAAGGGCTATCCATGACAGACCTACGTTTACTGATTTTAAATTTAAGGTTTTCGCGAAAAGTGGTATGGTTGACGCTGAGCCGGATTACTCCGGTCGCCCTTATGGCGGGGTTGCACTTATATTCAAAAATAAAGTTGCTGGTGATCTGTCATGTCATGAAATTGAAACGCAAAGTGATCGTGTGGTATCTATGGCTCTCTCCGATGCCACTGGTAATATTATTCATGTTTTTAGTAGTGTTTATATGCCTTTT
Source organism: Hermodice carunculata (assembly GCA_964020975.1). Classification (NCBI taxonomy): domain Eukaryota; kingdom Metazoa; phylum Annelida; class Polychaeta; order Eunicida; family Amphinomidae; genus Hermodice; species Hermodice carunculata. The sequence continues at coordinate 44,990,858 of OZ026625.1, forward strand.
TATAGAACCGGAAGCAGTAATGAATATGTGGAAGTTCTTACTATCCTACAATCTCTTGTTGATCAATATGCTCCAGTTGCACCTGTGAAATTCTTGGGTGATTTCAATGCACAGTTACCTACATCAGATAAATTGTGCAAAAACTGGTATAGAAACAAAGGGTATACTGTCCTTAGCCGGCTTTTATATGATTTTATAGAGTATAACGACTTGGTCCCAGTTGATATGCAACATTCCCAAGAGGTCAAGTACACATATTTTTGCCATGGTAACCAGACTTTCACTTGGGTGGATCACATTCTTGCATTTGCCCGAGATATGGATCACATCAAATCATGTAAAATCGTCCCTTTGGATGATAGTAATTTAAGTGACCACCTCCCCTTGTGTTTGCACATTCAAGTACAATTGTCGGGGCAATCATGTTCAAACTCTCATATGAAAAGCTTTAATCCAGTGGTAAGTTTTCTCCCTCCTAACTGGACGAACAGTGAGCGTAATGACTTATATAGGCAACTACTGGTCAATAAGTTGGGTTCTATAGGTATTATGGGGGATATTAGTGTAAGTAACCGAGAAGACGCACAGAGGATTGTGGAGCAGAGAAACTGGGGGACATTAATGCCGCTATGCTTGAGGCATGCGCAGAAGCCGGTTGTCTTCCTAAAAAACGTTATAAACCAAAACATTACTGGTGTCCGCATTTAAGTTATTTGAGAGATAAGAAAAGGTTCTGGTATTATCTATGGGTTACTAATGATAAACCTAGAGCTGGTGCGGTGTATGTAGGGTACAAACACATTAAAAAGATGTTCCGCCGTTACAGTAGGCAATATATGCAAGGTCATGTCAACAGGGATTTTCAACGCCTTAACAGCCTGTATAGAAATCGTAAGATGTCGTCTTTTTGGAATTTTATTAAGAAGAGCAAGAGGAACAAAACTGATTCCACACTTAATGTTAACCAGTTTGCCGATCATTTTAAAGGTATAATGCAAGACCCCGGTGATCTATCTGAGGAACATAATGCTATTAAGTGTCAGGTGGATGCTATATTTGAAAAGCATATGAAGGATACCTTTGATGATGTTGCTGTATCCCCTAAAGCGGTGAATAAGTTCATTTTGTCACTAAAAGGTAACACTGCAGCTGGTGTTGACGGTATATTTCCGGACCACCTAAAATATGGTAACTCAGACATTTTATGTTCCACCTTGTCTAGTTTATACACTTTTATTCTACGCTGGAGTGTTGTTCCGCGCGTTTTTCAGGTTGGTATTATTGTTCCCATCCTGAAAAAGCCTACATTAAATCCTAACGACGCTCAGAACTACAGACCTATCACAGTGAGTTCAGTAAACTCCAAGCTACTTGAATGTTACCTTTCGCCTACTGATGGCGCTGCCCCGACTCAGTTCGGGTTCAGGGAACACAGAGACACGTCTATGGCTTGTGCTTTTTAACATGATGTAGTTAATTACTTTCACAAAGCCAAATCTCCCTTATTTATGTGTTCTCTTGACGCTGTCAAATGTTTTGATACCATCTGGCACCACGGATTATTTTATAAATTGTTACATGCATTGCCTTTGTCTCATTGGATGTTCCTATTTAGGTGGTACTCATCACTTAAAACCAAAGTCAAATGGAATGGTGACGTAAGCACTGTGTTTCCTGTTACTAGAGGTAGGCGTCAGGGTAGCATAATTTCGCCAAAGCTTTTCAACATTTTTATTAATGATCTCTTGTTAAACCTTGATTCTGTTGAACAGGGTGTTAGGATTGGTGACACGAAATATAATACATGTGCTTATGCAGACGATATTACCGTGTTTTCATCAAGTGTAACTGGGTTGCAATCTCTGATTGATGTATGTGACAGGTATGCTAAAAAGTGGCGATTTTCTTTTGGAATTACTAAGACCAAATGTATGTCATCACATGGATCAATGTTTGCTGGTAGCCCTTGTTGGAAACTGGATGGTGGAACTATTTTACAGGAGGACTTTATTAACATTCTCGGTGTAACGTATTCGCGGGACAATAGTTATAAACTGCATGTTTCGGACCGCATTTCCGCGACCAGACGTTGTATGTATGGACTAAGTAGCTCTGGGTTTACTTACCCGGGACTGGACACATATTCTAAAACTTATCTTTGGAAGACTACTGGTCTACGTTGTCTTCCTTATGGCATGGAATGTATATGTTTAACAAAAAGGCAGATACAGTCGCTTGACTCTTTACAGGGTAATATACTCAAATCTGTTCTAGGGTTTTGTAAACGTTGTCACCACTCTGATTTATTAAGAGCCTTAAATGTTACCCCGATTGCTGACATTATCTTGAGGGACACTTTTTCATTACTTAACAGAATCTTTAAATGTGCTTCACCTTATAGATCTCTTTGTTCCCATTTACTGGGCAAGTATATTGTTGACGGTTCTTTCAATGTAAGTACTCTCGTAGGCAGGATAGTCTCATGTGGCCAATCACCTTGGTCTATTATTACCAATGATTTTACGAATCCTTCTACTTTGTCAAGTGTACCTTATGGCGTTGCTGACTCTCTCAAATATTTAATTAACAGTTCTCAATTTAATATTCGTAATAGCAGGGAACACCGTATCGCAACGCTGCTTGTGAACTCCTTTTAACCTTGTCGTGCATAATCTGTTATCTTTCGGCTTTACTCTCGACCGTAGCTTTTATTTCAACACTTTGTGTTTAGTTTTACTTAGTTATCCTGCTTGGTCGGATCTCCGAGTGGTGGCGCGGGTGTCCGTCCTGGTGATGCCTGCCCCACCACGAGGACACATGACCCTGCCTTCGTCCTGTGGGTGTGTGTCTCCGCTGGTGAGGGCCTCCTTGGTATTTACCGGGTCCTGACCAGAAGAGACACCAAATTTAACCTCTTTTGAGTTCCGTCGTACTGTAGTTTGATTATTTTGGTGCGTGTATTACATGTTTGATCTTGATGTATATGGTAAACGTATTTTGATGTATGTATATTTTTCCTCGTTTTCGGGGGTTTTAATAAAATATTATTATTATTATTGGATTATGATGGACTGTGATGTGCGTATTACATTATATCTTGTTTTGTTGTGTTGTCTATGTAGACATATATTGCCATGTATAATGTGCGTGGTGTAGTCACATAAAGTCATTCATTCGCGTGGACATCTAAGAGGCCTAGAAGCAACAGTGGTACACCCATAACTGTGACCACTTATAGTGGAATGCAATGGAATTAATGAAACTATAAAATGAAAATAATCAAACAACATTACGAACCATTTGAATATTAGATTGCTTATAATAATAATAATAACAACAACAACAACAAACAACAATAATAATAATAATACTAATAATGTTAATAATAATAATAATAATAATAATAATAATAATAATAATAATAATAATAATAATAATAATAATAATAATAATAATAATAATAATAATTTATTGAAATCTACCCCGTTACACAGGGGGCACCAGCGGACCGGGGTGATCCGCGGTGCGTTCAAGGACAGTGTATGGATCAGTATATGCATATAAAACACAAGTGAAAACTACAAACTAAAACAATAATGTTAAAACATTAGTTACCAGCAGTTTGTGCATGCTAGACAGTTTCTAGTTGTTCACGTCGGTATTTCCAAGCTTCTTTTAAAAATACCCGGCAGGCAGCATCCATGTTTTCATCACTTAGAAGCATATGTGCTTTTATGTTGGGGGATACGTTCACAAAGCTCACCCAAGTAGTAGGGCATACTGATTTAATATATGTTTCCAGGCTCAGAAGACATTTTATTTGTAGGTCTTGGAGACCTTTACAAGCAAATGTGAAATGTTCAAAATGTTCTCGCCCATTATTACATAACTTACATTTCCCGTCAAAAAATCCCCAACGGGCCAAGTCCGTCTGAAGCCCTAGACAACCTGTGTGAGCTTTAAATTTCAATCTTCTACCTTCAAAGTCACCACAGGAGAAAAGGTACTTTTCTGCTAAAGTAGATTTTTTACAGAATTTATAAAAGGAAAGTGAACTTTTGTCATTTATTTCTTCGAAGAACTTGTTCTTAAAATTATCCAAACTTGATATGTGGAAAACCGAGGGAAGGTCAACTTTCTTATTTGTAACCCCGTAATCTAAGCCCACATTAACTAAAATACGTTTAATTTCCTTAAAATAATTCCAGCATGACGACTTGTTATTTACAAAATTTGAATCCATGTCTTCAAATATTTGCTTACACAACCTTGTATCCGGTACATCATGTCGTAGTCGGTTAAAATACTTAATCCTCAGTTTATCCAGGACGAGGCCACACGGTAGCCAACCAAGTTCGCCCAATGTAGCAGTAATAGATGGAGTACATTTGATACGTAATATAGCTCGTGCAGCTATATACTGCATAGACTGAATAGATGACGTACTTCGCCATACTGCACATCCATGAGAAACTGATGGCATCAGAACACTTTTTCATAGACTGTCGCCAAAAGTAACCCGGTTTACATTCTCGTGCGATGCCAGGATGCTACACATGTATCCTACTAATTTAGACATTTTAGGCTTCAGATACGTACCAATATGTTTAGCGTCTGGAAGTGATTGACAAAATTGAATACCAAGATATTTGTACATGTTGCACTCTTGAAGGAGCGTGTCACCCAATAACCATATTCTATTATTGTCTAACCTCTTACCAATAACCATGACCTTAGATTTAGCTCCATTAAATTTCATTCCCCATTTAAGGGCAAACGAGTTAGCTACTTCGAGCATTCGTTTAGGTTGATCTTGGTTTTCAGCGAGAAGTACTGTGTCGTCAGCGTAAAGTAGTGCCGGCAAGATCCGGTTTTTATATTGAATTCCCAGCATTTTGATTAGGTCATTCATTACGACTGAGAACAACGTAGGGGATAAAATACATCCCTGCTTAACACCATTCCCTACATTAAACCAATCAGACTCGACAGGGCCAAAGATAACCTTATTTTCAACTCTTTCATATAATGCTCTTATAAGCCGCCATGCTTTGCCCTGGATTCCGATGTTCCAAGGTTCACAGAATTGACGGTCTCTATTTGCGGTATCAAAGGCCTTTCTGAGAAAAGCAAGTCAAGACTTTTTACCCTCGTCTTTTCTTAGGCTGCACAACCCCTTAATTACAAAAAATTGGTCTTCCAGACGTCGGCCCTTTCTATATGCCCCTTGTAATTCACCAAGTGTCCCCTCATATTCTATATATTGCATAATTTGTCTTTCCATAACAGCTGTAAATACCTTGTAAACATTTGGTGTCACAGTGATGCCCCGATAGTTATCCAGAGATTCAGGTTTGGCAGCTTTAAAAATTGGATAACAGCTGTAAATACCTTGTAAACATTTGGTGTCACAGTGATGCCCCGATAGTTATCCAGAGATTCAGGTTTGGCAGCTTTAAAAATTGGCTTGATCATACCCTTTAACCAATCATCCGAGAACATCTCACATAGTTTACACAAATTGAAAAGTTTTTCCAGCGTACTTACAATAGCAGGCCCACCGAATTTTAAAAACTCGTTTGGAATATCATCAAAACCGCTTGATTTCCCATTTTTTAACTTGGAGATGCATAGAACTATTAAAACCTGGTTAATACGGACCTGTGCAAGACAATTTATACTTTCAGTGCAATTATATAGCATGCTTACCTTATCGCGTAATAACACATCAGACCTTTCGTTTGGTCCCTGGCCACCAAGATTTTGCCAGTAAGAGGTAAGAAATTTCCTTATTTCATGGGGGTCATCAATGAGTCTATTTTCATTATTGGGATCCCTTATTCTGATCGGATACGAATTATTTTTGTTAAGGCGCCGCAACATGCGCCAGTATCCCCTGGTGTTCTTAGAACCTTTCTGTGCATTGAGAGTTATAACCCTTATTTTATCTTTGATTTTCTTGGAATATATTCTGTCTTGAATTTCACGTTTCTTCTTGAAATATTCCTCCCAAATGTCTCTTATTGCATCAGGATTAAAAGTAGTCTGTCTAGACCAAAACTTACAGAACTTGCTGGCCATGCGCCGGCTGTGTATCAGCGAGTTTACTTCTTTGTCAAGATATTGACCAAATTTAACCCTTTTCTTTCCAATTACGGAAGTAGCCGTATCATGTATAATTCTCTTCCATGTCAACCAAGCGTCGTTTACAGAGGTAAATTCTTCGCATTCAAAGTCAGCGAGGTGAGACGAGAGCTCCCGCTGAAAAACACCACAGTCTTTGACATTTGCAATGATCCATCGTAAATACGCCGGATTTTCACTTATTGAGTTACTCTGATTACACACATCTAAGTTGAACTTAAGATAGATGGTATTATGATCGCTCGAAATATCAAAACACCCCTCTTCATCAATAACCATGGAGTCAAGGTATGTATACAGTTTGTCAGTTGCCAGAGCATAGCCAATAGTGGATCTCTGCGTACCTCGGTGACAAGTATAAGTACCTTCACATAAAAGTGAGCCATTCAGAACCTTGAAATCGGTGGTTTTAACTATATTCTCCAATAAAGTCCCATTAAAACTTTCCTTATTGTTTATTTTAAAATTTGATATTTTACTGTTAAAATCTCCTAATAAGAGGCATTCATAGCCTAAGTTCTTAAAACTACTTATATTCTCTATCAGCTTATTTGTAAGGGCCGTACTCACGTCCCTGTCGATGTTATCATTGGGAAAGTTGATGAGATTGCTTACTTCCATATATATATATATATATATATATATATATATATATATATATATATATATATATATATATATATATATATATATATATATATAAATAAATATATATATATATATATATATATATATATATATATATATGAATTACGTGTCAATCTAAAATGGAGCAAAAGTTAAAAGAATAATTTCGTTTCATTTTCTAATGGGTGTATCACTTCACAAATAATATGTTTTCATGTGTGTATATAATATCAGGCGCCGATATTTGGGTTGGTCGTAGTGAAAGGCTTTTTTCGTATCAGTAACTGAGACTGAATTGATTAAGCAGTCAGTATGTACCAGAATATAGCTGGTGATCCTATTCTAATTTAGTCAATCTACACCACTCCCAACGTTATAATCACAGAACTGAATGCATAGAATCTATGCACCCCCAACAATAATTTGAAGTATTCTGTAAACTTTTAGGATATTAGATAAGGCCTAATATTAGGTTGTTAATTTATCTATCCGTCCGGCTTTTCCTGAATGTTGCTGTTCGAGATGAAATGAAAAACTCATGCAAACCCGGACACAGGGAATACCAGACAAACTAGATTATATTGTGTCAATTTTAAATTCCGTGTAATTCACAATCACACTTCCCAGATGCTGTCATGAAAAATACCAAGCTGGTTTAATGTAATACATATCACAAAGAGAAGTTTCATTATGAAAAAGGAAAAGCTGTCAAGAACTTCGTCTCTAAAATATTTTTCTTTTGTCTTGTTGAAGGCAAGCACGTTAAGGTTGCAAATAAGTTGATAAATGAAAATATAGAGACTTGGACAACCAACATAAAGCTTTCTCTTCACAGTTTGTTCCCTGTAATAACCAAAAGAAACCATAAATCTTAAGTGTCCGACTTTACCCATAATCACCTTATATTTTGAACATCATTTGCCACGGTTTGCGAGTGGACTCCCCCACACCGCAAGCCAGCATTCATCAGATAGCTATGGTGTATGGTGGTACAAAAGTGCAAACTGAATTTTTTTTTCTCTCTCTCTCCACAAAAATGCGAAGGCGAAAACAAGAAAATAAGAAAAACAGAACAGCGAAAACAAGAAAACACGAATGCGAAAACACGAAAATATAAAACACGAGGGCGAAAAAGCGAAAACACAACCACGAAAACACGACCGAAAATATGTCGTGTTTTCGCATTCTCGCCTTAGGTTTGTTTGTTTTTGTTTTGTTGTTTTATTTTAGTGTTTTCGCATTCGTGTTTTCTTGTTTTCGCTGTTCTGTTTTCCTATTTTCTTGTTTTCGCCTTCGCATATTTATGGAGATAGAAAATTTTGGGGTTTGCACTTTTGTGTCACCGGGCTAACCGTTCGCTCGTACTGTTTATTTACCTGCGAGCGTGGACATTTTATTGTAGAGAAACTTCAATACCTGTGACTGGCTATTTGTACTTTTGTTTGAAAGACAAATTCCCCTGTCAAACGAATAAAAATCAAACGACCTTTGGGTCCCAATTTGAATTATGAAGTCCGAAATTTACGCTAAAAGTAAGGTAACTGCCTGTTTGCGGCCTTAGTGTTTCTCTTCTAAAATATTTTACACTGCTGGAAAGTGCAGGATTTTGTTTTGCCTCTTTGTGTAAGAAACTGTCTAATTGGTTAAAATTAAAAGATTCCTAGGATATCCCTCCAATGATAATGTAAAAAATATCTTTTTTTTTTAAGTCGATGGAAGTTTCAAGGGCGGTCTTTGGTGAATTCAGTCACGTGACATGCACCATACAATCAAATGGGTATAGTTCTCTGTGCTCCCAGCATGTCCCCAACTCAGAAATGAACAGGCCGCGTGCCCGTATAAATCATTGGATCAAGGACCTGTTTTTTACGTTCTTATGCAGTGGCATAATTTTCCCAACACTCTAACTTTAAGGGAAAATACCGCTCAAAAGGATGGTATTAAACAATTTCATAATGTAAGGTATTGAAATTACTTGACCGTTTACAATGAAATCATTCATAAGTAAATTTTCACCGGCGGATATTCAATATTTTAATAGAGTAAATGCAGTTCTTATTTCATCATGGCTGAACTTATCATCTAGTTCATGAAACATTTCCTGTATCCCATCCAATGTTGCTGACTCCGAAAACTCTAATATCTCTTCACCAGGCTGATCCAAAACACCCTCAAGATTATTTACATGTTTAAAGAAGTCTGCAAAAGCATCTACCTAAACTTTACCTTTACACACACAATTATTTTGCTTAGGTAATTTCCAAGATAATGGATGCATTTCACACCACGCATTACGAAGTTTTTCTGTTTGTTGTCTATCATGCTCAAATGGGCATTTTCTAGCAAACTGTTTCAACAATTTTCGAAAATTCATCATGTTTCCCAGCTTCCTCGGAGTTATGACGCCTATCATCGTTTAAAGTAACAAAATAGTTTTGTCGCAATTCCATGTTCTCATCATTTGCCCAGATAGGTTTTTGTGGAATCCTGTCCTTATACGAAGAACCAGACCTTGACATTTCAACAAACAAAGGATCTGCAGCGTTATGCAAAGCGTCTGTACATATTTTGACTGCCTCGTTGTGTTTTGGTCATTAAATAAATATCCAGCTCCATTGCAAACCATTTGTACAATATAATTGTTTATTTCACAGAAACAAATAAAGATAGCGTATCAAATGCTTTGATATGACAAATTTGAGTGACAAGGTACCATTTAGAGCAATATATAAATAAACAGACAAACAAATGAATGAGCAAACAAACAAACAAACAATAAATGAGTAAATAAATAAATAAATTAATTAATAAGAAAAATTAACATGGAGGCAACATTTTAAAATATCATTTGTCAGCATCATGTTTCCTTCAGGTATGAAAGCACCATCAGCTGACTGACAAGTCAGCTGAGGTAAAAATAGAAAACAAAATGCAGCTCAACCTCTTCAACAAATTAAGGTCTATAGGACCCTAGGAGTGACCTTATGCAATTTGGAAGCAATTGGCCAAGCGCTTTTTTTTTTTTTTTTTTTTTTTTTTTTTAAGGATTTGATAAAAAAAAGGGGGGGGGTAAAAAGGTTAAAAATCATTGGAGCATGTCCATTTGAACACACTTGGTAGATACTTACCCAAGGGACATTGCTACCATGACGGAGGTGAGTCTGGCTGACGTATTTAGAGAAGTCGAAAATGTGAATTAGCATTAAAATGCCTATTGGCTTACATTGTAATCAATAGGAAGGATGCGTTTAGCGATAATTACCCGAATTGAAAAAAAGAAAAAAACACCAGTCAAAATTAGAGATCCCTATGTGTGCCACCAACCGAACAACATTGTTTGACCTTTGTACAAAGAACATATCCGCTAAATTTCAGCTTGATCTGAATGATGGCTCTGGAGAAGACGTTGAAAAAAGGGGAAAAAAAAACACACACACACACACACACACACACACACACAATGATAGAAAAAAGGGGAAAATTGCAGCTCCACCTTTTAAAAAATTAAGTGTTAGGGGTCTCCAGAAGTTACCCTGTGCAATTTCTAAGCAATTGGCCAAATGGTTTTGGAGACAAAGATTTATTAAAAATTCACCAAATCAATAATAAAAAATCATAACAAATTCAAAACTCACTGGAGTGTGACCAGTTAAACAAACTTGACAGAGATCCGCCCAGAGTACATTCCCATCAAGTTTAAAGTGATTTTGCACAGAGGTTTTTGACAAGAGGTCCAAAATGCGAATTATGGACTCTATATGGACGACGGACGGAGACTCTACACATAAGCTCAGCTGACCGACACGCCCGTTAAGCGGTCCATGGTCGCCATAGCAATGTACATGTAACTGTCAGCCTGAGAACCACAAGGCAAAGTTGGCCTTAAATATGGCCTTTGGATGTTTTTAAATGTAACTGTCAGCCTGAGAACCACAAGGGAAAGTTGGCCTTAAATATGGCCTTTGGGTGTTATTTTATTTTTTATTTGTGTGTGTGTGTGTGTGTGTGTGTGTGTTTTGTTTTGTTTTTGTTTTCGTTTTGTTTGTTTGTTTGGGTTTTTTAATTGGGGGGGGGGAGGGGAGGGAGGCTATGCTTGCTAGGCCGATACAAGATTTCAAATAAAATATCTATAATATATTATTCTACGAGGGTTAAAACATGTTGGCCAAGATCTCATCTCCCAATTGGCCCTCAAGGGCACCATATATACATTTACAAATGAAGATGATGCCTACTAACAATTAAGTTATGATGAGGTAATACACATATTATATACATTGTAACCAGCTCTCAATATCATATGCACGGTTGTATGTTCTGTATAACTTAACACTTCTCAAAAAGCGTTTTACATATTTTCCTTTGAAGACCAATGGCGAATTTGTATTTCTAGTTTCTGGGTTACATTCGTTGTATAAAATAGCGCCTGTGAAACATAATGTTTTTGCCGGAATAGAAGTTTTGCAGGGGGAGTGGGGGTACATATCACCTCGCTTACTTGCCCTGGTGGATCTGCATTTTACTCGGGATACCTGTTGAAACATCTGAATAAGTTGTAGCCTCTCCATGTACTGCTTTGTGAAACATGCTTACTGGTCTGAAATTTATTCGCTCAAACAGAGGTAAGATACGAAACTGCTCAAAGAGTGCCTAGGATGTTCTGCTTGGGACAGCTGTCATAGCTTTGAATGTAAGCTTCTGCAGCTCGACCAGTCGACTTGTATCTGCTTGGCCCCAAACAAGCGAACAGCAATCCACATGTGGTTGTTTATATGCCATACAGAAAGTCCTCCCAGCGAAACGTTGCAAATACTGATGTTTTTGTCGCAGTAAACCAATATTTTGACTGACCTTCTAGAACTCCTAGAACCTTTTTCGCTTCGAACTGGAGCTAAACTGCTACCACTGAGGATAAATTTAAGACTGCGTTTTTGCAAGCGTTCAGCATTTTGGCGAGTGGTTACTAGCATTGATTTTATCCCACCATTATTTACAGCTATTTGGTAGTTAGCACATCAATATTTCATGAACATCATACTTTCATTCCATTTTGTTTTTAATCTGTTTACACTTTTGCCAGATGTATGACCTGTAGAATCATCGGCAAACATATCAATGAGACATTCTTCTGCATGGAGTGGTAGGCTCATGTGGATAATAAACAGCAGTAGCACTAATATGCTACCTTGTGGCACACCATCTTTACTTGGAGTGTTTGGGACTGTTTACCCTTAAATAGAACTTTTTGTTTTCTGTCTGTTAGGTAGGGCCGAAACCATTTCAATGTGATATCATCGATCTGGTACAACGTTAACTTGTGAAGCAAAATTTCGTGATTAACCAGATCAAATACAGTGCGGAGATCAAGAAAGACCAATTTCTTTAACTTTTCTGCAGATATGTCCGTTGTCCAAATGTCGATCAGGCGTGCAAGAGCTGTTTCACATGAGCGGCCTTCATTGAATCCAGACTTTGCTATGTATAGGTAAGGCTTTGGCGATTAAATACAAATTATCGTAGGTGTGCCTTTCTGGAAATCTTGCTGGTGATACTGAGCACAGAAATTGGTCTGAAATTGTTCTTTCTGACGGTTCATTTACTTTGAAAACAGGAACCGTCTATGCAGTTTTCTACATCTTTGGGAACCCACCGACCTTGAAACGCAAGTTCAATATTTTTCGAGTGGACAGAATAAAGTTGGAGCTGCCATTCTAAGCAGTTTTCACGTAACTGTACATAACCCGGCCGCCTCTGTGAGATCGCAACTGCTCAGTTCTTTTTGTACATTCTGTTGAATTGTTGTTGGAATCGAGAACACCTCAGAGGCTAGTATATTCTCTTGCAGATGTGTTTTTTCTTTTCTTTTCCTTTTTTCAATTGTGTTGTCATAAGTGCCATCTGTTTGAATAAAATGGCAATATTAGCACAAAAGTCTTTAAAATATTTGCGATCTCCTCAGGATCTGAAACATGACCCTCAATTTCACAGAGAGACACTGCGGTTTTGTGATTTGGTCCCCGAGCAAAATCTTTCAGGTAGCCCATGGTTGTGACAAATTTCATTGGCTACTTTCAATACAGGTCTGGAAGAAAGCTTTCTTTGCATCTAAAATGGCATCTGAGACGTTCTTGACTATAATAATAATCTGGATGTCACAATAGTAAACGCACACTAATTTTGAGGTTTTCCAGAATAAAGTAAAGGTAAACTAGACATGAAGATTTGCTTCAAAGCAAACCTGTCTCTGTGGAAACAGTATATCACAGAAAACATGAAATTTCAGAAACAAACCTTAGCAAAACAAGGTTCTTGGCATGCCAGTGAAAAAGCTTCAGCTGGAAAGGAAATGGCAGACATAAAGAAACAATCCTTGATGAAATATAATGCCAAGCATCGAAAAAATTATAAATAAAGAAAAAAAGAAAGAAAAAAAAGAAATTAAAAAATAAAAAGATTTGGTCATTTAGTAAAAAAGTGTAGCTAGTTCTAGTACATCTTTTATTGCAACTTTGATTAATTTATGGCATACTGTTGGCACTACAGCATAAACTGATGACAAAATGACCACCACATGGTAGCACAAAAATGTTATGCTTGACATGAGTGTAAACGACAAAGTCTAGTGATGTTCACATACATGTAACTGAATGCTGGTGGCATATCATGACCTCTTTTATGTCTTATCTATCACAAGTATGCACAAGTGTGCTATTGTTGCTACTAATTTGCATTATTTCCACTTCACTGACAGAGTCTCGCTCTGTTTAGAGATTCTAGCTCTAGTTCTTTTCTGAGAACTTAGCTCCGGACAACATTGATGATGGAGAAGCATTGGATGTGAAGTCAGAACGGCATATTCAAGCATACTAGTTTCGAAGAAAGATATTCAATATTTCAATTTTTCCAAGTCCCCCTAAAAAGGTATAAATCCCAATTGTACAAATTTTGTTTGCGGTTTAAAGGACGCAGCTACCACACAACCCTATGGATTGAAGTTGGTATGACACCTCTACCTATAAGTATTTTAATATATTAGACATTAAAAATTTCAAATACCCTTAAGAAGCATAAATTAAAATTCTACACCTTTTCTTCGTGGTTCATTGGATGTACTTCTAGAATAAACTTATGGATTTAAGTTGGAATGGAACCTTTACCTATAAAAGCTTTGAAGATTTTTTTCAAGGGGATTTAATTTGCATAATTTTCAAAACCGGCGTCCCTCTTAACAAAGAGGTCAGACTTTAATTATGTAAGTAACAGCTGGCCAAATTTGCAATTCTTATCCATAATAGCCTTGAAATAGAATGTCGAACAGATTTGCTGGTAAAGAAAGAGAAAGAGAGAGAGAGAGACAGACAGACAGACAGACTGACAGACAGACACCCAGACAGAGAAAGAAAGGAAGAATGTTTGTGTTGGCACACAGACATAAAAAAGGCGGAGGAAAGCCCGTGCTCATCTGACCCAGTAGTTTGTCCTCAATAAGTAAAAATATCAACTTAAACTGAGCCAAGAAGGGCAGACTAAAGCAAACTCACTCTGTTCTCTCCTATACGTAGTTCTAGAGTTATCAAGCAAAAATAAGTACCACTCTAGGATCTCAATATATTGAACCTGTCTTTGCGCATAGCGCCTCTATCTCTACTAAGGGAGCATCTGCGCTTAAAAAAACACACACACCTAAAACCAAAAGCAAAAAAACAAAACAAAAAACAAAACAAAAGAGACAAAGAAAAACAAAAACAAAACAAAACAAACCAAAAAAAACACGTTGGGTCTTGATAAATTGCATTAGAACCTATTCATGCACTAGAACCTCCATGTCATAAGGTATTGGACCACCTGTCATCAGGTACATCCTAAAATTAGCGACCAGAGTGGAGTAAGCGTCACGTTCGGTAGCTTTACTGCAGATGCGTGTATGCCTGTTAACACCAGGAGTTCATGATCATTACTCTAATACGTTAACTGCGTTTGTTTTACGTAAAGTGTTTTACATTTTCACACTTGCAATTAACGGCAGTTCTTACACATATGACAAGTAATTTTTTACAATAATTTGTGGTTAGCATACTTTTTTGTTTTTGTTTTTGTTTTTATTTTTTGTTTTGTTTTTTTTTTTTTTTTTTTTTTTTTTTTTTTCTTTTTTTTTTTGTTTTGTTTTTTTTTTCCTTTGTTGTTTTCCACAACATATATGTATGATTACATCAGTGTACGTACGTTTGCTGTTCTGTCTATAGGTCCTAAGATTATATCTGTGTACTACTGTTTAACGCTTTGGCATGCTACTTTTTTGCTAGATCAGGTGGTAATCGACGGGTACATGGGTATTTACACTACCCAAGCATCGGGTATGTATTCCCATTGATTGCTACTGTCCAAATTATTTACTATGTTAACACTGTTAGTGCTAAGTTTAGAATGCGTCAACAGATTTGCCAAGGCGCGCCGAGCAGGCTTTGTTGACCTGGAGCATTCGTATAGTCTTGGCAAGCGTAAGCTGCTGGCACTGCGTGAAAGGTGTGCTTAAAAAGAAGATTAACCCGTACTGTAATGTCATTTCAGGGCACATCGAGTTTTGTCAGAATTGGCAACCAGAGAGTTGATGTTCACGTGCTTTCATCCAACTTGTAACTCTTGATGTCATAGCCCATTTTTCCTCAACCCTTTCCTCTTGAATTAAGACTGAGTCAACAACTGATCGTGACTAGGGTTCGGCGCTTAGTGTCCATCCCACGTCAAGGAAAGCTGTTGACATTGGTAATTAAGCCGATGGCCTAAGGAATGTTATCTTTATAACTCATCTATAATTCTCTTTCAAATTCATTACTTAGCCGTCAAATTTGTTTGAAAACACACAGAAAGGCCATATTTGAACAGCAGCGCGTATTGGTACATGGGGCTCCGGTAAAAGTTTTTTTTGGGGGTGGAGGGTTGTTTTTGTTTTTGTTTTATTTGGGGGGGGGGTGTTTTTGTTTTGTTTTGTTTTGTTTTGTTTTGTTTTTTCTGTTTTTTTTTTTTTTTTTTTTGGTTTTGTTTTTGGTTTTTTTTTTCTGTTTTTTTATTATTATTATTATTATTAGGCCCTCTGTTCTTTAAACTAAATTTTGATGCCCCCGCAATAATTTACCAGTATTTCCAGATATCGCTCATGTTTACTTGTTTTTGAACGCGGCAGTAAATATTCTCGGCGTCCATGGAAATGATTGGTCCAGCCTTTCAAGTTTCCTGTTCCCCACATTCGAATTTTACCTAAAAACTGCCCATCACACGTCACACTTAGGAAAGACATATATCAGCCGCTTTTAACTCTGAGTCGCACCTCCTTCCCCACCCCCACCCCCACCCGCACCCCCACCCCAGCCGGTCTCAAGTGACATCGATCCCAACACAAGTTATCAGAGTTTGTTCATTATAAAATTTTAATTCTTTTGTTCTAAGTCAGCTTTAACGTCAGGAGGTGTTGTTTGCTTTAAAACCGCAAAATCCGTTCAGCATGTGGAAATAGAACAAACCTTTGGCAGGCTGAGCGGTTGATTTCCGCACACGATAAATTCACTGCGGCGTAACGCACAGAGGTCACAAGTCAACATGATGGAGGCAAAAGCAGTCTACACCGCTGGTCACTTCATCCTGACGTTCATACTCATAACTACATCAACTTCATCGAATAGCCAAGACTTGGAAACGAAGCTGGATCCTTATATAAACAAAGTTCTTACTTGTCGCAACGTAGTGGGCATGAACATAGCAGTAGTTCAAGGCGGCAAGATACTGCTCACGCAAGGGTATGGAGTCAAAAACTTAAATACGAAGGAACCAATTACAAACACTACTATGTTTTCATTGGCCTCCGTCAGTAAAGCCTTCGCCACCGCGCTGCTCGCTAAGCTCCTGTATGAGACTAATGGGTGAGTTTTCTTTCTGAGCCACCTCTTACACTGCAAATTGTTCACAGAGAATTATGTGCTCCTTGGATGATTTTTCTTCCCAATTGAAATGTTAAATTTCACATTGCAATACATAACATTATATCGATTGGATCGTACCGAGGACTTACATGACGTAATGTTTCATGCTTTTTGCATTGTCATTTAAGTGATTTCCTATGCTCACAAACAGATGACCCCACATTTTTTCTTCATGTTCATATAGTTCAAATGATAATTCATTCTGAAATGCTTTCCAAACGCCTTTGTGATAGTTTCCAGTATTTGCAACTAATTATCACATCTCATGGCTCAGGGTTGGGTGTTCCAGGTAGACTAGACATACACGCGGCCTGCCATATGTGTACACCAGACAACCATTAAATCAATATCGAGGAAAAAAATAATAGCGTGAGAAAAATGATACGACATTATCGCAACGTTAAGTTAGAAATGGTTCAAATAATAAAAAAATTAAACATTTTTCGATTATTCATATGTTTACCAATTCCACACAAAAATTTACATATTTGTTTCTAATGATGCTATGCCAGGAGGCCATATTTCGGGGAGTCATCATTACACATTAAAAATGACATAACGGAGGATTGACTTTAATATAAACGTTATCAAGATAAAGGCACACACACACCCACACACCCACACACCCACACACACACACAAATAAATAAATATATATATATATATATATATATATATATATATATATATGTATATATAATACTCTGAATGCCATCTTTTTCGAACTAATTACATTTAATTCTCTCAGACCTGCGGAGAAAACCGTCACATGCTAAATTAGGCGTTGCTTCCGACATGTCCGGCAAGCTCGAAATCCGGCCAATTCGATCTCACATCAGCCCAAAATCCAGCCTCAAATTATAACTGGAAAAATACCACAAATAAAACATATAATATAGAATACACAAAATCCCATTTAACAGATATAACATTTCCACCTCAATCCAAGAGCGTTATTCAATTACTTATAAAAAAAAAAAAAACACATGACTTCAGCTTGGTAGGATATGACCAAGCCTAAATATTACCTGCCCAATGTTAAATGTATAAACCAACCGTGACAACCGTGTTCACAATTATATCTAAACATTACGCGCATATGAACTTCATGAAATAAGAAATTTAGTCTGCGCAAAATACAAAATTGCTGCAGTCATTATTTTATACTATTTTAAACATAGATTTCAGGCAATAATATCATTAAAAGCTTACAGCTAGGTCATTTATATGCAGGGGTTTTCGAAAACACATGCGCTTATGCAAAAATACATGAAATACCTGTATCTATACCCACATGACTTTGGCGAGACATGGACAACGAAAACCTCTTATGCGACAAATAACATGAAGAACAACCGTTAGAAATTTCCCCACGATAAAGCGAGTCCCCAGAGCAGGAACCTGCAATGCTTGAACAGTTGATTGCACTAGATATAGAGGTTCGAGTGAAAAACAGCACGTGTGTCCGACTTTAAGAATATTCTTACATCAACAGTCACTATCTAACTGAAGAATAAGTTGCTTGATTATATAAGTACAAAATTAGTTTCGGCGGACAACCTAACACTGAAAGCAATTTTTTTAGGAAGTCTGAGGTAAGAAAATCATAAAATAAACAATAAAAAACTCATTTCAGCCATTCTGTAAATGACACTCTCCGCCGCTGGAGAAAGAAATATGAAATACAAAGACGATATAAATAAACCACATATACATTAAAACATGTTTATAATAATTATAGATTTAAAGATAGACTTATATTTTTTATGCATGGGACTAGTGGTATCACTTCACTGCTGTAGTTACCACTTTTCGCCGATAGTAGTCTGCTTAACAGTCATGTACCCCCAATGCACTATCGTATTGTGAAAGGGACACAGCTCTTTGGCAGAAAATGATAAAGTCTTGGTCCGCTGCATGTGCAGTTTTACAGTTTTATTGAATGTTCGCAGGTTACATGGCCACAATACAGACACAGTTCGTACATGTAAATCCACAGTGCGGCAAGAAAGCTCCAGAGCGCCAGAACACAAGTTCCTCAAATATCCAAAATCGGCGTTGTCTCCATCCCAGACCTTTGACCAATTAAAACACTAGATCCTACATAAAATTAACGAACTTAAGGAAACAAAGGCAGGGAGGGTGACAATTTTTATTTTCATTTAAATGTTGTTTTATGCGTATATTTAATGTAGATTGACAGAAAAACTAAACTGTGCTTGCACACGGCTCTCGAACTTTGCAACTTCGCTGTATAATTAAGATCGATGGCGCTGTCAACTTTATGTCCAACTTATGGGTGGCTACAAGATAAGGTTGCAGGGTAAGATGACAAAATGACCATGCTGCCGAGAAACCAGACTCACAGGTTAAACAGAGGACTTTCCGTGGAATTCATATTTGATAAACCTACACGTTTACATGTGCAGGACATCCGCTGCTGAAGACAAATCTGTTTTTCAAAAACCAGATATGTTTATTAATTTGGAGTCCGAGCACATATTAACACCCCTATTTTCAAAGTGTATTTTTTTATATTATACATCTATATATGATGATGGAATAAAGTGGAAAATACCACACGTATATGATCTCTTGGTGAAGGCTTAGATATCTTGCCAGCTTGTGACAATTTTTACGTACATTATTACGGTTTACAGTAACGATAAATACCTGGTCATTATGCAGTTAATCACATTAGAATGACGGTTGTATCTGGCTGTCAACCTAAAAATCGTTCAACGTATTTTAGCCATACAGTTCATGATTCTCATGAAAAATAAAACAATGGAGTAACTTAAGTGAAATAGTATATAGATTCATTGTGAATGGTAGTAAAATTTTGAGTGAAACTACAACATCATACATGATTGAACAAGGTTTCAAGTAAAAAGTAAATGCAATAACTGTTTCCTTACATTAAGTAAATATTACACGAATACGAATGCAAGTATCTCGCGCCACATTGAGATAACAAAACAAACCAAAATTCAGATTTGTCAAACTAATCTTTCACATACATGAAGCTTTGTATACAAGAGGTAAACTTTAGAAAATATATACATTCTTGTTTGTTTGTCAAAATGCAAAGATAAAGCACATGAAGTAATCTGACGTATAGAGGACATCCTGATCAGTCAATCTTTGGTGTACACGTGTTATGTTTCTGTTTATGTCATCAGACTTTTTTTCTGTCTGATTTAATTACACATTGGCGGTGTGTTCACCTGGTGTGAAGTTTAACATAGTAGTGAAGTTCTCCTGTAACAGGACTGAGGAAATTGCGCGGCGATTTTGACGCTACTAAGACTGTACAGGTAGCCACAGCAATGTTGATGTTTGGAGGCTTGGTGCAAATCTTTACCTTCTGGGAATCAGGAACCCTGCGTCGACCAAACTTTTGTACACTTATATGGTATGAATCCCCTCTTCTTTATTTGATGTGTTCAGATTTAATTGGTAATCTATGCTTCCTGTTGCCAGTGAACTTGGAGATGGATTTTGGTAAAGTTTGCTCTTGAGGCAGAGCTGTAAGTTCTAGGCTTTTGCCCGTGGAGCCACATGAAAGGTACACGTACATTTTTATCATCATGGATTTGTAACTACCGACATGGAGAAATAAAAGGGGATTGACATGGAAACGGCTGGACTACGAATTTTACTTGCAGTTTACCAGCTTATTTCCCCAATACATCTAACAAAGCCATGATCCACGATTACTTCCTTTTACGTCGAGTATACGTGACATACCAATATCAGTCAGCAACACCCACATCCAAGTGATTAACAACCCATCATCGTGAAAATGATTTAATGAGAACTGTTTGTGAACTAACACAAAACACATAACAAGTCTCGCCTCACACTCGTTTCAACACATTTATGTCAACTACATAATTGGATCGCACCAAATATTGTGGCAAATTACTTGAGTAAATTACCACACATAAGACAAGTGTGGAACATGTTGCCAAATAAATTGCCGGAACTTTACACTTGAACATGCTGGGTAAATCAGTTTCTGGACGTTTCTCTTAATTTTATGTATTACACTTCTAAATTTCGTGTAACTGAGCAGAAAAATTAAGAGGGAAATGTAAATATAAGCAATGAGGGTCGCTTTTGTGTGTGTTATGGCATAATGAAGCGGGTGATTGAAGCTGGCATCGGGCGAGGCGCACTGGCGTGCGCCACGCCCACGATGTCAGCTTCAATCACGCGCGTCATTATGCCATAACACACACAAAATCGACCCTCATTTCTCAAGTAGTTACCTTGTGCACTCAAATTGCAATTGGACAAGCTACATGAGAGAAAACATGAAATTTCACCAAAAATAAGGATCTTGGCATTAAAAATATACTGGTAACAAGAAAAAGCAGAGAGACAGAACGAAAAAATTTGCATAAAACAGGATGTCAAGTGTCAGCATACAAACACGATTTGGTCATGTAATGAGAAACTCTAGCTATTTGCAGAACTGTGCACTTTTTGTTGCAACCTTTATTCATTGATAGATAAATATTGACCATACAGCACAGACGTATGACAAAATAGTCACCATATGGTAGAATAAAAGTGTTAGGTTTGACATGAATGCAAACAATAAATCCATATGATGTACATACACATTGTATTTACTGCTGATAACATCATGGCTTGTTGTATAATAATAATAATTCTGTGGTCAACCGCTTTTGTGCCGCGGTCCTGTTGGCACAGGAGACCTGAAAAGGAGAAAAAGAAATATGTTAAAATCTTACTTTCCCTCATTTCCCATCCCACATGATCCCGCCTCTAAGGCAAAGGCACTTCCCTTGGCATGTTCCTGCACTGACGAACAGTCTACAGACGAACAGCCAAGGGAGCCCTTAAAAGGGCTACCAACTTTCCCTTCCAGTCCCACATTCCAATAGTCTATTGTATTGAATTACCTCCTACCTCATTACGTCTTTTCCTTGCTTCCCAGCATCCTACCAGGTAGTCCTGAACTAATTTAATACCCCTCCTGTTCCCCGGAAGATCACCCTTTAAGCCTAAAAACCATGCAACCCTTTCGCTCTCCTCCCATTGTTTAATTTGTTCCAAGCTCTTACAATTTTGGTCTTCCCTCTTCCATTCTCTGAAAATTTTGTCCCTCCTTTCACTATATGCTGTACACCAAAATAGCCAGTGATCTATAGTTTCGTCCGCCCCCTGTGTGCATGCTTTACATTTACCGTCACTTCCTGCTGTCCATTTTTGTTGTCTCTTTTCAAGATTAATTACCCCCGCCCTACATTGAAATAATAGTTTAGATCCTTTACTACCATCCCAACACGTACTCTTCTTTGGTTTTTCCATCACTTTATATGCTTTCAGTGTACTTTTCTCTCTAACTCCCCGTTTCCAGTCATCTGTCCATCCTTGCATTATTGTCTTCCAAACATAAACTTTCCAGTCCTCAACTTCATCCGGTCCTTTTAGGTCATATTTCTCTGCGATTTCATCTATGTCTCTGATCCATTTTGTTTGTTCTTTAACAGACTCCAAGTAGACTTTCCTGCACCATCTATTGTCATCTATCTCTTGCAAATATCCCCAATAGTTTAATTTTGATTTTGCTATCCTGTCATTTATGCTTAGCCAGCCTAGTTCCCCAAGGACTGTATGTCTGGTCTATTTCAAATATGTACAAGTCTACTATTATTTAAGTTGCCCCTGATTTGCATTATATCTACTTCACTTATAGGTCCACACGCCGTTCATACATTGAAACTTTACCGGCATCTGGGCGATTAACCCCAGACAAAATCGATAACAGATAAACCTACGATGTGCAGTTAGAATGGCACATCTACGCAAAATAGTTTTAAATATAGATATTTCAACATTTAAAATTTTCAAGTCCCTCTTTTGCTATAAATCCAAATTCTACAACTTTTATCTGTGGTTCTCTGGATGCGTCTAGCGCACAAACATACGAATTGAATTCAAAACCGTCACCCTTATTCATAGAAAAGCGAGACTTAATGCTTCAAAGCGAGACTTTGTGTATCGAAGTGTAAGTTTCTACGTATAAGCCTTCAAATAAAATGTCCGACAAACTTTCCGGTCAAAAAAAAAAGAAAGAAAGAAAGAAAGAAAGAAAGAGACTGAAACAACGTGTTGGCACACAGGCATTAAAAAGAGTCTGATTGATATGCTGTATAGCATGGAAAAACATCTCTCATAACAGAGATGGAGGACATATATCTGTTTTTATTATGAATAGGGGGAAATTTTACTTTGGCGCACAAAGTGGCCTGTATTAGAATTCAAATTTTGTCGGATGTACTAGGCGCAGCCTCCATGAATCAGTGTACATATGTATTGGTAGGGTGCAGAGACACCTGGTGAGTACGAAAGCTTGATGGCCAGGTCATGATTTAAAGAGGCCATATTTTTGCTTTGTAATTATAAACTGACGGAACGTTTTTATAAATTCACTACTTTTATCCATTTTTTAAAAAATATTGTGTCTAAAATTTGTTCCTTTCTTCCTTCTTTTTCTTCTTCTCTCCTCTCCCTTGCTCTCCGTTTCTCTTCTTTCTGGCTGGCTGGCTTGATGGTTGGGATTGATGGATACCCAATTTTTCTATAAAATAGGTTAATGGCCAGGTCGTGAAACAGGAAGAATATGAGTTTTAGAATTATGATATAGAGCATGGAAAAGCATCTCTCACGAGGGACTGGGAGTACATGTATCTATTATTGCTATTAATATGGGACGATTTTATATGGGCGCACAAAGCGGCCTCTTTTAAAATCAAAATTATGTCAGGTGCACAGGGCACAGCTTCCAGGAGTCGCTCTGCTTGGCATAGCTGGGTGGTATGCAGAAACATCTGGTGCACGAGAGCCTGATCGCATGGAACTGCTCAGTGTAGATTTTTTTCTAGGGGTTGGTGGTTCCCATACGTAATCAGGACAAGAGTAACAAATCTAGTACATTGAGACAACATTCATAGGCCTAACAAGACAATCCTAAAGCATCGTTGGATGGAGTAGGTATAGAAGTAAACGACAGGTCAGCAGCAGCCATGAGTTCAGCCCCATTAAGTGTTGGGTATCTTCTTTTCATGCTGCACCTCTCCTCCTCCGCCCCAAGCTAGACAGATAGGTTTACCCCGCGATTATGTTTCAGATTGACCTCCTTTACCAGAAAATTTACAAAGACCAAGTGCATGGTGGGCGGGGAGAGACAAAGTTACTGCCCATGGAGAGCACGGTTGGGAGTATCAAATTTTCATTGCCCCATAAAAGTTACTGGTTGCCGCAGCAGCTACGGCATCGAGACGCAGTATTTCTGCTGAAGTGTCCACATGGGGATGTTGTGTGAATGCAAAGGGTATTTAGGTGTATTGAATACCGTATTGACTGGCACCCCTATGTAGTGTGAAAGCGGTATAAGTAATTTTATAAGCTCTGCTGACCATGCTGACTAACAAGCAGAACAAAACATAAAACTAGAAAATTTGATTTGCTTGATAGCAAATCAGTCTAGGTGCCTGGAGAAACTGCAATGCAATATATGCAGCTGTGACATAAGCTCCAAATGTGTAATGGCATGTTAACAGTATGGCCAAGTTGGTGAAAAGTGTTGCAGAACGATATAGGTAAACATGTCTAGCTTTGACCTTTCAAGGTCACTCTAGATCAAAAAAGACACCACCAGATGAAAGCTTATGTCATTTCCTACTCATGTTCAATAGTAACTATGACCCCAAAGTGCACCGTTTTCCATATACAGAGATTCTAATGCTGTGTGGCCTTGCTTTGACCTTTCAAGGTCAATCAAGACAAAAAAAAAAAGACAGAATGGCATCTCTGTCTATAATAGTGTTGAAGATATTCAAGACTGAAATTTTGTTAATAGTTTGGCAAATATTCATGATTGAAACTCTGTGTATTCTCCTAATTTGCATAAATTTAATTGTTACAACTTTGGCGCATGGTTCTTGGGATGCGCCTATAGAACAAACCTATGTATTAAAGTTGGAATGGCACCTCTATAATAACTTTGAAGATATTTAAGATTTAAATTTTGTGTATTCACCGAATTTGCATAAATTCAAATCCTAAAATTTTGTTTCATGGTTCATTGGATGCACCTATAGCAGAAACCTATATGCCAAAGTTAAATTCGCATCTCTATCTATAATATTTTTTAAGATACTCAAGATTTAAATTTTAGGTAATCATCTACTTTGCATAAATTCAAATCCTACAAGTTTGGTTCATGGTTCATTGGATGCACCTCTATCACAAACCTATATATTGAATTTGGAATTGCATCTCTATCTATAATAGTTTTGAAGATATTCAAGATTTCATTTTTCAAAGTCCCTTAATTAGCACAATCTAAAACTTTACAACTTTTGTTTACTGTCCATTAGATTGGCAGATATCACAAACCTATATGCTGAACTTTGAATTTTGTATCTATCTATAATAGTTTTGAAGATATGGAGCTTTTAAAATTTTAATTGCCCCTAATTAGCATAATTTTGAACATCATGACTATTCCAAATCAGAGAGACAACTTCCCTACTAGGTGTGTTACCATGCCAAGTTGAAACAGTGTACCTTGCACGGTGTCAGCGAAAAGTTCTTGACAAATTTGGAAGAAAGAAAGAAAGAAAGAAAGAAAGAAGGAAAGAAAGAAAGAAAGAAAGAAAGAAAGAAAGAAAGAAAGAAAGAAAGAAAGAAAGAAAGAAAGAAAGAAAGAAAGAAAGAAAGAAAGAAAGAAAGAAAGAAAGAAAGAAAGAAAGAAAGAAAGAACAATATGTCTGGTTTGGCACCCACACATAATTATGCTACTGAATTTGAAAAATGGTTTGCTGATTGCCTCCAAATTTTTCCTTCCCAAAGGTACTGAAGCCATTGCATGTGCTGATCATGTTAATTATCACTCATGATCCAGTATTGGCACAGAAGAAGCCATTATGAAGCTTTGTCATATGGCTGGTAGGAATTAGTCAATCATAAGGCTCAAAAAGTGTTGACTATATCCCATAACCATTGATTATGAAAAAGAATGTATTATGAAACTTGATAATGCAACTGTCTGCTGAAATTCATATGCCCCAAGGGCTTCTTCATACCTCCCAGTACTGCCGGTGCCGTCATTTCTTTGGAAAAATAATTGCTATGTTGCAATATTATCAAGTTCAATTAGAGGCACGTCATCTTCCATTTTGTGGCAGCTAGCAGATTCACAAACTACCTGAACGCCTGAGCGAAATCACGAATGAAGTGACTCAGAAGTGAAATGACACTGTCACACGTGTGTGTAAGAATATAAGTAACTGACAGATAATACGCTTTCAATCATGAAATCACTGATCCGACCTAAACACAAATGACCATTCCTACCAGCCAATACAAATGTGTTATAACATGAAAGGAGACGATTATGGCTATTATAACGGTCTCAGGCTTCGCCACTCGACAGTTATAAGCCATAATCGTCTCCTTTCCTGTTATAACTCTCACATAATACCTGGAATCCATTGCAGAAATGGTTTCCTCATTTAAATATTTCAACCATGTGGATACCACTTGGATAAACCTAGTTTCATCAGTGCATGAAACATGTGAAACCTGGCTTCCTATTTAAATCATTTGGGACATTGCATCAATTTAAAGGTCCCAAACGGTGAAAGATTTATTTTTTGCTCAAAGTGCAGGACTTGGAGTGTTATAGCACTTTTGAGAAGAAAATTTGCCATATTCTCACAGGAAAATAATTTTACTTGCAAAAGAATTTTGTTTCCGATGACGGACGGTAAGTTCCTGCCTTTTTGGCCATCAAGCGGGCTATGGGTCATGATGTCACGGAAGGGAGTTGCTGTGATACAATACACTGAAAATAGTAATAGAGAAAGCATGAGCAGTAGCAACCCTGAGAATGAGCTCGATCTCAGTTTTAGCTGTTCCTTTTCCAAAGAGGAACTCACTGAGGACCTGGGGGAATATGTAGGGTTATTTTAGGTGCCAGCTTTGGTCATATTCTGTGGCAGCTATGGCATGATCAGTGCTGGACACAGACTCAGTCCCAGATGCACCGGCAATGACTGGCTTTGTCATAGCCTGTGGCTCCTTTGCAACATCAGTTCACCATAGTGGATGAGCTCAGACTGGACAACCAGTAACAGTTTCCTGTTTGCATCCCCATTTTAACCCAGTAAGCCATGAGCACACTGACATTCACTGCTGCAAGTCAATGTTTACAATCAGAGTTGGTGCAGAAGCTCCCTTGCATGTCATAGACCCCATTGGTGAAACTGTGATGGAAAGTAGCGATGCTTGATGTGAGTAGCCACCAAATGAGAGGCAATTCTGCACAATAAAATAGTGAATAAAGTATATATTACATCATTCAACTACTTTACATTTCATAAAAAATAAAGTACTTGGTAAGGGGAAACTTTAAAAGCTAGTTGAGGTCAACTGAACTGATGCAGATGCAATTGTCTTTTCACTTGTTTCAAGCAAGACTGAAGGTAGCAAGAAACTTCTCGGAGTTGATACCGTGTACATATACAAGGACACCTTTATTGAGTACAGTAAAACCTGTCAAGCCGAATCCCTCTGTTACTCGAACACTTTTTTCAGGTCCCAACTTTTTTGCACGTAATTTTACAGGACAGCCAAGTATAGGAACCTGCA
Organism: Hermodice carunculata; assembly: GCA_964020975.1. NCBI lineage: Eukaryota > Metazoa > Annelida > Polychaeta > Eunicida > Amphinomidae > Hermodice > Hermodice carunculata. The sequence continues at coordinate 45,018,295 of OZ026625.1, forward strand.
ATCCCTAAAGACCTCTCTACTCTGAACACCGAACATTTGATTTAGGTCCCAAAGCAACATTTAACTTGTCCAAGGCTGAACACTTAGCCCCCCCCCCCCCCCCCATAAAGAAGGAATTTTCTGGAAATTCATCACAATTTTTTATATACAACACTTCTGTCAAATTTGTCACATTAATGTATTCAAAGGGTGTCCATAGTGTGTAGGTTGCATAGTAAGACCTTCTACAGCTGAATGTACAATAAAGTGATTTAAACGTATCCAATTTGTAATTGCACTTTGAAGTTTAGCAGGGTGATAAAGGGTAATACACATTGTGTGTTAATGTTGGACAGTAAGGGGTCAACCAAAATTATCAACATTTTCAAAAGTGTACACAGAGTACTCTTTCTTGTATCCCTCTCTCCCCCCCCCCTCCCAAAAAAAATGCCTTAAAAATGTTGGTTCTGGGCTAAATATTGGTCAATATTTTCAAAATTAACTAAAAATATATATTGATCTTGGCCCCTCCCGTGTACTCTATGTACTAATGTGGAAATATTGATAAAATTAGCTGACCCCTAAATTGATGTTTCATGTCATTGTGTAAAGCATTATTTTTCCTTCAAGTTTTTGTAATTTATGCATATATATGTGTGTGTGTGTGTGTGTGTCAGAGCTGGTTAATTCCCCAATGCATGTGCATGTACATGTATAAGTGAATTCATTGTTTACATGTGCAGGATGTAGCCACAAGGCCACTCCCCCTGACCCTCTATCAGCTGAACACCAACCGGAACACTTTGGCGTGGTCACAAGGGCGTTCGGCCTTGACAGGTTTTAATGTGCTGTCATGTGTACAAATCAAATTACAGGCCAAGTCAAGTCCTGGCTCAAATAGTTTTAAAGTTATAAACTAGACTGTTAAATTCCCTTAAATGGACATGCGCATGACCTTCAGAATATGGTCAAGATAATTAATATGCAGTCTCCATATGACCACAACAGGTGACCACATACCTGCATATAGTTGGTACCACTGTAACTTGGAACACTGATTTTCTGCTTCCGAAAACAGCATTCTGCAGTTCAAAATATTAAAGTTTCTGTGACTTACCATCATTTGCAGTTTTTCTATTAGTATAAATCTGCTGAACACATTAACCTTCTTGGTCACACAATCCATTTAGGCCATTTCAATATTTTTTGAGTCCTTTTCACCTCTAAGATAATGCATTTTTGGTTTTTGCTTCACTAAGCTAATACATTTTGATTCAATTTGATATCCTAATCACTACTTGAATAATCCATTTTCATCCATTTTATCAATTGGATTCCTTGATAATAAAATAAAATGCCATTTTCATTCCATTTAATCTATTTCTTTCAAAGTACATATCATTCATGATAATGAAATGGATTTCATGTTGCTTCACATATATGTAGATGCAATTGTTTTTTCGCTACCTTTAAGCCACATTGAGGCTAGAACAAAGCTTTTCCTCAATAGTCACAAAAGAACCAACTACGAAACCATCATAGCAACATCTTGCATTACCGGCCATCCCATATTGTCCCAGATAAATCAATATCTTTTATGGACAGAGCAATGGGAATTTTAACCCTGAGCTTATAACATCACCATGCACAGGGTCACATTTCTTGAATACTATCATGCACACACATCAAAGTAATGGCTATATAGTTAAGTCTTGGCTCAGATGGTTAAAAAAAAGCTTTCAACTTAACTGTCAAATTCACTAAGATGCGATGCATGTAACCTTGGGAATGTGAGCAAAGTCATTCATATCAGTCTCAATCTGACCAGAAAGGTTGACCACACCCAGTACATGTACCACTGTAATTTGGGACACTGATTTTCTCCTTCAGAAAACAATATTTTGCATATCAAAATATTGGAAGTTTTTTTGTGGCATAACATCATTTATTGCTTTTCTACTTGTATAAAGTTGGTGAACATGATATTCTTGGTCATAAAGCACAATTTGATCACTGATTTCTCACTTCCAATATTTATCTAGGACCTTTTCACCACTGAGATAATCCATTTGATCCCACATACACGACTTAGATGATCAATTTTATTCTTTTTTCACCGCTTAGATTCTATATTAATAAATGTAATAATCCATTTTCATTCCATTTGAGGTAAGTGTCAACAGGCTCTGTTCAGCTGACCTTAAAGGTCAGTTCGAGTGAATGGGTACCACAAATTAGAAAGTTGATCTTTAGGGTGGTTGGAAATAATATTTGAAAACCAAAATGTTAAATTTCATTTTCAAATAGTGTTATTTTAGCTCCAAACTGCACCACATTTGCTACATGAAAGCGCAGGAATTTTCTCTGATCATGGCCTTATGTGGGAAAGTGTTAGTGAAGTTACAAACAACCCACTGGCTATGGTGTATGTGTTATAAGCCAGAGTCCCTTCAATTTGCCAAGAGTCATGGCAGACTCAGCAGGGCATAGCGATTCCAGAGAGTCTGAATTGAGTTTTACATGTAGGTGGTCTGATGAGGGTGAAGAATTAATAACAGAAGCTGTAGCAGCAGAGGAAAACATCACTCAACCTCACAGACATGAGGGGACACCCAGAGCCCTGCAGTCACTAGTACTGCAGCCATGGTACAGCTAGATGATTCCAACTTGCTGTCTGGGCAATGATAATTCAGTGCAAAGGAGATATTTCCTACCAAAAGTTGCTAGATTTCATTTAACAAGAATAAGCATGCATGCAATAAATTGGAATTTGCATCAGGATGCGCGAGTTCTTGCGGTGTTTCAAATTCTAGCATTCACAGAAACAGTACTTGATGGCTTATGCCTATGGTATGTAAAAGTCTTAACAAACAGTTAATTTCCCTTCACATCTGTGTGGTCTATGGATGATTAAATAAAAGTTTGCATTTATGAATAGCTTTCAATAGCAGAACTCCTACCTGGAAGTAACCTTGCGACCCTTGGAGGGCAGTTATTTACGTTTCTGCATACATCGTCATCAGTACACATGCTTATGATTACCTTTATTTCAGACCATATCCACTATGTAACAATGGCAGGTATTTTCCTGTGACCTACTTACTTTCTGGGTCCATACTGTGGTGCTAACCCTACTAAGCGAATGCTAACCTTAAGGTAATAACAAATGGTCCCTTTCATCAGAAGTACTAGGCTTGGGTCGTAAGTGAGGCAACGGGGCAAAGTGATCCTGGGTAACTTTCAGGCTAGCCTAAAAGGGATCCACCCAGTCCAAAAGTGACCCCCAACACATTTTACCATAATATTGTGATTCAGATGAAAAATCTTCAGTATAAGAGTAATAAATGGAACTTAGTGTGTTCAATAACTTGGAATAACTATGACACAAGCGATAATACAATTTTCATTTGGCTCTTTAATTTGCAGGACACAATCATAAGTTTATTAGACCCATTTCATCATAGTGGCATCAATTTCATCTAAAACATACTGACCATACATGTCTCAAGATTCAATTGTATATATGCACTATGAATTTCAAATGTTAAACTTCACAAATATTAAAAAAATCATTGAGTCAATATATTTATTTGATCTAATAAAGGATTGGACAGCTACAGAATCAATACATGTAACTGCATTTACTTGATACATGCACAACTTTGCACCCATCAAGTTATTGCAAGGATATTTCACATGCCTACACATTCTATACTATTTCTTACACCTGGCCTATACACTGAAAATTGAAAGAATAATTGGCAGAAAATCTTTAACATCAGATTTGTAATCTAAATTCATGTACGTATCTAAACTGCAAGAAATAAAATATGTTTAAAGGTGCAAGTCAGAACAGAATAAATTCATGTGGACATTCTAGAATCAAGTTATTACCTGAAGGCACTTGTGAGAAGTACTATTCATTGCATTTACTTGACACTGCACAATTTTGCATATCCATAAAGTAAAGTTTTATTTTCCTTGCCTACATGTACAGTTGAAATATGCAACAGTAGGGGACATCAATAATTTTATGTAACAAGTCCATTTCAAAGTCTCTAATGTGAGAAGTACTGTTCATTGCATTTACATGACCATGGAGCTATAATAGCTCCATGACTTGACAATGCACAACTTTGCATATCCATAAACAAACTACAAATGTATTTTCCTTGCCTGCAGTTGAAATATGCAATGTTCATTAAAGGAGCAAATCATTTATGTGAGCTGGTAACAAGTCCACTTCAAAGTCACTTGTTGCATTTACTTGACAATGCACAACTTTGCATATCCACAAAGTATAAATCATTAATTTTATGTGAGCTGGTAACAAGTCCACTTCAATTCAGCACATGTATATGAAAATATACAGAACAGATCAATGCCAGTACATGTAAGACCACAACAAAATATTTTCCAGTGGAGTACACATACAACTTTATCTTAATGGAGGGGTGAGATGCAGTTTACTTGCAAGCACAGAAAGTGCCCCCCCTGGAAAGTTGTTGACCTGGGCCCTAAATTTTGCTAAAATTTCTAACTTTGAACCTAGTCTTGATGGTACTTGAATGAAAGGTCTTTTCATGAGGAATCTGAATCGTGAATCAGTACAATGATTCAGATGAGCCTGAATTTAGTCACAATCAGCACTTTACTGGTCAAGGGTAACCTAGTTTTGACCCTTGCTAATAAATTATCAGTATAGTAGTTTTGAACTTGACTCAGAATGACCTTTTTAAAATGTGACTGAACATACCAATTAAAGTTCCCATTACTCTGGCTATGTTTTCAAGAAGGTAAGCATGTGTTTTCCAGTGCTGGTGGGAGGGGATTGCAACTTTGAGGCTGGCTTAGAAATGATCATTCATTAAGGCTCATAAGTATACCTTTGTTTTCTAGTTTAAAAGTTTGGGAAAATTTATGAAACAGCTGACAGTTTACATTGAAAACTATATAATATTCCAACAATTTCAGTTGAATTTCAGTTTTGGGAACCTTGAACAGGAATAGACTTGTTGTGAGAAGTCTGCGCCCATTCCCGTCACCCGGCAGAAGACACACAGTGAGAGAGCTGTGATCAGGTGAGTGCAATAGCACAACAGATGGTACCAGAAGTGGTTTAATTATCTGATTCGAATCCACAACATGGATTATATAAGATCAGCTGTGTAAATTTCAGCTGATTTGTCTTCTTGGCCCTGATCCAGGAAAATTTAATTAATGCATATGTTTAAGCTGTGTGTAAATTTCAGCTGAGTTCATTTTTCTGGACAAATAAAGTTCAGAGTAATTAAGTGTAAGGGAAAAACTGTGCAGTTGATATATATATATCGGAGTGACTATTCTCACCGTACGGTGAAAATAGTCACTCCGATATATATATATATCGGAGTGACTATTTTCACCGTACGGTGAGAATAGCGTTTTGTCTATTTTCACCGTACGGTCAGAATAGTGTTTTGTCTATTTTCACCGTACGGTGATGATAGAGTTTGGTCCATATTCGTTGTACGGTGAGAATAGGGGCTGCTCTATTTCTACCGTGCGGCAATAGTAGAGAAGACAACCAGGGAAGAATATTTTGGAAAAGCATTGTGTCATGATATGGCACACAATGAGAATTGCAACCAACATTTGCTGAATTAATTAAAAGGCCTTAACTTCCCAGTTTGAACTGTGAGCATGGTTTATAATGAGATTGGTTGAGGTGTTATTTCAGCTTTTATTATCTGACAGCTTTTATAGAGCCAACACTCTGTATTTTTTATGTGAAAAGGCACAAATTTAAGTGAAAAAACGGCCTTTTCACAATTGAGTGTACCCAAGTGCCTTAAAACTAGTTACGGCCATGTAGCATCAAACCAAACACAGGTACATTAACTTAGATAGCACTCCATTATTGGACATGGTCCCACAAGCAAAATAAAGAACAAAAATTAAAATCCGTCAAGATTTAGCGAAAAATATAGTCATTAATACACCCCGAAATGTTCACTTTTTGGGTGTTACGGAGAGCCAATTTTATTTTTACTGACACTCATACTGCATAAATTTTGAAAAAAGGGCAGATATTTTATTTATTTTGTACATAAATCCAAACCATTTTGTTCTAATTACCTTTGCAGGTCATATTACCTGGAGACTGCATCGACTGTATGAATTTGTGGCAAAATGTCTGAAAATACAGTTTTGTTACGATTTTTTTGTTTATTTTATTCCATACATTCAACACCCTGAAAAATTACAGTTTTTACATTTTAAAGTTACAGGTTGGGCTTATAATTATCGTACTAACCACTTTTTAAAAGAATATTAGCTTTACATGGTTCACAATTGGTTTCCAAGTTCAGAGCTCTACCTGAAAAATGAAGGTTACATTTTCCGTAATTATCTGTAGTGTCCGTACGCCCACTTGTTATCTTTTTTACGTTATTTTGCATCAAGACCTCACACACTAATTTTTAAAGAGACACTGAACCATATCGAATCCACTATTAATTTAGTGGCTGGTAGGAATCTTATTAAAAGATAGACACCTTAATTTAACATGAAATGTAGTGTCCGTACCCCCATGTAGTGTCCGTATTCCATAGAGAACAAGCAATATATTTTATGCAAGATTCACATGGCGTCACAGGCGTTTAAATGTTTTTAAAAATAAGTAAAATAAAAGGCAATTTCTAAATATTGTTTGAAGTGTACTATGATAAGGGTAAATACTTCTAACAAGATGTACTATCTGAGAAGAAAAAAGAATTGAGGATCTACAAACAAAATATTCCACTCAATTGTCCACATAACAATTGGAAGTAAGTAAGAACACTAACAAGAGTTATAGGAAGCCTATTCTGTAGTGTCCGTACCCCATGACAATTGCCATGTAGAGGGAAAAATAAATGACTGGATCACATGCATCTATCCTCACCATGAAAATATACCAAACTGTACCATCACCACCTTGCCTGCTAAACCTCCGTTCTTGGCGGTCTACTACCCCCCCAGCGAACATAGTGTATCGCCCCAAGAAAGTCTGCTCAGGAGGCAACATCACCACCATACGGTGAAAATAGCCTGGACCAAGCCCTATCCTCACCGTACGGTGAAAATAGACAAAACTCTATCCTCACCGTACGGTGAAAATAGACAAAACTCCTTCCCAACGCTATTCTCACCGCACGGTGAACATAGACCAAACGCTATTCTCACCGTACGGTGAAAATAGCATCGTATATATATATATATATTAGCTTAATAACGTAAGACGTCAGGATCAGGCTGCTTTCACATACAGAAATAGGCAATTTAACACATGTAATTGGACAAAGGTCAAAGTGCGTGCAGTTTTGTTGGGGGCACATACTTTTCACTGCAATAATATGTTAATTTGTTCATCACTGCTCTTTACTGTGCACAGACTTGTACCGTGTGTACAAGTTGTATGTTGGCTTTCAAAATTAACAGATTAAGGTTTGTAAACTTGCAGTTCTTGCAATCCTATCCACATAGCTACCGTATGTGTTTAAATTTCACGAGAAGTTGGGCATTAGCAATGGCTGTTTAATTAGATTCAGTTTCACAAAGTATTTCCATTTTCTTTATCGTATGTGAATTATGTACAATCAATTCATGTTTATATAAGTAAAAATATATGGTGGTCTATGCGTAGCCTATTTAATGCAGAAATTATGATTTCGAAATTGTATATTGAATATCAACTTCATAGCAGAAAACTTATTCCTTACAAAAATTTCACTCGTTGTATAATGCCGGTCATAAAGGCTGGCCTTTTAATGAAAATGGATGACACTTTTGAAAATTATACAAATTAGGACCATTTGAAAATTTAGCCCTTTGAAAGTTTCGTCTTGCCATAACTTGGTCGATTTTCATCCGGTTTGGTTCACATTGGGCTTAAATTGTGGGTATTGTAACACTGTGCAATTTTGTGTGACCTGTAAAGGTCAAAGGTCAAAGTCATTTGGACTTTGAAATTTGCATCCAGCCATTAGCTTAATATAATGTGAAGTACCAAAGAATAAAGGTTGTAGCATTTAATATTTACAACTTTCGAAGGCACACAGACATATTTGCTTTGAAGCAAATCTTCTTTTCTAATATCTCTTGTTCTGTTGATCAGTCTTGCAACGGGATAAGTTTAAACGTCTCATAAATCGTCTGAGTGTCATGTGGCATAGGCTAACGGGCTGACCTCACAGGGTTGAAAATATTCGATGTCTATCAGGTCTGTCCAACAGGAGCATTGTAGCAAAATTTTGCTTCACAGTTCTCGAAAAATGCTACAGAATTTATCCAAAATAAGTGTTTCTCCCATTAAGAAGTTGTGAAAATGCTCCAGAAAATATAAAATTTTGCACATTTCCAGTTTGGCAGCACTGTCTATGCATAGACCTTGATATATTGACCCCGCCTCCGAAGGCGGCGGGGTCAATATATCGAGGTCTATGGTCTATGCAAGGACAGGGAAACTGATATCCGTGTGTCAAATGTTCTATTTCGTGGGTTGGTGTTGCTTTGATTGCGACTCCGAAAACTGCACGAGACAAAAACACCGGTTTTATGCGGCTTCTGAGCTGTCGTCTGAGCAGGTTAATACCAGTTGACCCTGAGTGATGGGATGTAGTAAACGCATTGAAATGGAAAAGCAACGAAATGCTACATACCTGAATCAGTTTTCGAGCTTGAAATCAGGGAATCATCCATAGTGCTGCTAGCAGCATTCAAACCTGGGCCACGTCTGTCATCTTTGTCTGTGTGCCAACACAGACATTCATTCATTCATTCTTTCTTTCTTTCTTTCTTTCTTTCTTTCTTTACATGCAGATTTGTCTGACATTTCATTTCTAGTTGTGTTTGTCTGAATCGTTCATAGCAGACCAGTTGAAACTAAAATAGAAGATTTGCTTCAAAGCAAATTTGTCTGTGTGCCTTGAAAAGTTGTATATATTAAATGCTACAACTTTTATCCTTTGGTACTTCAAATTACATTAAGGCTTATGGCTGGATGCAAATTTCAAAGTCCAAATGACCTTGACCTTTGACCTTTACAGGTCACATGTAAATTGCACAGTGTTATAATACCAACAATTTAAGCCCAACATAAACCAAATCGGATGAAAATTGATCAAGTTGTGGCAAAATGAAACTTTCAAAGGGCCAAATGACCTTGACCTTTGCCCTTTTGAGGTAACATGATCTTATAAAAATGTGCAGTGTTGCAATACCTACAATTTGAGTCCAATATGATTAGAATTGGATGGAAATTGGCCAAGTTATGACTGGATGAAACTCTCAAAGGTCCCAATGACCTTGAATTTTGACCCTTAGAGATCACATGTAAGTTTGAAAATGTGCAGTGTTACAATAGCTACAATTTGAGCTCAACATGATGAAAATTGGATAAAAATTGACCAAGTTATGGCTAGAAGAAAACCAGCACCGAAAGTGGCCTTTGACCTTGAAATGACCTCTACCTGAAGTGAACCTTGACCTTGAAAATGACATTTTGGCCTAAAATTGACCTTTGACCTTGACATGACCTTGACATTTGAGATGATCTTTACCTTGGTATGATTGAACTCCTATACACTCGGAACCACATCTACCATAGTATATAAGATATTGAAGATTTGAAACTTTAATTACCCGTCATATGCATAATTGTGAAAAGCCTGACCAAATATTATAAAAAGGCGAGACTTCATCTATAGAAGTATAATTGTGCCAAGTTTGGAGTTTCTACGTGTAATACTTTTCAAATGAAATGTCGGACAAATTTGCCTGTAAAGAAAGAAAGAAAGAAAGAAAGAAAGAAAGAAAGAAAGAAAGAAAGAAAGAAAGAAAGAAAGAAAGAAAGAAAGAAAGAAAAACAATATGAGCTGAGCTACTGGAAAAAAATTCAGAGTTGACAGTCTGAACTAGCAGTTCAACAGAAACATCTACAGAGACAGGAAAGTGATCTGAAGTTACACAGCTAAGTGTGTACCAGGGTACGTGTGCATGTGCAGCACAGATAAAAAGAAACTTATTTGAACAAAGCAAACAAAATTTCAGTACCTGTCACCTCTGAGATGGACGTTTGGTTTATACGACCTATGCATTTCCCACATCTTCACATTTGTAAAAAAACAAAACAAAAAAAAAAAAAAACCCCGTACCCAAGGTAAACAATACATTCGAGTCATTGGTTACAATGGGCCATATTCACCTTTAGAATTTGATTACAGACAAGGGACATCTGCAATGAAAATGTCCTTTTTATAGGGGATATGTTACAAAAACTAAATCTCTCTCTCTATATATAAAGAAAATCTGATATTAATCAAACATAACTGCTTTGAAAAGGAGAAAAACATGCCAAACATAAACGCGCATTAAAAAAGCAAGAGGCCTGTGTGAACAGGCCATGCTCAGCTGACTTAGAAATTGATGACACTAGTGGCAATGTGGTATTGGGAAGAAGTTCTAGGTCATCCACAGTGGAGCCAGTTATGTCAATTAACTGTCCTTCAGCATTTGAGTGTGAATGTTGATACCACGCAGAGTCAACATGTTGGTATGTAATTGAACCTTTGACTTTGCCCTTCTCTGACATTGATGATATCCCAGCCAGTATATACAATTTCGAATCAATTGGGCAAGTGGTTTCGGAGAAGAAGATTTTTTAAGATTTCCCCAAAATGAACAAAAAAATTCATAACAAATCCAAAAATCACTGGACCGTGACCATTTGAACAAACTTGGTAGAGACCAACCCAAGGTACATCGATCCCCACCAAGTTTCAAGTGAATCTGACTGACGGTTTTGGAGAAGAAGTCAAAAACATGAATTACCACTGCAGTCCACATTCACTTACATAGTAATCAAAAGGAATGTATGCATCGGCCGATAAGTACCCGAATTGAAAAAAATCGTTAAAAATCAGGGATCCAAAGCAACGCCACCTAGGGAACAAACTTGTGTGACCCTTCTAGAAGGAACATTTACACCGTGTTTCAGCATAATCTGAGTGGCGGTTTTGGACAAGAAGTCGAAAATGGCAAAAACACAAAAAATTCACGAAAAAAATAGAAAAAAATGGAAGCGCCACATGTTGAACAATTCAAGGTCTAGGGGTCTCGAGAAGTGTCCCTATGCAATTTTGAAGCAATTGGCCAAGTGGTTTCGGAGAAGATTTTTTAAGATTTCCCCCAAAATGAACAAAAAAATTCATATCAAATCAAAAAATCACTGGACCGTGACCATTTGAACAAACTTGGTAGAGACCAACCCAAGGTACATCGATCCCCACCAAGTTTCAAGTGAATCTGACTATGGTTTTGGAGAAGAAGTCGAAAACATGAATTACCACAGCAGTCCACATTCACTTACATAGTAATCAAAAGGAATGTATGCATTGGCCGATAAGTACCCGAATTGAAAAAATCATTAAAAATCAGGGATCCACAGCAACGCCACCTAGGGAACAAATTTGTGAGACCCTTCTACCAGAAACATGTACACCAAGTTTCAGAATAATCTGAGTGATGCTTTTGGAGAAGAAGTCGAAAATGGCAAAAACACACAAAAATTCATAAAAAAATAGAAAAAAAGCGCAGCGCCACCTGTTGAACAATTTAAGGTCTAGGGGTCTCGAGAAGTGTCCCTATGCAATTTCGAAGCAGTTGGCCAAGTGATTTCGGACAAGAAGATTTTTTAAGATTTCCCCCAAAAATGAACAAAAAAAATCATAAAAAATCCAAAAATCACTATACCGTGACCATTTAAAAAAACTTCGTAGAAACTTACCCAAGGCACATTCCCATCAAGTTTGAAGTGAATCTGGCTTGTGGTTTTAGAGAAGAAGTCGAAAATGTGAATTGTGGACGACGGACAACGGACGACGGACGACAGATGGACGACGGATGCCTAACCATCACATAACCTCAGCTAAAAAAAGTCAATTCTTCTACAGATGCGTGCAGGAATCAAGAATGAAAAAGTCCCAATGCAAACCTAATAGTATTCAAAAACACTGACTTTTTCGTATTTCTACATGCTAATATATCATCAGAGAGAGAGAGAGAGAGAGAGAGAGAGAGAGACAGAGAGAGAGAGATAGAGAGAGAGAGAGAGAGAGAGAGAGAGAGAGAGAGAGAGAGAGAGAGAGAGAGAGAGAGAGAGAGAGAGAGAGGAAACTTTCCCTAAGTGAATTGGAAAGGTCGTTTCTTTCACCTATTGACATGTGACCCACTGGCCTACCTGCCTTGAGATATCAATTTGGCTTTTGAAAAAACTTGCTACAGACTCATTCAAGATATACATATTCCCACCAAGAGAGCAAGTTTGAAGAGGAACTGCCCAACCACTATTGGGAAGCTGAAAAGGGAAAATTTCAAATCCCTCAATGAAAAAGATGGAAGAGACTCATATTGTGAGCTCAGACAACTGAAGTTACAGATGCATGGTGTCTTACTAGTGTATATCTGATACAATGTTATCAGCAATAGTTTGTGTTTACAACAATTTGAAGCTTGGACAGGCTATGAATTCCTTTCAATTCATTAAAGTATATATGTTCATTATGTTAGAAAATGCATGTGTATATGAATTTTGGTCCAGATGTTGAATTAATTTCCCTTCACATAATTGGGCACGTACGGGCTCTCGAATATTTTATATTGATTTTTACAATTTTTATTTCAGAAGAAAGAGTAAATTTGCATAGGGAACGGGAATAATTAATATATTTTTTATCAACATTTCTGATATTGTATTGCATATTGCTAGGCTGTGAGAAACGAAAAGCTTATTTTAAAATCTGGGTGCCGTTCCCTGCATAACTTCATGCTCTATATTTTGAGATCAGATCTATTTACTGAAATGATAGCTTCAAAATGATGGGAGAAAATGACCGGCAGTTCACTGGCGCGTTTGTCACAACTACATAGACCTCCACAGAGGAAGCTTAATAAACTGAGAGAAGACATATTAGGATAGATTTTACTGACAGTTTGGGGAATCAAGACGGTTTTCTAACCACATTTCTAAAGGGCGGGTCAATCTGATGGTCCCAGTCCTTCCAATCTTGCATGTTTGTATCCTTTGTTCAATCATGTGCTGATGTGCGGCTCGGAGCGCCCTCTGGCTCCAGGAGCCTGTGGGAATTAAGATGGCATAACGAAGCTGACTACTGCAATGCACCGGGGTTACAAACAAGGCTGTACACTGTCAGACATCAAGATCACAACATCATGTTTCACACACACAAATACATACATACATACATATATATATATATATATATATATATATATATATATATATATATATATATTATGAATAATATGATAGTACTGATTTTTGTGATTATTATTGAATAATTAAATTACTAAACATATTTACTTGTCATGACCTCCATCAATACTTGATTTCTGTAGAAGTTTTTGTCCATAAAACAAAATAACACTGCCATGCGTTTGTATCCAAGGTAAAACGATTTTGTTTGCGCACTGATATATACTTTTCTGCAATTTTTGTACGTAACCTACTGACATGGTCATAACTTTTACACACGATGTAAATCTGGGTGGACACAAACACTCATAAAATGCACACACACACACACACACACACACACACACATATATATATATATATATATATATATATATATATATATATATATATATATATATATATATATATATATATATATATACATTGTACAAAGGCCCTCGTCACAGTCACCACCTTTATTATTATAACACCTCGCCTTTACTCATTTTGATGAACGGCCGAGACTGAATTGTTCGTGTTTGTCATTCAAAAGAAGGGTCGATTACAGGCTTTACTGTCGTCTATCTATCTATCTATCTATCTATCTATCTATCTATCTATCTATCTATCTATCTATCTATCTTCAACGAGCACCAAATCACACAAGTTCAACATCTGCCAACAGTACAGAAATGGTATAAAGCGACATCTACTGGGGGCAGATGGTACCTACCCGCCAATTATCAGTCTTGCCTTCTTGCCTCGGTGTAAGATGAATGGGAATAATCTGTGACACGTGGGTGGATAGTTCACTTATTTCAGAGAACAGCACTAACTAGGCCTAAGGCTACAATGCAAATGATTTGGTACAGTTTTGATATCCTTATCGTGTTAGAAGTCACAAAATACCTTTCCATATTTCAATTATCAGCGTGTCGGGTATACCGATCTTGATATTTTCCCCAACACAGTGGCCAAATATAATGAAATTGCATTCTTCACCTGAAAAAAAAAAAAAAATAAATAAATAAAAAAATAAAAAAATAAAAAAATAAACAAACAAACAAACAAACAAACAAAACGCACTAGAACCATACGCAATAAGAATGAATTATTATAGCCCTTTAGGTAATTTGGCTTGTCTAAGAATTAGTGGACAAAATGTCAACCATAATAAAAATTATGGATGTGAGATGAGAGGATGTTAGTGTTTCTCCTAAAAGTACCTAATACTTACGTATATTATTTTGTATAATAATGCCCTTTCTATTTTCTTTTTCTCTTTGTAAAAAAATATAATTATTTCTTTTGCACTGCTTTAACAGATCTGGTTGGTTTGTGTGATATAAATATATCAAAATGGAGAAAATATTATAATAAAGTTATATCTTTTTACACACACACACACACACACACACACACACACACACACACAAATCGAGTTGCTCCTTGATTTATGAGTAAAATAGCCCGGCTAAAGTAGCCACCGAAAACAGTGAGGCAATCAAGCGCATGGTCCAGCCCCCCCCCCCCCAAAAAAAAAGACTCAAGAAAGAAAAACAAAACCAAAACCAAAAACAGAAAAAAACCATCAGCCCCCCTCCCAAAGAGTTAATTAAACATAAAACTTAACAATACAAGAAATTGGGGAGAAGGATCTTGGAGAATTTCAGGGTCAAAATAATTGATCCAAGTTGGGGTCTTTGGGATCCAAAGGGTGGACAGAATATGGAGTTTTCCTGTGGAGCCAACCGTAATGGATTTCCAAGTTTCGGGTGTATCTAACAAGCTGTTTATCATGATTGTATGTACCAGGTTATCGTACATGTTGAGTTGGCATGCGTAAAGGTAGCAAAATAATTGCTTACATTGTTTCATTTAACAGTATCAAAATTAAATCACAATGGAAAGCATAATTCTGACCCTACAAGATAATAGACATTGCCATCAGCTGCAGACGTGCAAAAGGTCTGCTTTGCAGCATCAACACATGGAGTAGCCTCTACTTGCGTGACATCTAGTGGCCAAAGTTGTAATAAACATTTGTGACGCTGGACCTAGTTTTGCATCGTCATTGAACTTGACTTAGAAACACTTTGCGTCAGGCGCTTGTCCCTTCTATACATGTGAACTCTATAAAAATAATACACACAATATAACACATATATATTCATAAGTATAGGGACCGAACACGAGCAACTGAAAACAGAAATTGGGCAATCTTTACTGACTGACTTGACAGAGATGCCAACATTCAAAATGCTGTTTCAATGACATTTAGGTGACAAAATCAGGGACTGAGTATATTTATCAAAGAATATTTAAGAAAATACTCAGCGTCAAAGCGGAACAAACACCGTAAAGTGGTCAAAATTTTAGCTTATTTCAGGGACTGGCCCTGATGATGAGGGGCAGTTTGCATCTCTGATTATGCAGTTGTAGCTGGAGATCATAAATAAGGCACCATGTCTGAAAGCTGGCGGGTGCCTAAGACTGATACATGTACTGCCTGAAACATATATGGGCGCCGGAGATCACAGCTGTAGTGAACCAATAGAGCACACATGTATCATTAAAGCCAAACATTTGGGCTATGAAGTATAGCTTTCACCCCTGGAAGGCACAAACTGAGTATATACCACACATGAGATATGTATTTGCGTACAGGCTGTCATCAACAGTACATAGGCAGTTAAAATGCACTATACCTGAGAACTGGGGGATGCATGAGACTAATATATGTACTGCCTGAAACATATATGGGCGCCGGAGATCACAGCTGTAGTGAACCAATAGAGCACACATGTATCATTAAAGCCAAACATTTGGGCTATGAAGTATAGCTTTCACCCCTGGAAGGCACAAACTGAGTATATACCACACATGAGATATGTATTTGCGTACTGGCTGTCACAAAGGGTACATAGACAGTTAAAATGCACTATACCTGAGAACTGGGGGATGCATGAGACTAATCTATGTACTGCCTGAAACATTCATGAATGCTGCAGATCACAGATGGAGTGAATGAATAGAGCATGACTACCATAATCTTACACACACCCCTTAGTATGATAAGTGCATTAATCATTCATGACAAGCTTATTTGAGACATGGGTATACGTTTGTGGCATATAGCCTTTATATGAAGATACTGTACACCTACCAGGGAACATAACTGGCAAATAAGTCTTTATATGAAGCATCTATGTGCTCCATTGTTAAATCTTTATCTCATAAAAGAACTCTATGAACATATTGTGAGAACATTAACTTTCATTAACATAAATATATACATATATGAAGAGTAGAAAAACCCATCACTGGCACACATTGTTCATAAGTACTCAATATTTGCCATGTATATATCTGGTATATGATATTGGTGTCAAATACTTTATATATTCACATTTTATGCTCAGTTATGCTGGCACAAGTTGCAAACATTGAAACTATGAAAAGTACATATCATAGGTGGTTGTATCCTCTGCACATATTGGATATATTTGCTATCTTTGAGACACCAGGTTGGCACAAATGTTATATGTATCAAAATATTTACACATACATATACACCCCCGTGCAAATAATCAGAAATTCGTGAAAATCTGCAGTGCCATTAATAATTGCTGCTGAGTTTTGCTCTGCTTCAGTTATACATACTTGTAACGCCTTATTTAACACATTAACCGACGAGTGTGCGAACTCGAAGTGCACATGCAGCCCACCTGCAGCAAGATGGCTCCTTCCGAACTTCTCGCAGGGTACAGAGGAGGTGTCGGACCGTTCAATGCTTTAACGCAAGAATCATGCGAATTTGTTTTGCTAAAAGCTGTCATAAGTGATGCTGTGCAGGAAAAAAGTTCTTTTTAATCATACGTGCAGTGGGCTTGTGGAAAAGTGAACAGCCTTCATTCTTTACCATAATTAAACATATAATACAGTAACAAAAATAATAAAAGATATATGAATACAAATTAATGTCATATCCGACAATTTGTAGCTTGTCTCCTACCCAGTAATACTCCTCTTGAGCGTGTACGCATATTGTACAATCACAATGATAGCATCTTTAAGTTACATACATGGCGACATATAGTTATAAGGCACTTTCTTTGTTACATCTCACTAAGCTCTGCTTCCGATTTCACACTCGATGGCAGATCGCCCATAGCAAAGTTTAGATTATACCAACGATAAATCACCCTGTCAAATCAATTCAGCGTGTCGCTGGTCTGGACATTTTTATTACCGGCTGATCTACCGGCTGATTAGTGGTGGTCTGGTGCCATCGCGACTGCAGCCAGAATCATGCGGTAAAAAGAAACTAGAATGTGCGTGAGGAAGGTTTGCACAGGCCAGAGAAAAAATAACACGCCAAAAGTTATGCATTGCAGTATGGGTTTGTTAATGCATACAGATTTATGACACAAGTCGTAACATAAACACTTTAAATCTAATATTAACTACGCACAGTGCCTAATATATCAAACACATGCAATGTCAACATCATGCACGCAGGCTTCAACATGCATTCACATGCAAATATCAGTCTCCTCGAGACACAACTCTCATTTAAGCATAGTATGGGGTCTTAACTGGATTGCTTTTCTGGCTTTTTGGTTTAAGTTTTTTAAAGCTTTTACCCAAATAGAATTCTGAGAGGGCTCCCCTCTAGCCTGAACCATATATTCTGTCTTTTTATTTTGTGTTCTTTGCAACAACACCGTTTTTGTTTTGTGCTTTACCCGTTCATCAGAAGAACGAAAGCTGTCTTTTTACGATACATCTGGGTTTTTTTGGTTACTGTATCGCTCAGGTGGTCTTATTATTTGACCGCCTTGCCTTGGTGTGGCGTTAAGCGGCTGTTGCTGCTCATTTGGATTGTCACCTATCCTTGTGTTCGCGTTATCTTCAAGTTCTGAACCCAATTTCTGAAAGTACTGCATGGCGTTTACATAAGCCATTTTGAGCCTGTTGATATGAACACTCTGTTTGAAATCGTTACTTGTGATTGGATCAAGAAGCTTGACCGTGTGAGGAATAGGTATTTCAGTGACCATAAATGGACCCTCAAACCTGTATTTCTATATCTGGCATTGACCAGTGGGTTCTACTGACAGGTAAACATAGTCCCCTGGTCCAAGCGTCAAAGGGTTAACGTCAGCGTTTGTTCTCTCTAACATACGTGTCTGAGCGTTAAGCGCATTCTCTGGCACCTCTGTCCTAATGTATTCGAGTTTCTTCACTTTGGCTTTTATATATATGCATATCAGATGGCAAACTTCCGAGATTAGGACCCCCTGACTGATTGGGGGGAGGGGGGACACCTAGAACTCTCGCCAAATATCACTTCGAAAGGACTGTATCCTGTCCGTGAATTGACAAGTTAATAAAGACCACAAAATGGCAAAATGTCTACCCAGTTTTTATACCCCTGACCACATATGGAATTAATCTCTCGGTCATAATACCGTCTAATCTGTCGCATGCTCCAAGACAGCTATGCACACAGCTAGGTGTAAATTGCTGTTGCATTTGGAGTATCTCACCAGGGACGTGTCTATAACACGTCCCTGATCTCACACAGTTCGCGTGTCACCGCTGATGTGACCCCTGGCCCCAAGTCACTTATCAAAACCATAAAACAGCCGTATGTCGTGCAAAGTTGAAGAAATGCACATGACACGCTCAGCGTATCTTTGTTTACTAGAGGAATAGCAGTCAATTATTTGCTGAACATGTAAACTACAGTCAATGCGTATCTGTATGGCCCCAATTCTGTCGCTGGTTATGATCCATGTATGTCAGCTTTATTGAATTCAAATGGTTTGTTCGGAGTCGGGAAAAGCCACAATTTCTGACTTAGTCCGTATATTTGTAATCTTACGCCTTTGACAATCATGACAAGATTTGACAAAATCCGAAATCTGTTGCGACATAGCTGGAAAGAAAAGTGTTATTTCATTCTATCAAGTATCTCTTTCATACCACAGTGGCCAGCTGAAGGCGATTCATGGTTTATTTCAATGAGTGTGTTTACCATCACCTGTGGTAATACTACTTGATAGTCATTCAGCATTTTCGTGGGTTTCGATCTACCTACTCTCGTGTGAAACAAGACACCATTCACAATGGGGTAGTCTGCAGATTTAATAAGAATGGTTCTCGCCTTTTTTACTGTGATCAGCGCAATTTGCCAGTAGCTAGATATTCTATGATAGGTCCAAAACAGGGTCTGCATGCTCTTTGTAATGCAGCTATGCGCTTTCAGGACTGTAGCCACTATCTTCAAACAACTTTCGTTGGCAAGTTTTTGACTTGTAGAGTTTACAGTGTCAAGTTCTATAGCAGTGTCCTCCTGTCTCAAGTCAGACTTACAGTTATCTTAGTCACTGTCATTCACTGTTTGTAGCTTTTCGGTACCGGTTGTCATCTCAACAGTTGTACACTCACTGAACGTTTTGAAGTCAACAATTGTGTGTTTTGTCAGTGACTATTTGCGATCCTTAGAAGTAAAGAGCACGGCACAGCTGCTGTCACTTTCATAGTCCCCATCGTATATATCATCCTGTGAGCTAACCACATTGTGTTCACATGAACATACTACTTGTCCATGTAAGACAACGTCATATTGCGTCTTTTCATCACTTTCGTCAGTGCTTGCACCTATCAAATCTTGTAGTCTTTGGCCCTCGGGTAGCTCAATATGGCCTACTTTCTCTTCCATGTATGGGAAACAAGCGTTAGTCTCGTCAGGGCTTGTCACGGGTGTACTAAAAGCGTCATAAGGATAGCACCCACTTAGTGCGTCTACTGAAGCCATTTTAGAGGCTGACTTATATTAAATTTTGCAATTGCCTTGTTGGGGGCAGGGTTGGCCATCTTCGATACGAGGTTCCTCTAATATAAGTTGTGTTTGAAATATTGGCTTGAGTTCCTGATGATCACATTCAACAACAAACCCATGATCCCTAAAGTAGGAAGCACAGTCTAGAATTGACGTCAACACGCCCAATAGGTCTAGTTCATTTGGTCCGTATGAACACTGGCAGGGTTTCATTGATTTAGAACCAAATCAAACTGCACTACAACTCTCATTCACGGAATTCCGATTTGGAATACACCTGCCAAAGCATATACCCGGTACCTTTTTACTTGAACCTACAGATACCCGGAATGCATTACCACGCCTTGGACAGGCATAAAATTCTGAATTGACCAGCAAGAATTTAAACCTGGCAAATGCTTCTAGTTGATCATTTGCCAACACAAATTTGGCGCCCTTTTTCTGTTACGGGCTTGCTTGGTTGTGGTAATCAGCGACCAGCAAATTTTCATTCCATTTATCATAGCTTCTTTTTCCATGATGTAAAAGATATTGAAGTTTATTAAAGTTTGAACTTGAAGTGCAGATTATGAAGCTGTGCCGTGACCTATGTGTCTAGTACCTGTTATCATGATTAACGTTCCTATGCAATGGCTAAAAAGCCCAAGTCCCTAAATATTTATACCAGGGCAAAAATGACCAAACCTCCACCCTTGACTTTTGACCAATAATATGGCTTGACTCTTCCTTTTGGCATTAGAATTCTTAAAACAAAAGGAAGGGCTTTACATGAGAAAATAACAATCCTCAGTAAAAAGTAATTAAAGTGGTGACTAAACAAAAGTGATTGACAGAAATATCAGTTTTACAGGAAATGTTCATTTTACGATTGTTCACACGGCACCCAAATTCAAAGTACAAGGATATGTTTCCCCTGTAATGTATAAAGTGAACATTTCGGGACAATATATACCTAAATCTAAATGTAACTTTCAATAATTCTTGCAGTAAATCAGGAGCATACACCGAAACTGTACATTCCCAAGCATCAGGTTCAAAGCCAAATTAAATGTATTGCAGACATGGAAGAATGCACACACCATTACATCAAATTGTCAAAGGCACTTGAATACCAAATACGATAATAATATCAATATTCACATATTAATAACGCATATTTTCAATACACATATTCATAAGACAAATTTTCATAGATAATGAGCAACACATCACCACAACATTCCAATTACTGGTAAAGGAGGTGAGCAATAGCACTGTGGTTTGGTATGAACTTTTTAAAAAAACGTGAAAAATAACCAAAGTTCTTTTACAGTTTTAGGAACTTGATACTCCTTTATCACCTTTATTCTCTGGGGGGGACGAGGGATTTCGTGCTGCCCTTAGATATCTTTTGTCCTAGAAATACATGTTGCAGAGTTTTTCGCTAGCTAACGCCTCTTTGGGGATACCTTTAACCCTGCCATTCTTAGCCTGCCAAACACCTTTCGAAGGTATCTACAGTGACACTGTGTCGAGGGTGACGTAATAAAATAATCGTACATATAGGAAACTAAGCAATCCAAGGTTTACCCTTCGAGTACTTTATTCAGCAGAAGCATGCGAGTATTTGGACTAGTCTTCAAGCCTTCAGACAAACGCCGGAAGTAATGTGTTCTATAGCAGGAATTAAAACCAATGCATTTCTTTGGGGGGGGGGGGATTCTGGGAAAATTTCCATTTAGAAGAATGCATGGCTGATATCGATAACTGATACCAGTTCTATTTTTGGGGTGTCAAAGGACTCAGTTAACTCTTGCACATCCGGCATTGTATAGCGAAGTTACTCTATTTGGTTATCTGGATATCTGAAGTCAACACAGAACCAATAATAATCCAATTTATGGTTTTTAGACGGCGGCCGGGGGGGGGGGTGATTGGTCATGACTCCGTTTCTGAACTAAAACAATTTGACTGGTTATTAGAATATCATTTTTCACTTGCTGGTGATAAAATCCCTTGCTGTAACAGTTCTTCAAACTGATCACAAAGCACCCAGCGTTTATGTGGGTTTGATCGAATGGGTATTTGGTTTTTTTTGGACCGCATGGGGTTTTAATTGTATTTCATAGTGCACAAAATGAGTCAAACCCAGTTTTGGATTTTCTTTCGTAACAAATGTGCCTCTGTTGTCATATAATAAAGATGCCAGCTCAGCCTTACTGTTATTTTTCAAACATTTATCTGATAAATCAAAATTTGCAATAAATTGGCCAAACTGTCTGTCGGGGACATTGCTGGTGTAAATTACTTCACCATTCACACCTAGCAGCGAACATTTATCGTGCAGGTTAGAAGTACTTTCACTCAATGGACCATAACCATCCCAACCAGTGGGCGTGGCCTCAAATGTGTAGTCCAAACTAATGAACTCACCAACTATGGCACCACGCTGTAGCATGACTGGGTCGTTAGTACGATTCATCATTTTGACATGCACTGTTCTCTTCCCTGAAACGGTACCTCTTGAATGAGCAAGTAGCAAGTTTCTTTTGTCTAGTGTAGCAACTTGGAAGACAAATGCCTTGTGATACTCGACTTGTATACTTAGGATCTTTACACAGAAACACAAGTTCAATATTTCTGGGGACCATTGTTGTAACTTTTCTCTTCAATTAAACCTTGGCACTTCGAATTGTATTTCTTGAAAAGTCTAAAATGATACCACGAGACTCAAAGTAACCTGTACCTCAGATGAATGGGTGTGCCTGTGACGTGTGACGCAACACATAAACATGTATTATTTGTTTACCTTGTGGTTACTTTCACCTTTGCTTCCCAAGTATATCAATCTTTTGATCGTTAGCTAGCAATGCCTTTTGCCTGAAGTAATTGGGTGTAGCTTTGATTTACATTTAGCAGGTATATCAGAAAACAGGTCTTCAGACAGTAAATTTATGTTACACCCAGTATCTAGCGGGCAAGTAATTTTCATCGATTCAAACTTTACAGGCAGGGGCATTAACTTAACTAGTTTCATACTGGTGCTTGTGCTATCATAAGTTTTAGTGTCACTCGTTTCACTGTCATCACTCAAAAATAAATGAATAAATAAATAAATAAATAAACAAATAAATAAATAAATAAATAAATAAATAAATAAATAAAAATAAAATAAAATAAAGTAAATAGATAAAAACAAAATTTTAAAAAAATCACTGTCACTTACGTCCAAAGTGTCTCTTTGAGGTGCACATCTGTCTTTTAATGAGGATCGCGAATGTTCATTGTTTACCCCAAGTACTGGAAGAGGACTCCTCTGTCTGGCACAAGAACTATTAACGTATCCACAAGTGTCATTGTTTGTTGCACGCCTAGGAAGGCGCGCCATGTGCTCACCGGGCTTCAGGCGTTTTGCTGGGGTTGTGATGGCATGTTGTCGTTGTTTATCTGACTGTTATTCAGCTTATACTATGGAAGTCCGTGACCATTCTAATCGCCGAATCTGCAGTTTAAGTCAGGGCAACCTGGACTGACATCCAGAATTTTTTTTTACACACACGAGCAAGGTAGTTCCCTTCACATGCATAACAAGTACAATTTTTATTGTTATTGGTAGGCCTAGCTACCTCCATGAACGCTTTGAGGGCGGCTTTGAGACCGAGTGATTATTTTGTCCACTTTAACGCGTAGTTTTTTAAGGTCTTTCAGTTCTGTATAATCTGCTGACAATTTTTGCATATCTTTGCTCAATTTGTCCACACCACTTACTGCCACTACTGCGACATTTGTGGCTGGGGCTGCTGAGCCGGAATATGGTTTGGTCTTGATAAGGGCCCTTTCCCTTGTCGATGGAGTATATGGCGTGGCGTATGTGACTGAATGAACAGTACATGTTGCTCTGCGTTGACCCCGTCTATAGCCCTAACTTTCTCCAGGACGGCTTGCAGTGAGGGCTTGGAAATGATCTTGTTGGGCTCCCCCGCGCACGAAAAAGGCCATATCTGAGGTAAATCTCTGAATGAATCTGGTCATTTTATCTCTCTGACTATTGTCTAACCTCTTCCCTATTTCTAGCACTTGGCTGTGGTATTCCTCAATTAAGGAGCTAGATAGATAGATAGATAGATAGATAGATAGATAGATAGATAGATACATTTTATTTTATTTGTCGTCGAACATTATAAAGAACATCAGTCCACAAGGAACTAGTATAATCGACGTAGAAAAGGAGGTAAAATACATGTATAAATAGTAAAACTTTACACATAAGACTAAAATATACACAATATACTCAATACACATCTGTATAATTCCTCTTGAATATGGTCAAACTAGCACTCATGGGGGAATACTTATAATGTGCATGTCTTCACTCCACGACACCAAGAGACTTTACGCCGATGAGTACCAAAAATTTAGATCAGTTTCAATAATTTCGGAAGTGATTCAGCTGATTTCTGGGTGTTGTCGAATGAGTTTCATGACTTTACTGCCCTGTTAGTGAATGGAATAGGCCTCATTTAGTGGTATTGACGTTTGGTAGATTTAGCATGTGGGTTCCTCTTAAACTTTGGTTTGTTTCACGCGCTGTGAATGGATCATTGATATAACTGGGATTAGTGCGACTGACAGATTTATAAACTTGTTTAAATAAACAGGATCGATATCGGTTTCTTATAGATGGGACACCAGCCAAGGTCAAAAGTTTGGGATATGTTGACTTGTTGTCCCTAAGTACAATACACGAGGCCCGCTCTTGCAAACTGTCTATCTTGTCCATCTGACCCTTACAGTTATTTATCCAAACAAGTGGAGAGTAGTACAGGTGGGAAAGAATGAAGCACGGAAAGCTGTGAGCCTAGCATAGTAGTCAAATACGATGATTCTCGTTTTAAGGCATTGATTTGCCGACAAGCTTTTTTCCATACCTCAGGAAGTTGTTGATCAAAGTGCCAACGACTGTCATGTGAACACCTTATAATTCAGTTGAGTCTCCGGCTTATACCAAGTTAGACTCGATATGAATGGAATTTACTGCTGCATCTGCTGACATTAAATGGGACTTGCCAGGTTTGCTTTCATTAATTTGAAAGCAAATCAATCGGCAGTTGCAGAGCTTTACTGTCCGAGTGTGCTTACACGGGTTAGTAGATTTTCACCTTGTACTATAAGAGTGCTGTTGTCTGCGAACTTTTCAAGACCCGACTGCAGCCTTCAACACCTTCCTCCATATACTTTTGGCATTGCCTACTTTGAAACCCACCTCGCAGGTAATGCAAAATACAGTGACTGATTGTTCTGGCTTGTTATGTGTTAAGAGTTTGGCTACTATGAGATCATGGTTAGGCAGTCGAAAGCTTTAGACAGATCCATCGCTAAAGCTCCGACAGACTTACCTTTGTCCAAAGCATTGTGCCAAAGCTCCGTCACCACCGATACGATTCACAGCTATGACCCTTTCCATAAACAGTTGTGGCAGATGATAAAATTTGGGTACTGAAATCTACAAGTATGATGTTATAACACTTTTCTGTAACTTTAGAGATGCACGTGAGACTGTTGACAGCTCTGTATGCACTTGTCCAAGGAATGCTCATTGTTTTTCAAAGGTACAACTTCTGCAAGCTCACAAGCATTGGGGAACTTGCATTAAAATGTGGAACTTTTAATGATTTCAGTGACTGCTGGTACAAGACAAGGTGCAGCGAATTTTATGATTTTAGCAGGGATAAGGTCATGTCCGGTGGCTTTATTTGATGGAACTGACCAGTGTAGTTTTAGAACTTCATTTTGGCCGACTGCACCGATATGAAATTTTGCATCACTATCATTTTCCTTTTTAAATTTTGACTGTAAAGACAGTAGGATATGATTTGTGTTTGTTTTGACTGTGTTTGAAGAACACATGGTCTGACAGAGAAGTAGACTTGCGGTACCGTCCCTCCGCGATCCCTAAGGCAACGTTTACAAAATGCTCGTTCAGTACCTCACACACCAAGGAAGGATCCACCACAATGCCCCCCTATTTCTAATAATTGAATGCAGAAAAGCTTCATGTGCCATTTTTTGTAAAAAAAAAAAAAAAAAGAAAAAAAAAGGGGGGGGGATGTTGATGCTGTGAATTACATTTTTCAAGAATGTATTCTCTTTTGGCCTGTCTTAGAACATTTGCAGACAGCTCTCTCTGCTTACCAAAATTCTGAAAGTTTTTTCCTTGTCTGAAAATTTTTACAATGATGTTGGAGACAGGCTTTCTTTGCTGCCGCCTTACGAGTCTCGCTTGAAACATAGGGCAGGCTTCTTCTCTGATTTTTTTTTTAAATATTTAGATTTCAGGTGCATGCATTTCTGCAATGTCGGTAAATATTTTTTTAGGAAATATATATATATGTTAAATCATTACTAAAATCTTCTTTATTCAAGTTCTTATAAGATCTTACCATGACAGTATGTGGCTCAACCCTAGGGACCATGACCTTAAGTACTGTGTATATAAGACGATGTTGTTACTAAGTCCTGTTAACACAGTGCAAGACAATTTCAAGATATTTCGATATGGACTGTACTATAAAGATGTCAACTCGTTGCAATCATTATACTGTTACAAAGAAACAGAATTTCTTTTCAACATGTCAACATCAGTAAACACATGTACATTACACTCTAAATTATCAGCCTGGTTAATCTCAGTATGACTTGAATACAAACCTACAACTGGAGCGTCAAAATCCATGGCAACACTCTGGATACTTCTCTTTTTCTGTCAGTATCACCAAAATGAGCCAAGTCTCAGTCAACACTGTTGATCTCAGAACCAATAATACTCTCATCCTGAGTAACATTTGAATTGCGAACAAACTCAGAAAGACTGACACCTTTACTCACTTTTGAAGTCTTTAATCCAGTCACTTCAACCTATGAATTTCCACTCTGAATGAAAATTTTCCATTGACTACAGAATCATCAACACTGCTTGACTGTGAAAATACAGGACTCAGTAGTTCCATTGGTTGATGTTGTGAATATCAAAGGTTCAGTGAAAGGTATTACCAAATTTAATAAATACGGCTCACCTTCACATTCAGCCATGATAACATCAATTATAGTCAGTCTTTATTTTTGAACATTTGCTGCGATTCAATCAAAGTTTGGCCATAGTGTTTGCACTCGCACCTTACAGTATGGGCATTCTGGGCTTTTTCTACAAGCCTGCAAGTGGCACATATGTGAGTAACAGTGCATTTCCTACCGTTAAGAAACCCAATGTGAGTCTTCGCGGAGCATCGTAGTCAAATACATCACCCGACATTAGATATTGCAGAGCTATCAACTGGTTCACCTTAAAAGTGGTGCATGTATAATTTACAGGGTTTACACTTTGCTTAGACACCTGAAGACATACGACAGGAATTGGTTGTCAACTAGGTTTTGCAATATTATGAATAAGTTTCGCAAATTGTCAATACATATCGATTGCTATTTATTGTATTTGTGTCTTTTTGCCCAGAACCACTTCCTAGTAGACATTACCCCTTTCCGCAGTCCGAACTCTTTACTCTCCATAATCTAACCTGACCTGGTCTAACCTATATACATATGCAATTACTATTGTCCATATTACACACGTTCCTCTGTAAAATTTTGACATAGGCTGTATCAGCCCAAATAAATTAAAGGGTCTTCAGCGGTTAACTTCTCAACATGTTTCGCAGCTTATTTTATAACACATAAAGTATCAAAACCCAACCCACTTAAAATTGTCAGGCATTACATCACGCAAATCCTTTAGTAGTCACGTTGCAACTGTGGATCTTAATGCATTAAAAGTATACAAAAGTCAATCCCACTTGTTACCAACAGATAACATGGCGATGCAAGGTGGATTCGTGTGGTCAGCAGTTAGATTTAAATCCTTAAAAAACAGATGGGTTACACAGGATGGATTACAGAGATTCGATACGATGCACAAAGAAACAGTAGATACTATTGTTCAGACCAGACAAAAACAAAGTAGAGCACGATGTCAAAGCAAAACACGCAACTGGTGTAGCTCAGTTGCTTTATTGTACCAAATAATGGCTGTGAGCAATCTTTGTGTATGAATAGTATGTAACTTTCAATTTCCCCAAAATGGCGACAAGAAGTAAAATCCTTACTGCAGAGATAATTTGTCTTGTGGAAGTGCTTACAAAGGTATTTGAGAAAATAACTGGCACACAGAGTCACCTTAGACATGCTCGTTGAGAAAGTGATCCATGAAAGTATGATAAGATTAACCTTGATGTCATACTGATACTATGCAAAATGTAGACGATTTTGCACTTGACAATTTACCACAACCACACATCAACAAAAGTTCATTTTGCGGATCAGTACAGACAAGTATAGTCTCGCGACATAGCTCAATGTTGAAAAAAAGCAACAAAATGATTTGGGTGAAGAAAATTTCAGGTGAGCTATTGTGGAACTGTATGGCATGTGGAAATATGAACGTGAAAAATATACAGATTTGCATGGATGTTATCACATAAGCTAAGCTGACAACAATAAGCATCTGGGCTATTTTGCAGGATTTTGATAATTGTGTTGTCACCAATGATGTGAAGGATCATATGTGTATTAAAGAGAATAATCACAAGACATGAGCCATAAGTATTGACAAAACAGTTTATAAATCTTTCAGCTTTCCTGTAGAAGGCTCTATATCTTGGAACAACACCATGGCGCCCATATGCAGATTCCGTGACAATGAATTTATACGATGAGCTCAATGCCAAAATGAGGAAGACAAGTATGAAGCTTATCCTTGCACAGGCTGTAGTGTTCAAGGTTTTAGGCTTGTATGCTAGAATAACAGCTACTGACCCCTCACGGGAAAAAAGTATCTGCCTCCAACCAGAGTAAGCCAAAATAGGCCATTGTGAGAGGTTGGTATCTACCAGAGGTCAGTATATGAATACATTTGATCACTATGTGGAACTGACCAAAGCTTGAATTATAAAGATGATTGGAAGAAATGCCAACTCATGTAGGGTAGTGCACCAACCTTACAACATTATTTCATGATTGCTGGTAGCATCAAATTGCAACTGTTAGCACAGAATTGCCGTTCCAAATATGATTTGCTTTTATTAAATTATTATGACAGGGAAAGACCGGGTTATATGTCTCTTTATCTGCAGACACTTATGAGGATGTTTATTTCATTCGACTCAGTAAATATACTGCTTTACCGTGTTGATATGGCACTCGCACATAACTACCTCCATTGAACCATTCTTTTTAGGAATGGGGATTTGGTCGAGTGGATATGTGCGTTTCCCATTTCAGCTAGGCGACTGGTGCCAAAGGTTGCAGGTTCGAGTCCCGCTCGTTCCGAACATGAAATATATATTTTCGGCATTTCCTTAATGCTGGTGGATTTAAGTCCCCGATTCTGGAAATAAATGCCGACTCAGTAAATATACTGCTTTACCGTGTTGATATGGCACTCGCACATAACTACCTCCATTGAACCATTCTTTTTAGGAATGGGGATTTGGTCGAGTGGATATGTGCGTTTCCCATTTCAGCTAGGCGACTGGTGCCAAAGGTTGCAGGTTCGAGTCCCGCTCGTTCCGAACATGAAATATATATTTTCGGCATTTCCTTAATGCTGGTGGATTTAAGTCCCCGATTCTGGAAATAAATGCCGACTCAGTAAATATACTGCTTTACCGTGTTGATATGGCACTCGCACATAACTACCTCCATTGAACCATTCTTTTTAGGAATGGGGATTTGGTCGAGTGGATATGTGCGTTTCCCATTTCAGCTAGGCGACTGGTGCCAAAGGTTGCAGGTTCGAGTCCCGCTCGTTCCGAACATGAAAAAATTGACAAATATGAAATATATGGTATTGTGTGACTTGTTAGCAAAGTATACAATCAATTATATAGTAAAGGAATCAAATGTTGTGAAGACATGTCATAGTATATCTCTACGTGCATTTAATGCTGAAACACCACTAGAAGTTTTAGACACAAAAGACAGTAATGTATAAAACGATTTTATTCAGTTTATTTTGCAAAGGTCGATAAATTCTGAAGGAATCGGTTTCATTTTTTTAGAAAACTTTTGAAAGGGAATGCCTGAAATAGATTTAATTCCAGTGGCCATTTTCAAATCTGTCAGTGTTTTTTCAACTTTTGACCTTAAAAACACATAGATATCACTAGCATTTCACATGAACATTCTCTTATACCATAATCAATCCATCCAACTTTTTGCTATTTTTATATTTGACATTGCTTTTTGTAAACATATATGCAAGTTCTCATTAAAAAATCGTAACCCAATTTTAGCGAACCAAGTTAAGTGCAACACTACAGATATAAACTGCAAACTTTTTAAGGAACGGTTCAGACACCAAAAACCTTTGCATGGGCGATTTAAGACTTGAACGGTTGTTACAAGTTAAATGTCCTTTCCAGCAGTTGGCAAAATAGCAAGTTCCCAACTAAAGTGCAAGTATGAGAAAAACGAAAAAGCAAAAAAAAAAAAATAAAAAAACCCCACAGGCATAGAGACATCTGAACATCCACGTGTCATTCGTATGGTTTTCAGCCTCCCCGCGGAAGTATACCACTCGTCAATCATTCTCAACAGTCAATCAAGTGTCTACAGGTAGCAACGACCAAAAACGACGCTGGTTTCATGGTGGCGGCGCAAAATCAAGGGGTATACCGAAAATGTATTTGTGAAGAGGGGAACGATGCGAACATGCAAAAATGTGTTTGTGAACAAGGGAAGGATGCGAACCTGCAAACATATCACATCCGTATTGGTTTGCTTTGTGGTTATCTTGCTTGATTTAAACATAATATGTTATTGAACAATAAGAAAACAGGGTTTCTTCTGTTAAGTCCTCTTGCACATCGATAAATTTGAGAGATAGAAAATATACAAAAGCCATGATGTGGTGACAAAGTATACAGAACAAAGTTAAGATGTCACAATCACGAGACGAGACAGATTGTGGTTTATGATTACAATAATATGTTACAGGCAAATTGAGTAGTTCAAAATCTGTGTGACGTGTTCGTAAGTGACGGATGTTGTATCGTTGCGATTGCTCTATGTAGGAGTGGACAGCTTCGGGAATTTTGGCATTGTTTTTGAAAGTACAATCATCTGTGCCAAATAATACTCTTTTTAGAGTTAAAGATGTGGGTCATTTAACCACTTCATGTAAGTTAATTCCAATATTATTGTATTTGGGCATAAAAAGAAATAGTGAAATGTATCCGCTCTGAGGTCACCACAGGTACATGCTTTTGTTTCATAGACATCGATTCGATTCAAATAATCATTCAGCTGGTTGCTGCCCATGCAAAATTTTGCATGCATCGATGCTGTTCTCCGGTCGGCGGCTGAATAAAGTTTGTTTTGGGGTACCGATTTATAATATTTATGAAGCAAAGATTTAAAATCTGTAATATGTTCGGCTTTCCTGATCTCTAATTTGAAGTTGGTTCCACAAATGTTTGTATGTGGAAGGAAAGAGTTGTTATTGCTTGATGTTATTGTCCGAAAGGGTGTTAAGTTATGCTGGTTGCGAAAATTGTAAGAGGTTTTATTTGTGACTACTTGTGGTAGAGAATCATTTAGAAATTGAGAGGCCTGATCATTGATAATTTTGTATAACTGTATAAGATTGCATTTTTCGCGTCATTGATGAAAGCTTTCCCAGCATGTTTCGATATACAATAGTGTTGTCGGTGTTCCCTTAATAGCTCCAGTCACAACACGAGCGGCAACCAGTTGAACAGATTCTAATAGCCGTTCCTCAGTCTGAGTGCAATTTGACCATAAAATGTCTCCATATTCCGGGATAAAGTCTTATAAAGGATGTATACATTGTTTCAAGTGTAGACTTGTGCAATCGATGTTGTGCACTCCTTATAATATTAACAACTTTTGCGCTAATTACTACGACTGTATTGATATGGACGTTCCATGATAAATCATTTTAAATAATGCATCCTAAATGCTTGTGCGTCAGAACAGAGTGTATGGCAGAGTATCACTATTTTGGATTTTGGTGGTCTTTGTGCCAGAATTTTCCGAGAAATATGCGTGGTCTTAGTTTTGGTGAGGTTGAATGTAACCAACCATTTTTTCGGCCCAGTTTTCTATATTTGGTAGATCTGCACAAGTTTTGTCAGCTGCTGTTTGTGGGTTTTCAACTTGAAGGAATAGTTTACGTCATCGGCAAATAACCTTATGTTAGATTGTACAACAGCTTCCAAATCATTTATATAGATCTAAAAATAGGAATTTTGCCCATTGATAACAACACGTTGCTGTCTGTCACACCAATAATTTTTAAACCATTATGATAATGAGTCAGACACACCTGGGGGTTTTTTGGTTTTTTTTTTCTAGTTTGCTCAATAAACCTTCGCGCTATACCTTATGAAAAGACTCCGTGATGTCAAAAATATCATTCATACTTCCTTTTGTTCGTCCAAGGCACTAGATGATATGATTTACAGATGTAAAAGCTGATTTACAGAGGAGTCACCTCGTATGAGTCCTGCCTGAAATTGGTTAATAACTTAATGATCTCTAAAACAGTGATATGTATTTTGAAAGATTATGCGTTCTATGACCTTTTGGCCTACTCTCAGCAGAGAGATTAGGCGATAACTTTCACATAAGGCTTGAGGACTATGCTTATAAACAGGGATCACGTTTGCTTTTTTCCACTCCACTGGCAATTTTGACGTGGATAAACATAAGCGAAATAATTTTTGTAAATAGTTGCTTTTCAATAGTTATTGCAGTCGTTTTTAACCACCCATGACTTATTTAGTCAGGACATAATGCTTTGCTATGTATAGGCTTTTCAGCATGTCTTAAACATCACTGTCAGTAATTATAACATCCTTTAAAAGTTCGTTTATGTTTAGCTCCGGAGGCGGCATGTCCTGTGAGACAGGTTCAATTTTCGTTTGTTTTAGGAAGAAAGACTTAACATTTCCTACCTTGGAGACATCATGATCGATAACTTTCTATCAATTAGAATTGTTTGAAATGTAGAACTCTTATTGCGTCCTAACAGATACCTTACTGTACGCCACCATGCTTAATTCTTTATTTTATTTTTCAAAATTTCATTTAAATTTTTGGTGATAAATTCGTTCTGCTTGTCAAGAATAGAATCCCTGGCTATATTTCAAAAAAGTTTCTGTTCAACGCTTTAAAATAATGTCTGTGATCATGTCCAAAGCATGAATCCCAATTTGTCTGCTCCTGTGCGCTCCGAAAATTACCGAAGGTCGTATTGTTATACTCCAAAATAAGTCTACTATAACATGGTCTTCTTTTTGTTCCAAATTACAAAGCAAAATATACGACCGAATGGTCATTGTCTGACACAGGCAGTTCGACTTGAACAGTTTTAACAAGGTTTTGCCTGTTGGGTATTACTCGTCACAAAAAGGTAGATGTTTGAGATGTTATACGTATAAGTTCATTCCTGTGTGCAACAAGTTATTGTGGGAGCAAAAATTGAGTCAGTTTTCTCCTGGGGATGTTGCTGGTTCAGCATTAAGGTCTCCTACAAGCAAAATATTACAAATACCAGCAGGAACTGTTAACTCCAAACTATCTTGAAGGTCTAACCAACAATAAGCTTTGGCACTGGGAGGTCTACAAATAACCGCCATTAGGAATTTATTGTTGTGGATTCGTATTTCTGTCCATATAATCTCAATGTCTCTAACTTCTAAATGTTGCCATGATTTTGCTTGTTTTGCGCTGAAACGGAGGAAAGCATTTAATATTCAGGACCAGAGAGAAATTTTAAGACGATGTCCCATAAAAGGCCGTGCAGCGATATAGACTACCTCATTGGCCTTGCATATCAAAGACAAGTGTCACAAATGGAACTTTAGGAATAAGCATAAAGGAGAACACAAGAGAAAGCATACAAAGTAGCAATACAGAACCCAGTTTGGAAAGAAAAATGAAAGTCATTGAGAAAACAATAATAAAATAATGACAAGCTAAATAAGTTAAGTGTTAAGATAACAGTATATACAATCAAAAACTATATCCTGGATAATGGATGGCTATATGAATGACTGATGTAGACCCAGCACATAACCATAGCTGTATAACAAGTCTGCCGACGTAAATATAACACACAGTGGAAATTATATTGGAATCTCCCTAAATCTGTAATCAAAAACACATGATGGGATGTTAATTATATTTCATATTGCTCATCACTGGATTGTGAACTGGCAACTTGTAGTCACATTGAACTGTCTCTTGTTAATGTGAATGTCATAAAATACGTGTAGGAAAGTTGTCGACCTTGTCATAAACCCTACACTCGTCGTAACGAAAAAATAACTATTAAGAATGAGTCATAACGTTATATGTCTGCATGTTATATCTAGACGTTATAACAGGCTTGTTAGGTACCCAGATTTATAGTGTTATTATACAACTTATTGGGGATGCTAACGTGTCCCAAGGTAATTTAGTAATTGATACCTTCCACGTTTTTCCTTCCAAATCAAAGAAGAAGATTTGGTTATCCTCTCCCCCAAGAACAATGATTCTATCATCTACTCTCATACAAGTAGCATATATTTTGGGTCCTGGCATGCTGGCTATTAAACTCCATTGATCCTGACTACATTGGTATTGTTCTACACTTGTCAGGTAGGCAAACTCTGCTCCAACACCACCAAATGCATATAGCGTGTTTCCTACACTACACATAGAATGTGCCCAACGTTTGTGTATCATGTCTGATTTCTGCTGCCATTCCCTTAACTCTACATCATAACAAAGTGTACGTGATTTCGCAGGTCGACCACCTCCTGTCATATACACTTTAGTGTCAACTGCTGCTGCTGCATGGTAATTCAACGTTTGGTCAACATCTACAGTTTTGGCCCAGCTCATTTTTCTTGGCGTAAATATTTCACACTTAGTAATTGAGCTTCTAGGTTTAAACCTTCCACTGCTTGCCATCAAACATGTTTCACCATGACATTGGACTGGTGTCAATGTAAAATTGGCTCTCGGTGAGGTCATATCAGGCAGACTCCTCCACATAAGTGTTGTAGTATTATATTCATGGACTAGTTTTGAATAGCTCTCGTCATTCCTTATTCCTCCAGCAACTATGACTTTGTCCTTGACAACTGCTCCAGCTGCTGCATACTTTACTTCAGGTATATTGCCCTTGACAAGAAAATGTGATGTTAGGTCATTGGGTCCCAGAGAAGCAGCATAAATGTTTTCTATACTATTAGGGTGTAGTAGTTGGGTAGATCTTCTACCTGTCAAAAGTGCAACACTAGGGCCTGCAAAACATAGATTGGCTTCAATTTAATACACACGAAATGCAAGCAATAATGTTTAAAACCCAGGCAGGGTCATTATTTCACTATATTTTGTTGACTAGTTTTGTTGAAAAAACTATCAGTAAGCCAGGGAACCAAAAATGTAATCTTAAATTGTAATCGCTGCGAATTTCATAACAAAAACAGAAGGAAAAGAAAAAAGAAAAAAGAAAATGAAGGCTCATAATTTGACACAAATAGAAAGGAAGTGTAGATATGTATCAAAGTTTAGTCTTACAAACGTAACTTTTGAAAAAGAAAAATAATGTTAGTGGGGGAATGGATATGCTGATTTTCAGAAAATTCTGGTATTCTTGAGTAATACTCTGTATATTGGTTTCGCGAAAAAGAATATCATTTGTTGCTTTGTTTATATAAACAATGATACTGTTATCCTATTTACTTTTGTATGCAATTAATTTCTACTATAATGTGAGCTTTTGACAACTGTAAAATCAAGTACATGCAGATCTACATATGCTATGTCAATTTTAACCAATTAGATAATTTTGTAATACTTTTCTTCTGGGTGGGGCAGAAAATAAGTCTATTGGTGCTACTAGCGCTCCCAACCATTACAGATCTGATATTGTTTACTTCAGTTTATGCATGTGCATGGGATGGGGGTTTTGTTTACCAAACCTATTATACAATTGGAGGAGCTTACAAAAAAGCTTTATTTGCATGTCCAGGAAGATGTTAGATTTTAACGGTTAGGCACCGATTCATGCAATCTGGAGTTTGATTGTCACTTTATCTAGCGCATGGACTTTATATGTAATAGTCCATGACTATATGCCTATAACACTCTCCTGGGTCCTCAGCCAACCTTTTAGACGTTGCCCCAACTACTCAGAGTTTAGAGTTTTATATTTACATTGGGCCAGGTTATGGTGACAAAGGTCGACAATTGAAATCCCACTGCAGGCAAGCAGACATTTGTGGAATTTTTCATTATTGTTTAATATACAATTTAATTTTCAAATGATAATGCTTCTTTACATGTGCTACACACTGTAACATATCATCAAACTGGTCACCAAAACAGTTTTTACTTACTTCTAACCCAAACAGTATAGAATGCGTCTTTCCTGGTAGTGTCAAGTTTCTCTGTTATTTCTTTTACGGATAAGGCCTTTGGTAGCTCTATCCAGACTAATGCAGCTCTTGCACGGGATGCCAGTGCTACTTTTCGTCTCCAGTGAGTGGGACCCAAGATGGCTATAACTGCTGGTTTTTCCATGCCAACTAGGTCTTCAATAAGGCTCCATCCTACTTCTGGTAGTCTTTTTGCCTCTGGGATACTTTCGCCTTGTTGATTTGAAATCTCCTCATCAACTGCACTTTCATCAATGACAACATCAATATCTTCTTTCTCATATGATTGATCTCTCAGCTTATTTATACATTTTGTAAGATGATCCATAGTAAGGTGATGAGTGCCAGCCCTGTATGGGGGGTCTCCTTCGTATGTATGAGCCATGCTTTTTTCCCGGGGAATGCCTTTCAGAAAGTACTCAAATTGACCTGTGTTTGCCAATGGTACATTTTCTATACCTTCATTAGTAACAATATTCTGCCCACTTGTTTTCTGGTCATCCGGAATAAGACTGAATATGAATTCCGCAATGGAACATGAATTCCGTATGATTTTGTATAGTTTAATTCCTGTAATGTCTTTTTCAAACTTTAATAATTCATGAAGTTTCTCACTGGAATCTTTACCCAGACTTTGCATAGAGTCATGAGTCATAAAAAATTGTGTTTTACTGAAGTCAAAGCCTAAAGCCTGAATGTAAGCAAGCCAATCAGAATCAGTCACTACATTCTCATGTTCCTTTTGCTCAGGTTTTGGCAAATACTCTGCTTTTCCATATTCATGAGAAAGCAGTGTCTCGTGGTCAGCTGGGGGTACCTCGCAGATAGCTTCAGAAGTCCCCTGTGTCTCTACGTGGATGTCTATGTCTGAGTCAACTGGAGACTGGTCACCATGTTTTACCACAGTTTCTTGCACTTTATCCACAGTACCAATTGGCAAACTTTTAAAAAGTGAATCATAATTCTGAATGTCATCAAATATGACATATTTGTACTTTTGCCATTCTGTCTTGGGTGTCTGTGATAACAAGATCTCAGATATACATTTAGCATTGCATATTCCTTTGTTTGTTTCTCTACATGGAACTGAAGGATGTATTTCCAAACTTCTGCAAAGGCACAAAAATCCATCATAACATGCTTTTCTGGCATCTAATCTGGCAAGACTGTTCATGTTTGTCACTGATGAGAGTAAACACACACTCACACACACACAGAGAGAGAGAGAGAGAGAGAGAGAGAGAGAGAGAGAGAGAGAGAGAGAGGGGGGGGGAGAGAGAGAGAGAAATTACTGGTGGTGTTTTTTATAATTCCAGACTGACTAAGTTAATTGTTTACATAGTATTTCTTATACATTATTTCAAAAGGGTAAATTTTCAATTTTCAATCCTAAAATCAACATCACAGCAAAGTATGTGAAGCAAAGGTTTGTTTTATAAATAAGCAAATACTCGAGTGTTTTTAATGTTATCATACGTTATTACAATGTAACTTGCTGTACTGATGACATGTTACTACACAGACATTTGCACTGATGATGTCCATGTTCCGACAGACAATTTTTATTCCAATGGGTGCCAGCTGTGCACCTCGTTTGGCCAATTTATATTTAGCTTACTGCGAGTATAAATTTCTTGCAAAACTGTCAAAACAGAGGAAATTGCATAATAAATGTTTGAAGTTGATATTTAGCTATTTTGATGACATATTAAGGATAAATAATAGACATTTTTGATAATATATTTGACAAATGTACCCTTATGATTGAAATTGAATGACAAACGTGATATTTTGAATTTAGCATAGTAAATTAACCTCATAACGGCTGTAATATTCCGCTCAGGCCAACTAATAACGTCTTTAAGTTCAGGGTAAATGCCTTTGCTGGAGTATGCACTTTGCCCCTGTCATTTACTCCCATTTTAAAAATTGTGAAACTGAGATTTCGAAAATGCATTTTAAAGATCGTTTTTACAGTTTCTGAGAAAGAAAATTATAAAGATATGCAGTGGATTTGAGGTGTCATATAAATGATGTAGTAAGTATGTAAACGTAATAATTGTAACCAGCATTAATGCGTGTGTAAGGCAAGCTATTTCTCTAAGTTTAGAGTCACTAGCATCAACTAAATTTAAACTAGTACTCCATTTTCTTGGTATGTGTCACAAGTCAGGAGAGAAAATTTTCCTATCATACTGTATTTCGTATTATTGACTGATATATAGACATACCATACAGATGCTGGTATGTCTACCTTGAACCTTTCGACTTTCGGCTTGTTTAATGACTCAGGGGTTTTGATAATTGATAGGTTTTGTTTGCTCGGATTTTCGGTGCAGCTCCTCTTACATTGTTGAAAACTTTTTTATAATCACTTCTACTTTTGTTAAGAGGGTCATAATTTATGTGTTGCCAATGTGACATCATATTAGGTATTCAATGAAGAATGATTTGTTTGATGCATATTCATGCCTCGCTGTTATATCTGGCGATTTTCGTTTTGATAGAACTGGCAGGATTTAGCCAGTTTTAGACTTTGATTTTCGATGATGATAATATGTGGTATATTTTGCTGCAAGTCTATGCATGGTAGTAGAATTGGATATAATTTGTGCTCTATTATTTGGATCTGTTGGAGAGAAGATATCAATAAAACGATGTGTGAAGGACTAATGCATAGACTTAACTGAGAACCGGTAAAGGTTACCTTTTGTGATGCATACTTACTTTACCCTTTCCACCAGCTTTTTGCTGAAACCAACATACAGTATTTCGTCTTTCTTGGCTCCATCATAGCGTTTCCATTCAGCCCATTTCATACCTACAATAGTTTTTCCAGTTCCAGGCAATCCTCGTAAAACAATATTTCTGGCATGTTTGCACTTTTGAAAAGCATTCAATTGCTCACATGTTAAAAGATTCATCATCTGAATTCTTGGACGATCTTTTATGTATTTCCTATTATAGTTACTTATATCTTCCATGGCATAAACGGGTGAAAATTGGGCAAGGCACAAAATCAGGGACTTGGCAATAGAATCAAACTTTTCAAAATCCATTCTGGTGTAACTGTTTGGGTACCTTTTATCTGTAGGATTTTTCACCAAAGCCTTTATCTTTTCAGGAGATGTACATGTTGAAATGATTTTTCTGTTAATATAAAATGAGCACTCTCCATATCTAGACAGGCACTGATCCAACAGCTTTGCAGCCTCATGTGAATAGGTTTCAATTTGAGATTTCGTTTCCTCGTCTGTCTCTTCCCATTGAAGAATAGTGATGAGCAATGGTTGGTCTACAGGTGTAAGTACCAATACATCACAGAGTATACACCAGCATTTACGTATTTTTCCTTGACAATCACAGCATATCGAAGGTGACACGTAAACCAGTCCTGATTCATTACCGTAATGTTCTTTTAGTTTGTCAATAATTGGTTCAGCATCGTAAAAATTATTTTTGTAATCTCCTGGCCACACTTGAAGACCCTCTTTCACTGAAAAAGAAATAACATTGCAGAGTTAGGAACAAACATCACGAATCTATAATGCTGGATAGACACCTTTCACACCGGAATTCGTAGATTTTTAATGCTACTTTGAAGAGAATGCTTAATCCTGGGTAAAGTAACAAAATAAGGTGTCTCACTCAACATCGAGCAACAGATATTTAAGAAAAATAGTAAACACCAGTCATTGGGATGACTGGATACCACATTATACTGACAAAAACAAACATGGATCCATCATTTATATGGAAATAGACTTGAAGTAAATTATGGCTGTCATCAAGCTGTACATATTGTGACAGAAAGCTTACATGCTTAGCTTATTTATCAACAAAAGGACTGGATTTATGATGATCCCACTTTTGAGCAGGTTAAATTCTTTTAGACAAGATAATAAATAAACTCCTTTCCAAGCTTTCCGGAATGTAATGACAATTAACTTTTTTGAAGACAGCATTCTTCCTGCACGTAACTTAAAGCCCCAAATTTACCATTTGCAATAAAGATAAAAGGAGACGTGGTTGTCTGTCACTTTTTGGTTCTCCTGACTTGGCAGTCAGCTGAGTTTACAGCAAAGGAAAGAAGCTTGTCTACAAATATGAACATCTTTTAGTGACAAACTATTAAAAAGTCAGCTTAATATGATAATGCATTGGAATTTGATGAACTTCATATACACGTATACTGGCATTAAGACGTCCCCAAGGCCCTATATCTCTTTGACAAAGCATTTCAAGTTGTTTTATTTTTAACAAACAAATGCACAAGCCTTTTCAATTCACACATGAATGAACTGCATTCAACTTCAGATTACATTAGAAGGACAATTTTGAATAACAAATATATTTTCAGTAGTTTATGAAAAAAAAAACATACCTATTCCAGAACTATAAATCCATCTTCATTTGGAAACTGCAGAAACGCCATCATAGATTTACATCGGTAAATTTTCTTAAAAACGAAAGTTTTTGAAGTAATTCTTATCTTTTACGCTTCAAAGCTTTTGCAATTTGATGCTTATGAAGCATACGTCGCTTCAAGTTTACTAAAGCGCTAAAAATATATTCTCCTATCATCACAAGTGTCTGTTCCTGTCATGACCTGTCTCGTCCGGCCAGGCAGAACGACGTAAATACTATGCTAGCTCGGCTCTCCCAAACCAGTGAATTATGTAACTTCATGCACAATTTTCAAAGGGTACAATCACTATGTTTACTGACTTTTTATTATGCCTTCTTGGAGATCAGCCACACCGTCGACACTGTACAGGTCACAGTCTTGCAAAGCCTTCACTTTTCTAAATTTTTCCACTTCTTTCTTTGCAAACCCAGGTATAGTGATATCTGCAGAGTAGAATGTATTGCTTTGCCAAGGATTATTCATCTTTTTGGTCAAATTAGAAAATAAAAACACAAATTTGAAAATTCATTATTGACATTCAGGAACTTATATGGGAAGACATTAGTCCCATTGTAGTGACAGAAACAAAATAAAACTTCAAATTATTTTTTGACTTAGGTCTAACAGCTAAAGATTCTTCTGATCAGTTATCTTTTCAAATGTACCTGCTAGCTGCATAAACTCCCTTATGAATTTTGGAATAGTAGGTCATGCATATCAACAAAAACTGTGTGAAACAGCTATCGGCAAAATGTTGGGTTTTAGGAAATTGCCCCAACAATGATTGGACTAGTAACTGATAATCCATTCCAGAAAAAATCCCACAAAGAAAAAAAAATCAAGAATTCTACAATTTGGGAATTTCGTCTACAGCCATCTTAAAGAATATACAAAAAGATTGTCCTAAAGGCAGCCCTTAACACGTCATTGAGCTCTGCTTCCTATCTACAACAATCACATCATTTAGACAAATTTTGTTTTTTAAAGTGAAAAATAGTAAAATTATGATAAAAGTTCCGTTCGAACTTGTCCTGAAAGGGTGGTGCTTCACTTTGCTCTCTACTATCAACCAGACAAAACGTTGAAAAATGTCTATTTGTTTATAAGATAACAAAGAACTGTGATAGTCCTATGCTCAACTGAACTTGGATGCACAGACTGAAGTGGTCCCATTATCGTAAGAATAATATAAAGGTCACCATTCTTTAAGACCATCATCACCGTCTGTGTTTTACTCGCGCACTTCATTTTAAGAAGGAAAAGTGACAGGATCCTGTATTCAAAGACATTTGCTGATATGTTAGTTTGGCCTTTCAATATCAGTCAAGGTCAAAATAAACAACATAAAAAAAATATTACTATTACTATTTAATGGGGGTCATGGGTAAAGAATCCATCATGACCAAAACTAACGCCAATATGTTAGTTTGACTTTTCAATCAGTAAAATCTGCGCAATTCAGGCTTTGACTTAGAGAGAAAGGTCTCGCATTAAATCGAGCATGATTCCTCAACATGAACTTTCACAACTGTCATTGACCTTTCTTGATGCTGGCTACAAATTATGCAAGCCTTTTTTCGTCGGATTTAGAGAACTTTACCACTGTCTGAATCTCCATGCCCTAATATTATTTACTATAGTGACAACTACTGACTGAAACAAATCGAAACTCCTGGCATAAAGTACTTGAAAAGTAATTATACAGTGGACTATCATTTTAAGATAATCATTTACTTGCACCATGCAGCTACTGCATATACGTTCACACTTGTTTTCACCGAGGGGGGGAAAATTACAAAAACCCCTCATAATGATCTGTGTATTTGCTTTCAGGAGAAAAGACAACTGGCCATCCTATAAGTTTTGCTAACTGGCAAGTCAGCTGAGCTAAAAGTACAATGAATATCTGTTGTAACCTTACCATAGTTTTAAATAGAGTATTGTGTTTTTCAGTTCATAGTTTATTATTTGGTGGAATATGTGTCAATATCTGAATGTGGCAAACATTGAACATGGCTACAGGGGAAAGTATCACTCTAAGTAAGGCCTACCTGAATGCCTGTTCATCTCTGTAAACCTTGATATTCCATCATCTATTGCATGCCGGAATAATTTCAGAATATTCATTCTCTCGTCCAGCACAAAGCATTTTGTCTCAAGTTTGTGGTTAAGCACGAGTTCAGTTGTCTCTACAGTATGAAGTTTCATTGGAAAGTGGAGCAAAACAGGAAATTCAGCAGGCTTAACATGAAGATAAAATATGTCATTCGTGGTTGCATTTCGACTCAGGCCAAAAATATTCTTTGGATGTGATATGTAGATAATATTGGCTAAAAATGCAGTATATAAATTATCTTTCCATTTCGAAAAATATTTATGCTCTTCTTCTTTTTCACAATGAACCTTTTTCAACTCGATGCACCCCTTACAGCCGGAGTTTGATATTGCACAAGCCATTTTTGTTATCTCTTCAAGTTCTTGACGAAGATACTCCCCTGTGCCCATGATATGTACATCGATGGGACCCAGCACTACACTTTTGTTTGGGATTTGCCTTTGAAATGTGTCACACCCTGGGGTTGCATCTACAACAACAGAATCAGTCAGTGCACAACGAATATATAGCTATCTTTTTATGTCCTGTGCGTCTATGACGTATTTTTCAAATCCTACAAAAATTTTAAGTGAGCTGCTTTACTAGACTGGCATGATTTAACAGAGTTCCTTACAGCAAAGGCAGAGTCCCTAATTTTAATCTTTCAAATTCTTATAATGCACATTTTCACACTCACATGCACCCAAATTTACCTGTAAAGACACATATAACTGCAATTAGTGCCACTGAATACTTGTTTGTATTTTTATAAATACTCATAACGTACACAACACCAGCCAAACAGAGGTTTGTGATGGTGTTGTGTCCAGATGACATTGCATACAGATTGATTGTTTGACTTTGTGCGTGTGTGTGTCTAAGGTAAGACTGACCCATAGTAGATTCCCATCACGCTTGATTGGTAACCTATCATTGAGCATGCTATTATAGTATTGCCACATTGGAGCGCCACCTGTTGAACAAATGCATACGGGTACCAACAAGTGTTTTTGTGTAGTTTGAAGCCACGGGCTTGCAATTTGGAGAAGGAACAATTTCATTATTTTATCCCATAAAAGGCAAACGTCTATATGTACCTGACTAATGGCTAACTACCCAAGGTATAATTGCGATGTAATAATTAGATCTATCATAACTATTTTTTTATTCGTCCAAAAATAAGAATTAACAGCACAGCTACCTGGGTGAATTTGTTTTCGGAGACTGGGACAAGATTCATTCGCATTAAGTGTGCAGAAAACGCATTGGGAAATATCGGAGAAGCGAAACATTGCCACAAAGTCTAATGAAATAAAAGACAATAATGAAAAGATAAGCAGATGATAAGGGATACATGCACTAAGATAATTGTAACGATGGCAGGAGCTTCCTCAACACAATATGAAAACACAACCACTTGTGCGATTAAGGTAACTCAGTCTCATGTACCATTAATGCAGATAGATATT
The DNA here is from genome assembly GCA_964020975.1 of Hermodice carunculata. Lineage (NCBI taxonomy): Eukaryota > Metazoa > Annelida > Polychaeta > Eunicida > Amphinomidae > Hermodice > Hermodice carunculata. The sequence continues at coordinate 45,062,856 of OZ026625.1, forward strand.
GTCAGTGTGTTTATCATAATTGATTTTAAAAGCGTAAATTGAAACGATAATTTTTTTCTTTGTTTCCTGTGACAGCTAGAAAACAGCAAAATCCGAATTTCATGCACAGTGAGGTGAAGAAGCCTTCTGATTCTTCCTCTAGTTCTACGTAATCTATTAACATTGGTCGTGCAGTTGTCCTAACCATTTAGCAATACATTTTTGAGTTTTATTTGCTGTGGCCTAATCATTTGATCTCATAGTTATTTTTCTGGTCGGTTGTTTTGTTGTATTTTAGCTTCATGAAGAAAAAGGTGTATCTGTTGTTTTTGGGGGTACCTTTCGAGTTTTTGCTTATCAAAACTTTGTCGCTGTACAAGTTTCTCACCTCCCTTTCTGAGATTAGTTGTTATATAAATATGGGCCATGCAGTTGCTCAAACTTATTTCATATTAACGGTCCCTGACCTTTTCCTTATTTATTGTTTCTTTCAATTCCAACAACTACCTAATCTCTAATTTAAGGACAGGTAAGACACACAAAAAAATTCCACTTATGTACATCCTAGCTCAAACTGCATTTGCGTTAGGATAACATATCATATATGTGTGTAATTGTCATACTCCAAAAAATTATATGGCCCGTATTTGGGTGTCTGTGATGTTAATTGTTGAATTAACAATTGAAAGTTGACCGCAAAGCATCCACCCGATAAATGTCGATATAAGTCACTAATTATTTGTGATAAATTCATAATAACACTTGCATCTTAATCCTGACATATTGGCAACAAAAAACTATCCTACGATTTTTCATGTTTGGTTTCGTTTTTCTGTAATCCATCCTCAAAGTTTGACGTTTCAATTTTCCCTTTGATTTTCAGGATGTTCATTTTCTTCATTTCATAGAAAAAGAACGAAGCAAAATTTTGCAAATCGCTGAATCGTTTTTGCAGTTCAGACATTACAGAATCAAAAGCCGTTAACCGGATTAAATTTCGCCCAGCCGTTTTCCTGGAATAACCATTCTTAGGTGGGGTTCTCGTCCTATTATCCTTTCTGAGAAAACAAGCTTCAAAGGCCTTTGATGTTGATCATTTGCCTCTGAAACAATACCATTTGCTTGAGTTGAGCTGATATTTATACAAAACGTAGAGAACATCGTCCCTTAACATTTGGGGAGGTTGTCAATCAATTTTTGGCCAATCACATGAATAAAAGAGCATTTGAAGTACAGAAAGCATTATTCAGCGATCTGTCAAACGGCGATATCGACAGTCTGGTTTCAAAGCGTGACGTCATGGAGGCGGCCCTTCGGGCCCCGTGACCTCAAGCCTGGCAACGAAAGTTGTGTTGCCTTGCTTCGGTGGGCGGCCTACGGCCGGTCGTGGTCTGTGCACGGATGGCGGGTTTGGTCTCCCGCCCCCTACCTCTTCATCCCGTTTTTAGGGATAGTATTTTATTGTATTTACTCCTATCTGGATACTTTATGTAGTTAGCTTGTTAGACTTGTCTGCGCAAAAGACACTTGGTTAGCTTGTCATTATTTTGTGGTTATTTTGTCAATGAGTTTCAAATTCTCTTTCCAACCTGAATTTGTAACGTTATTTTGTGTGTTTACTCTGCTGTTCACGTTTATGGCTATTTCGATGTGTTTATTTGCACTTTTATTTCCTCATCCCTGGATTTCGATAAAATATTATCATGTACGTGGGTTTTGTTGATTAAAGTGTCAGTTTTTCCCCGCCTGTCTTTGGTGTGCAGGACCACTGGGGTAATCCATCGCGGCACGGCCTTTGAAGGGACATCGTCAGACGATTGCCACTCCTCTTTAAAATTTAAAGTCTCCCTTCGTTAGAACACAAAACAAGCAAGATAGCTGTAAAGTAAACCACTAAGGCTATGATATGTTAGCATGTTTGCATCTTTTCCCTGCCCACAAACATACTTTGGGCATGTCGCCTATTTTCGCATTGGCCCGCTGATACCACTCTCCTTTTGCCATGGACCGTTGCTACCTGCAGCCACGTGACAGGCTGTTAAGGTAGCGGCGGGGATTGAGCCTCGCGCAGCGGTCCCGCGACTTTGACGTTGCATAGATGAACTATGTTTCACATTTCACCCACAAAACCATACATTTTATTAATTGTTCAGACATTTAGATTTGTTAGAAAGAAGATTCATATCGATACGATAATTTTCAAGGGTTTTATACGCCCGTTTACAAGAGGGTATCAGATTTGACATTTTGTCAGCATTTCTTTAAAAATAATCGATGCAAAAGTGTATTACCTATGTAAAATGAAAGTATAGACCAATATGCAGGAACCGTATTTTTTGTTTACAAATAAAATACATAATAACAGAATTATCGAATTCTTTGATCATCATTTTAAACTTCAGCAGTTACTTCATTTTGTGGGCTACAAAAGTCTTGGAAGGGGACATCTGACGGAAAAACAAAAAAAACGGTTCCCAGATAATATATTTATCTTTCAAAAGACGATAATTTGAAGCAGATCGATCGATTAGCTTTTTATTGACGCTGTCCACAAAATTGATTCATAAGCAGAAAATTTCATTCCGAGAAATCGCCGTTGAAAGATTTGAGGCCCTTTTTTCGCACATTGTTGGCCATAATGACAATACAGCTTTCCAAATTCGGCCCGTTTTGGTCCCAGTACTTCGAAGAAATGTCAATCAACATCTTTGATGTGTAGTTTCCAACATACAATGATGTTTATTGGCTTAAAAAAGCAGTTTTTTACCCGAATGACATCAAATGCAGCCACACTTGAAAGCTTGTCACTCGGGTTTCCACGTGAATGGGACAGCTTCAAAGGGGGATTGGAAAGCGGATTAGCCACGTGACCCGAAGGTGCCATCACCTTGACCCTAGCAACATTGTTTGCATATGGCGCCGCTTGAACAAACGGGTTGCAGTTTCACAGCTTGCTCTACTCAGAAGGAGCCCGGTAGGCAGGAGTTGCTCACTCACTTCTCATCACCTTGGATCAAAGAACAACATGGCTTTATTAACGGCATGGATGGGACATTCGCCATTCAGTGTCTTGGACTACTTGCGACGTTACCGAAAAGAAAGTTGGAAAAATCGACATGCCACGATCACGGAAGAAAAGGAAGCAGATGGATGACAATGTGAAAAAAAGTGTTGACGACCAGGAATATGGATAGAACTGAGTCCGAGGGTAAATCGGACTTCAGCACAGTCACCGACTTCAATGTAGCTTATAAATGCTAGATTGGCGGTCAACATGAATGATCGTGACGTAACATTTAAGACAATAGTCCTGTTACTGATAAACAAACACTCCCAGGATAAATTATACTTCAAAGAAGAAACAAAACAAAAAACAAAAACAAAACAAAACAAAAAAAAAAAAAAACAAAACAAAACAAAACCCAAAAAAAACAAAACAAAAAAAAAAAACAAAACAAAGCGAATGTTTCATATGTGTTGAGAATCAATTGGTTTCAACGTTGTATTGCTGATGAAACTGTATTGCTAGATTGAAAAACCTAATCCATTGATTTGCTGAAGTAGTCTTTGATCAGACCCTGACGGTTACATAGATCAATATTAGTTATAATGCACCAGACCACGCTCAGATGTAAGGTGATGACGCTACCCTTCGTGCGCAAGGGTAAAACTTTCTTGCCTGCTAAGACGGACTGTGTTTGCTTGCCTGGCGACATGCAGTTCAAGCGCGATTTAACAATTACACAGAGCGAGTCTGTCTGGCAGTCAAGAAAGTTTCCAATTCCCACAAAATTGAGAAAGGGATGGGCATCGTGAGGCAGTGTGTTCTTCGTGGTTGGCTTGTGCGCTTTTTTTTTTTTTTTTTTGGTTCTTGCCGGGAGCACAATAGAATACGCCAAGCCTATTTCATTGGTTCCTCCACATATTAGCGCCTTCCTTGTGATAAAGAATGCCATTCACTTGGCCACGTTTTTCTCGCGTATTGCCATTCGAAACCTTGCCACTCATGTAACAGATTTTTTATTTTGTGGAGATAACTAGCCCACTGAATGATAGTTGGCTCACCCTTGAACTGCAATAAACTGATCGAGACACAAAACCGAAACTTCCTGATGGGTGGGTGCGGGCGAGTGGTATCGGAGCATGCCGCGCACAGTGAGACAAAATACTTTTATGTGACCGATCAACCAGCTAAAAGCAGAGTGCAGAGTCGCTTTTTGCAGTCATTTAACAGTAATCTGATTATTTTATCCCCCTGATGGTCAAATTTTTAAAGCTTTTTTTTCTGTGCCCTCGCTCAGTGTACTTCGAAACACCCCCGTATGAAGTGGGAAAGTCCGTGCACGTGCAATGTGCCAGTCTTCCAGTTCCACAAAATGGGACAGCGCTACAGACGATACCAGTTTTAGTGGAGGCGTGTGCTTCATATAAATTTACTTCAAGGTTAACATTTAATGCTATTCACCGTTTCACATTCAGGTAAACGGACATATAATTATTGAAGGCAGATATAATTATTTACGCTGAATCGAATCCCCGCTTTTATAGTTTGCGGCATATTTATAGCCAAGTGGTCCAGTGTTAGGATTCCTCGATCGTCATACGTATTTTTTGCCAGTAAACATTAAAAGCAAATTGGTCTTGGATAGGGCAAGACTGTAGAAAGGGTTGTAAGCCTTTATGATGTATACAATGCCATGATTCTTAGTAGCGATTTACGCATAGGTTGAAATCGCCTTCATTGAAAACACACTGAGGCTCACGTCCATCGCCAGGTGCCGTTTTGACAATCGTCACCTTTTATCGTCCCTTACTTTTTAATTTTTTTTTATCACACCGAGAAGGAAAACATGAGCCCATCGATTTAATCATCTACATGGCCATTTGGTCACCACAACAAACCCATTAATCTGTCCTAATCTTGTCAAGCAGTTTATACAAGAATTGGTAGGAGCGCACCTCAAAATGTCACAGTTGGTCGCTTGTCGTTGCTACGGTCCTGGATTGTGGAAAGCAGCCGACTGCTATCCAAACTTTGGCGGACTAATTAGCATACATTTGTAAACAGACATGCTCATGCTGCAGCCGGCTAAAACATGGTCATGTTTTTTCCCTTTTTTATCACATAAATTTTGCTTTTGTAGTAATCATGTTTGGTGACAAGAAAGTTAAAGTGCCAAACTTTACGGAAATGGAAAAAACTCATTTTCTGTCGGGTCACGATTTTGCCGTTATAGCTCAATCCCCGCCGCTACCTTAAGTATGAATGACGGGTGGCATTGTTCCGTTTGGCGGTTGAAAACCAAAATAATGACACATGGATGTTCGGATGTCCACATGCTTGTGTGGTTTTGGGCGTTTTTCTCATATTTCTACAGTAGTTAAAAGCTTGAAATTTTGACAACAAATAAAAAGAACATTGATCTTGTAAAAACCGTTAAAATCTCAAATTCGGCCATGCAAAGGTTTTTGGTGTCTTACCAGTTCTAATCACTGCCCTATATCTATATAGTAGCAGGCAGCTGGGATGGAGGAGTGATAATTTTATTGAGTGAAACTTCACAGTCATATGAAAACTGTGGACGTGTTGGCCCAATATAGCATGTACATGTAATGTTATTTTGTCCAAAATGTAACAGATTCAGTGTCTCTATTTAAAACAAAAGCACGATGTCAGGTTCAGCCAAAAGTGGAAGACTCTTTAACCCTTTCCCCCTCAAACCGGCAAAAACTGGCTGGTGGTCAAATGTCGTCTGCTTCGGTGTTTTCAACTAATTTCAACAGTTATGAAAAACAATTTGACTGAGAAATGTACATAGGACTTATCAAGATCACATGCCCCAGGTCAACAGCTTTCCTTGGCATGGGTTGGGCACTAAGGCCAAGGAAAGCTGTTGACTCAGTCTTAATTCAAGGGGGAAAGGGTTAAAGCCCATCAGATTAAAATATTGGAAATGTGACCAAGTTACAACTGATGGGTGACATTTTATTTGACAGTGAAAGATTGTTATGACTTATATTGTCAGTTAAACGTTTAAGACCTTTTAGGTATTGCAAAGTCAAAACCGCATAGATAAAATTTTACATCCAGGCTTTAAGCGTCTTGCATAACAGGTAGATAGACAGATACACAGATAGACAGAAAGACACACAAACATATAGAAGGATGGATGGATGGATGGGAGGATGGATAGATAGATGGATAGACAGACAGACGGACGGACAGACAGACAGATAGACTGACTAACAGACAGACAGATAGATTAGATTAGATAGATAGATAGATAGATAGATAGATAGATAGATAGATAGATAGATAGATAGAAAGATAGATAGATAGATAGATAGATAGATAGATAGATAGACAGACTTAATTTATTGGGATACAAACCTGGTTAGCTGGCACTTATCTAACCTAGGGTCCTCTAACACTCACCATACAATCACCCATTCCCCCGTGTATGCAGTGATCTATTATTAGTGCATTTCTTAAAGTGGCCACTACTGAAACAGGATTTTCCATCCACATGGACACTATTGATACAATTCAGCACAAGAAACCCAAACATGCCCTTCTAAGCCTTCGAGCAGTTAAGTGGTCGCTGCATCTGAAGAGCCACACATATTCAACTCCCTGGGATAATCTGAAAGTTGAACTGCAGCTCCCCTTGCACAGAAAGCAAGGACCAAAAAAGCATACAACCATGGTGACTCCTGACATTTGAGAACTGAAACAAAAATTGGCAAGTGATAGCAATAGAGTAATCATGTAAACTCTTACTTTAATCTATTGTATTTTGTCCATAATACCATAATTCTAACGGTCTATGCATGTGTTCCATATCTTTGAGCACTATATATACATATATATATATGTATGTATATATATATATATATATATATATATATATATATATATATATATATATATATATATATATATATATATATATATATATATATATATGCATCATTGGTATCTTACCTGGATCCAAATGAGAGTCCAGTTTTTCAGAAGTGTGTTGTGTTATTATATTAGCTACATCCGATTGACCATCTTCCTTTAGACACTTGATAAACTTATCAAATGCTACATTGTCCTTCTGCATCAGGTTGTCAAGCAGGCGCTCTACTCTGTCTTTGTTGATTTCTGCAGCCTTCAACAAATAATAAATATGCTTATTACTTTGTGATATTCATAGAGCACTGCAATATTGCAGAAGCAACATATTATACAAAATATACATGATGTGAAAGCTATTTGACTTTATGTACCAGAAGTACTTATTTTCAAAATACAGTAAAACCTGTCTATTGCGGACACCTGTGGTTCTGGCAAAAGTGTCAGCAATAGACAGGTGTCCACATTAGGCAGGGACTGAACTTTTGGGATCTCAGAGTACATTTGTATCAGAGGAGATAAACTTGTATAGACTGTCATAAAATATGCACATGTGTACCCATCTACAGCATTTGCTCTCAGTTTTTGTACATTATGCCCCTGACACTTTTTATCAAACTCATTCTGACTTGGGATTTTACAGTTTTTATCTTTTAAGGGAAAAATTGTGCATGTATGGGCTTACCAGGATTACTAACAGAAAAGAAACAAACCACAAACATACCACAGGGATATAATATCCTTTGAGTACAGTATAACTGTATGTGCCATTGTCAGAAATTGTGAATAACTTCACATGAGTCTCAGTGGGTCCTTTGTTTTAGGCTTAATGATTGATCTATGGAGCTTAATTGTTTGACAGACAGAGAAAGTGTGAGCAACCTCACTCAACAGGAGCACCAGTGCTCAGAGACACCTGGCATGTTCGTTGAGACATTACAGCCTAACTGCTTGGCTGAGTGAGCTTATTATGTGTTACAGGTCACTGAACAACGGATTAATTAATCTTTGATTCAAGCTTAACATGCACGGCGTTGTTCAGGCATTAGAGCTTGGAACATAACAAGTTGCAAAAAATGTATTGATATATTGTGTCCGCAATAGACAGGTTGTTTTTTGCATTTGGTACCCCAAAAAGTGTCCGCAATACACAATAGACAGGTGTCCACTGTAGACAGGTATCACCAATATGAAAATGACTTTAAAATATTCGGTTCTGGCCAAAACTGTCCGCATTAAGCAGGTGTCCACAGTAGACAGGTGTCCACAAGGACGGGTTTTACTGTATAGTGTTCATATCTGACTTTGGTAGATTGTTACCTTGTAGTAGCTTCTGCTTCACTTGAAACGAACATATTTAATATGATTTACAATGTAACATTCTTGACACAAGTTAGTTGCTTTTATTTTAAACTATATAATGATGTGGAACAAGTTGCTGGAAAGATCAGTGTACAAAAGCATTTTACACATGGTCTGCTGTGTCTATATTTTTTAAAAGTTTTTCTTTCCTCAAATGTTTTGAGAGTAAATAATGCTAGATTGTGGCAGAACACAGTTCAAAACAAATACCATTATTCGATCACGCTCTATAGCTTCGATGACGTAAGCTTGAACGAGCCTAGGTAGAAGCATGTCCAAGCGCAGCTTTCTCATCAACTCCACACTTGCCCGTCTCAGAGCGTCCTGAAAGCCATCTCTTGTCTGTGCCATTTTCAATGAATTGTGGATTCGAAGACCAAATAAAATAAGGTAGACCCAGGACTGCGTATGATGTGAAAATTAATGATAAAGTGTTTCAAATCATCCCATGTGCCACCTTGGTTCCTTAAATTCATCATGATGCCATGGCAAGCTATAAAATACAAGCAGTGATTGTAAGGGTCTGTCTCTTATTGACAATAGCCATTTGACAAATATCAAGATGAGGATATGATAACACTTTGACACAAACTGCTTTCTCAATCAGAACAAAATACAAGAAAGTCATACGTCTATACAGACTGACTTCCAGTTCCCAAGTGCACCAGCAGTGTTTGATAAATGAAACAAGTAATCACAAACGACGCACTAAACCTAAAAAGGCAGAATAAAAAGTTGGAAGAAATAAATGAAAAACAGAAGAGCAAGTTCGCTGCAAGAGACAGTCACATGATCCCATATGCCATCTTAGTTCTTTACAAATTATAAAAGGCAGAAAGAAAATTGATGAGTTTAACTTTAAAGTAGTTAACTATCCTTTTCACGACAGAGCCAGGGACAAAATATATTACCCCAGTGTGTCTCTACTTTAGTCACACAATAGCAGGTGGTTTAACTAAGGGAAGCTATCCAGTTAGGAAGGGTGTATACTGGTTCAAAGCTAAGTCAAATTATTCTCATATGAAATGTATTAAACAAGTTTAGTTCTTATGCTTGGCTTGACAGGTTTTTTTTTTTTTATATTGAAGCTCTACCTTTGTAAGCAAAGCTTCACTTATTAAGCTTACGCGTTGACATATTCATATATTTTTTATTATTATGTTGGCTGTCTTTGGTGAATATTCAGCTCAGACAAGGAGGCGCTACTCAGACAGACATGTACCAGTACAGGCTCTGAAACATTCTCTGAGAAGTGACCCACTAAAGACCCTTTAATTTATTTGGCGAAGACAGCCTATGTCAAAATTCTACAAAAGAGCGTGACAATGTGAGGTTAGACAGTGACAGGTTAATTTACGGAGTTTAAGAGTTCAGACTATGGAATAGGGTAATGAATACAAGGAAAGTGGTTCTGGATGAAAAGACACAAATTAAATTCTGTTAGCTTTGCACATTTGATGCTTGGTAGATAGGTCTGCAGGGGCTGCTCCCGGGTCTGTGAATTTCAAAGCATTCTGTAATTTCGGGTAATGTCTTTAGTTTAGCGCCATTTTGAACTTGTTTTAGTTATTGTTATCGTTGTTACTTTTTGTTACTCGATGAATTTATCAATGGTAAATCAGGATAGTGTTGAAGGACATCAATATACATGAATGGCAGGGTGGGCTTTCAAAAATTACTTTTAAATCCAATCACAAATCATCAGCGTTGAAAACAGTAATGAAAATGGTCCATTGTTATCCTTAAATGCTGATTTTGCAACACATTTTGACGAAATTGGTAACTGTCTATTCTGTAAGTCAAATTTGATGAAGAAAAAAGAATTTCACAGTATCGTTAAATAAAAACTGTAGTACTTGTTTGCTTGAACAATGTCGACACTAATAAAGTTAACTTATGTATGTATTTTTTTGTAAATAGCAGAAATACCCGTTGTTTTACGTGGCTGTTCAGATCTGATCTGGCTTACCTTAGCAATTCTATTGAAATTAAAAAAATATATATGTGCTATGAAAATAGCGCACTGCAACATGAATTTCCAAGTTATGTCCGACGAGGCTGTTTTTAAATATCTCCATTACAATTGCCAAACTTTCTGAAGAACATATTAGGGCTAACATACATTGCCCTGATCTGTTGTACATCTCCACCTTCAATCAAGTCATTGAACAACATACACCTTATAATTGTACTTATGCACTTACTCATCTGTTAACTTTCAAGATACAATTTATGAAACATTCTCCACTTCCAGGTTAGTCATTGTACACACACTAGCTGTTTTTTTCCCTGTTAGATATATTAAATCTCTCAGCTTCATGCAAACGTGTCTTTTAGTAGATGTAGATACTTGACTGAAGGGGCAAACACATGTCATCTGCATAAACTTAAATTATTAACTATAAAACTATCTGTACAAAACCCAATTTCAAGTTTATTGAATTTTTTGCTCATGACATTGATACGGAGGCTGAACAACTCAGGGGAGAGCACCTATTTTTAAAAACTCTATTGGTAACAGAACAGGGGTTTGACATTTGCTTTTCCCCCATTTTAGGCACATAACTTGGGGGCTATACTAGAAAAGCCCACAGTCGAAAGATGTACAATGGATATTTTTTTTTCCATCTCCTCAAATAAATGTCTGTGGTGCTTTTTGTAATCATGTAACAACTGCTTCTGTGTGATAATAAGTCACATGTTTCCTTTTGAAACCAGACTGATTTTCTGTGGTAACAAAGTACACCTTCTCAATTTAATCCTCTCCATAACTCTAGATGTTACTGAAGCTGATGCCACTGGCCTATAGTTATCTTGTTCATCTCCAATTTTATTCTTTACGATTCAAACAATGGTACTCTACATTATACTTGCTGGAAGGAAATCATGAACTACCAACAAAGTTACACTTACTGATAGCAATACAGCTAATTTGTTGCCAGCATAATTTAAACGTTTTGTGTTGTATCATATTGAAAAGTCGTGCTGTCTGTCTCACACGCTTAACACATACCAATAATGATAACAGGCTTGTTCAGCAAGGTACGCTTATTGACACACGTCAGAGACTCACTGATCATGCAGTCAAAGACTGCACCCAAGATTCATGCTGCCCCCACAGGGCAATGAAACTCGCCACACGATGTTTAGTGTTGAAGGGAAAAGACGAGAATGGTTTATTTTCCAAAATACAAATATCTTTAACCAACATCGACTCAATGTATCACGTTAGTAAATCTTGCTATATGCAAGATTTTTACAATTAAACTTCAAAGGTTGGGTCGCAGAGCCCATTTACACCACGTCACTTCTCTCAAATAAATTTATCTCAGAAATCCTAAATCGGCAAGAAATAAATGAAAATACAGATATATTAGGGCTCCACAAAGAGCAGCCCACACACAAATTTAATCTTAACAGGCAGCACCTCTTAATGTATCTTCAAATCTTCCGACTCTCAAAAGAGAAGTTTGTTTGATGCTACCAATCTTTACAAAGTACATTCGTAATGAAACTTACTTATTAAATAACTTTGAAAATCAACAACACATTTACTGCTATCTTGCTTTATTGCCTGTAATTTTGACTTTTACATGTTTTGCTGGTTGCCGCATTAATAGTGCCAAATTAAACCAGGCTTTTTAAATCAGGGTAGCGTAATACCTTAATAATTGTGCAGTGTGCGGTGGCTCCAGGTAATTTCCAAATCTACACAATAGCCTTTCATTCTTAATTGGTCTCACCACCCTGCATCACATCAATGCCCCTTTGTTGTCAGCCACCGGGGCTCAGGGCACAAAGCGTGACTCCTAACCATGGGAAAGTCAAAGCCACAAAACAAATACGTCCTGTACTTTCACAAGTCTTGTACAGAAATATTAAAATTAAAAGCAAAAAGATTCATAATCTTTACAATACGTTCCACTAGGTTTCCCTTTTTCAACCCATGTGTGGCTTCACTAATAACTCCAGGGTTAGACTTAAGATCTCTATATCCACTTCTACAGTGTAATTATGTGAAGTTTGATGCTTCTGCATCACTTTTCTCGTTAAATAAATTCTCAAACTATTCATACCATGTCTTTACCATAATTTTTCCCCCATATTTCCTTCAATTACCTAAGAAAACTCAACTCTGTTATTATTCGTATGATTTGTATTTTGCTAAAAGCCTTGAAAGGTTTGTGTCAACTCATTTCCCAAAGCATCAGCACTGTATTGTTCTCTGAATGACCTCCAAGCATAATTTAAGTGCATTCTGGTTTCGAACCATATTTTGTAAAGAACCATCTACTTTTTGGCTTTCCATCACCAATCCGCAAAAAGAAAGCTTCATTGTTAACCTCATGACAGACTGCAATTTTACGATTCCATCCTGGTATAACTTTGTGCCTGTAACTGTTCTTTTCTCCAATATCTGCTTTACCTCTGTCCCTTAAGGCTAACACAGTCTTGTAAAAATCTTCTGTCTGTTTACAATCTTCTTTGTTTTACAATTTATCCCCTGACAATGTATAGCTTCATTTCGAGTGCCAACTGTCTTCAGCTTCCTGTCACGTGACTCTTTATAGCCTGTAATGTTAACCTGACGTTTTCAGTCAATAAATGTTGGCTTTACTGGAGGCTTTTTATTCAACTTGATTTTTTGTCACCTTCATGTTCCACGTTCAAAGAAAAATAATTAGAATATATGACATTATGCATAATGCTACTTGTTTAACAAGATTTAACATTTCATGTGAGTAAACCCAGTGATCAAACTGTGATACTGACCAACGAGAATGACTAACATGTGTGTACACATCATTGTTAAAACCTAAAATCTTGCATCAGCGGTAATAATATTTTTATCTTTGCAAAATTCTATTGACTCTGAACAGAATATTGACCTAAAGTTGGTATTGATATCCCCGGTTGGTCAAACGTCAAGGCTAGTTCTTTGAAAATGGTGGTGAATTTTTGGTAGGGACAAATCAAACATGTCATAATTATCTGCACAGCAGTATGGTAAATACACTTTTATGACAGGATATAGTTAGCTTTGGTTGGAGTTAATTTTAAACAAATTATTCGATCATTATCATATGACAATATTTTACAACCCTCAGTGAATGACATCATATACCAAAAAGTTAAACCACCTAAGGTCTGCGAATTAAGATATCTCTAAGTCAGTGCATAGGAGAAATACCATAAGAACCAAAGTCGGAATGTCCAAAATATAATTTCCCTTTAAAAACCAAATCTTTTGTAATGCAATTATAGCATGAGAAGAACACAAATCTTTGGTGTGATTGCCTGAGCTTTTTAGTTTAGTCCTTGATAATTCAACTATAAAATATTCACCAAATTTTTGCAATTAAAACTAAATACTACGCTAATGTACAAAGAAAACATTTCCTTATTACAATCACGTAGTGTCCATAAATAGTTCAAGCATATTTCATAAATCTGCCAAAATAGCCTTTCACAAGAAAATTAGGCCATAAACTGAGTTTCATTTGCTTTTTAGGTGCAGGTGTTTATTTTTGCGTAATCAGAAATGAATTATATCCATTGTGTTTTGTCAGAATCTGCTTGGGATTTACCCGATTCTCACATATGCTGACCAGATGTTCACTGTGGTTGAAGTGTAGAATCTTGGTACAAAGATGCCAACACATCTAGTAGGTCTCTGTCCACATCGGCCCATGCCATGTTGTGGATTGCATTGCCTCAATCTGACTAACCTGTTCTTAACTAAGTGTTTTTCCTGGTTACATGTCTATTCTCTATTATAGGTCTCCCTAGATCTCTCCTACCATCATTATTAATTCCACCAGAGGCAACGACTTTTCTAGGCATTCCATGCATTTTGCTCTATTTGAGTTCTGGCGACCTGCAGGTCTATCGTCTTATCAGGCCCAGTTGCAAGCATCATATTGAGCCATTTTTTTTCAGCTCGTTTCCCAGTTATCACTTTCATAACTCACTGGCCTGCTCCCGACTGAGTTTCTATCCAAATAGGCGGGAATTTTCACGGGTGATTCACTATTATCTTGCTCAGGGTCCATCGCAGCAACACTGATATCATAGTTAGCTCATTGTCTGACATTTTTGTCAAGGCCCATTGAAGGGCTGTCACCTGTTGCAGTCCGCCCAGGTGCCAACCTCATATTCACATCCATACCAGCATTCAGTCAAATGGTCACCAGATAGCAGACTTTCCCGAAGCTCGGCTCTCCATTCTCTGACCTCAAGTGCACAAGACTCAGTTTCAGATCCCCTACACAGTTGAGGAAACAGGCCAAAATCTCCATCACATGCTTAATGTCATTGCTTAACTGATACCTATGTCTGCAGAGTATGTTCAAAGCTTTAATGTTGTGCTTCATATTTTCAAACTCTGTCAGCAAGCTACATATATCAGACTTACTCAAGCTATGATGTGGTTGACTTCCCAGGTCATCCATAACAAACAAAAGTAATTTCTCAGTTAATATACCATTAGGGCTAGCAATTGGGGTGGCTTTATAGCCTCTGTTCATTCGTATTCGCCCACCATCTGTAATTTTAGCCAGTGGCAGGTTCAATTCTGGCATGCTGTGTAAATGTTACTAATTTTCATCCCAAACCACATATATATATAAGGTCATCTTGGCAGGATTTTTTGTCAGAACCTTTCTGTAATTAATATAAGTTCTGATGAACTGATTATGTATGCCTCTGGCAAGCTTTGTGTCCACTATTTGTACTCCTTTAGTGTCTGACATCTTGAAAGGTACGCACCTCAGCAGTCAGCGATTCACAACTTTGTCTATTCGATTCTGTCATGTGGTTGCATGTGTCGGGCTGTCCTTAAGCCACAGCACTTGTGTTGGGCACCACAACTTTCCCTTAGACTACACCACTGCCAAAACACCAGTTGTGACTCTGTTAACTTAAATATTTGGTCAAGGTGCCTCAGATAAAATCCCTATCTAGGTTTTACCAGGATGGATACTCCTACTTAGTTGCATAGAGTTTCATTGAGTTAATTTCAAGGCATATCGTGTGGAAACCTACTTTACAGAAGTTAACCTGAGACCTTGATAATTAAGTCAAGGTAATCCAGGAACAATCTCCTTGTTGGTTCTACCCACATACATAACAGTACCAAGTTTCATTAAATTGTCTGGATGTCTTCTAGACGCATTGCACAGATACCAAAACCAGGTGAAAAACAACAACAACAAGCAGCAACAGTAACAGATGGAGAGGAAGACGAAGAACAAACAGAAACAGAAGAGGAAGAATAAGAAGAACACGAAGAAGATAGAGAGCAACGACAACAATAAGAAACGGGCATGAAACAAAATGTCTCCCTGGTTTCACTCAGATGCACAAATCATTGCCATCTTGCCAGGTGGCATGGTATGATATCCCCATCAGATATCAGCTGTTATGAACGAAAAGAGAGACCCTTTAGTCTGGTCAATCACTGGCACCGGAAAGACCCTGGAATGTTGCATATATTTTACTGGTAGTTATCACTCTGTGAGACATTTTGTAAAAAATGATTACATTGTTATTTTGGACCACGTCATGTACGTGTGTGGAACAGTGATGCAATATTCATCTGACCTTCTGCAAATTATGTGGCATCTATGAATATTATATTGTTAATTTCACTGATTTTTGCAACAACCAGAATATCACCATATGCATTTCACCAATGAGCCTTTTCATGACACTTGGGACCAAATAAATGAAGGTGGAAGCCTCAGTAATATACCACATGTCAAACCCAAACATACCCATCAATATCTGAATTTCTCTTTTCCCCATCTGGTGAATTACACACAGATTGGGTATACATACCCGTTTAGAGACACATTGTCACAATAGAAGAGACAAGGGAAGCCGAACATGTCAAAAAGGGCTGCAAAAGGAACCATTAAAGAATTGATGTTTAACATACCCTTACCCATGAATGATAATTCCCAACACTCAGTGCCTCAGTAAATGTGGCAGTAAATTTTACCATACGTGTATGGATTGACTCTTTTTGAAACATGCAATCATAGTAAATCACAAGCCACTTAGCATCACAAATCTCCCTAAATACACAGATTTCTGCTGTATTAAATGAGAGTAATGGATGAAATCCAATAAGCTCTTATGAATGTGGTGAATCATATGGTAGTGAATTGGTTAGACCACCTTTATCCCTTAGGTATGAATACATAGAAACCGGGCTCTTAACAGCCATAGAAGAACAACTTGCTTCTATGGGCACAGTTTTTTTGCAAATAAAAGCGATATAAATGTCCAAAAATATGGTACTGGCCCAGAAATACATAGGAATATCAGTAGAATTATACGTTGAATACCATTTTGTATGCAGCATTAAGCAGATCTTGTCTTCAACACCTAGCTTACCTGCCTGAAAAAACACCACTGGATAAAGCTTACGTGTTTTAAGTACCTAAAAAGGAGAGGCTTATTTCACGTTAATGACTCCTTACTTCGAACGTGCGGTCGATATGGTGGTTCCATAATTTTAAGCCAAACGTTGGTAAAAATTATTTTTGTTCCTCGAGAATCATACAATGAGTATCCAGCATCTGAATGTTTCTCTTATGGTTTAATTGCATGCCAGTGTAAGACTATTTAAAATCTATCAGTAGTAGGCATTAAAGGCTGGAAGCCAGGAAAATCCATTGCTTAAACGAGTTGCGTACTGGACTGTTGGAAGTAAAATTTTATAAATTTAATTTTCCCAAATATATAACTTCTTGATGTTATTGGTACATGCCAAGCGTTTATAAAGTACATGGCGTTTGTAGAGTTGGAAATACGATCTTTTCTAAAAGCCCTCAGTAGCCTCCGAGAAAATAAGGTACGATGGAGAAGATAATTAAACGTGGTACTCATGGAGTAGTAAAAAACGTGGAATTCTAAAATTCCAAGAAGTTTGTGAGCGATTTTGGTAATCCCATATTCCAGTTTCAGTTGTTGTTAACTGTTATTCTTTCATTTATTTGTTCTCTTCAATATCAGTAAAGATAATTGTCCAAACGATGTCCTGTGAAGTTAAAACTCAGGGAAGAAGGACAATATAAAGCCATCTTGTGCAGGTGTAAAGACAATTTGTTCTGCAGAATGCCGATCATGTACAGTAGAATCTCCCAATTAGGATCACCTAAAGGACTCAACAATGTGGTCTTAATACGGGAGTGTCTTAACGGGGGATATAATTTAATTACTTTTATCGTGGTTCTTAATTATATCACGGAATAAAGAAGGACCGTTATAAAGGACTAAAAATAATGAGCTGCATCTGGTTTCTTCTGTCAACGAGTGTATTATTTGGAGCGCCATACACGCTGACCAACTGTGTGTTACTTAGTTTCATTCAGTGATCCTCACTAGAATTATTTTGATGGGATAAATGGCGATAGTATTGACTCTCACGAAAGAAGAGAGAACAGGCATATACTAACTTGACCTTGGTAATCATAATCCCGAAAACGCTACAAGTACATTATGAATTTAGTTATCCACTTATGAATATCTATTGGTTTTAGTATCAACTAGTCATGCTGTACACCTGATCGTAGTTTAAACATGTTTTCTTGATCAAATACATCACATATATCTGATACATACAGCAATTATGAAAAAGACCAAACAAATCCCCCTTCACAAGCCACTAATGAATATCTTTTGGTTTTGGTATCAACTAGCCATGCTGTATCCCTGGTCCTAGTTAAAACATGTTTTCTTGATCAAATACATCGCATACAGCACATATCTGATACATACAGCAATTATGAAAAGAACAAATCCCCCTTCAATCCCCTCTAGCGGGGAAAGGCTACATACAGGACAGAACAAGACACAGCACACACATAGCAAGATGGCATCAACAAGAACGGGCAGATACTGGAACAATGAAAAGCCCTGTCAGATTTTTCTAGAAACGTTTTTCATTGGCTCCTTATAATAAAAGCGAAATCAAACCAGTTTTCCATTTGATTACCCAATGCCTGTTGGTGGCACGCAACCAATTTCTGAAATAAGTCCATGTACTACTGAAAAAAAATGTCAACTTTTTCTTCAAGACAACAGTCAGGGCATCCGTATTATACAGCTTAAAAGGTAAACTGTGCAACATGAGAAATCGTGGTATGGAGTGATGATCGGTAAGCAACATAGGTAGGACACTCATGCAATGCCATGCATCTTTACCAGTCAAACCGCAGGCACAAAATTTATATATTCCACATCAATCCTAAACAAGTGTTATAAAATTGGCTAGAACCCAGACTGAGTTGGGCATGCTGGACTGCGAGAAATATACTAGCATAATTGTACAGCTCAGGAAATGTTATAGCTCGGGAAACTGGCTTTGTAACGTTAACGTTAAATCTTTTTACGGACACAGAGTTTGTAACTTTTAGAGGTAATAGATTCCATAATGTAACAGCTGAAGGAAAATAAGTTATCAAGTATTTCAGTACGAATGCGAAAATGGGGAACATAAAATTATTGTCGAGCTTGATATGCTTGGACACCCACAGTAGAAGCAGCACGAACGGCAAAGCACGAAGAATTGGGAGCTTATCTGCTACTTTAAAGTCAACTTAGATAATTCTCTGGGTTTGGATACAGTTAACCACCCTGTTTTCTTGTGTAAACTACCATGGCTCGTTCCATACGTCACGCCAGTGACAATACAAGCAGCATTCAACTGAATACTTTTCCATCATCCCTCACCCAGTACTGTGCAGCCACTTCATACTGGACTACCATATGCTGGCATCGATCTGACAAAATTAATAGGAACGTGGATACAAAAGACCTAGTTCAAAAGCTACTACAGGCTTTTTCCAACAGCATTGATCAACTACTTATAGCTGTTAAAGCAGTATCATATCCAGATATAACCACAAGCAATGAATGTTTGAGTCCTGCTTATCATGAACTCATATTTCCACAAATTTTTGTGAAATTGTCTATGCTTACGCAAAACTACTCGGAAACCAGATTCCAATAAGGAAAAGATTGGATCAAATGATCTGCAGCATTCCTTTCAAACACAAAGTTATTGACTCACTGAACATTCAGTCCCTTTTCAAGTTGAAATCTGTTCGTAACACGATTCCCAAGGAATGCAATATAAAAGATCCACCTCCCCCATTATTTCCTATAATATTGGTGAATGTATCATGAATTACAAGAAATCTCCAGCTTTTATTACCCTTCAGGATATCACAGCTTATCAAAATTGTGACTGTATGTCTAACTACAGATATTACAATTTTTTATACCCGCTGAAAACCCTTTAATTTATTTTGGGCTAATACAGCCTATGTCAAAACTCTACAGAAGAACGTGTGCAATATGGACATTAGTACTTCCATATTCATATATAGGTTAGACAGTGACAGGGTAGCTTACGGAGAGTAAGGAGTTCGGACTGCGGAATAGGGTAATGACTACTAGGTATTTGGTTCTGGACAAAAAGACGCAATTGCAATTCTGTTGGCACTGAGCCATTGATGTTTGGTGGATAGGTCTGTACAGGCTGGTCCCCGATCTATGATTTTCAACGCATACTGGAATTCCAGGTAACGTCTTTAGTTTAGCACCTATTTTGGGCTTGTTTTAGTTATTGTTATTGTTAATTTTGTTACTTGGTGGACTTATAAACCATGTATCAGGATAATGTTTAGGAACATGATTATAGATTAATAGCAACAAGGGCTCTCGAAATTACTTATAAAACCGAAAACAATTACAACATTGATAAAAAAATGAAAACGGCTCAGCGTTAGCCACGAGCGCTGATGGTGGAATATATTTTGTCAGAAATTGTAACTGTCTATTCTGTAGGTCAAATTTCATCAAGGTTTTTCATCAATTTTAGTTTCAGTGATTTTAGGAATTTGTACTTTGCAGCTGTTGATAGCAGTCACACACCTTTTCATTATAATCAGGATGGTATTCCAAGAAAAAGAAAGTTTTGGACAAAGAAAATTACGGATAAACAGGATATTTAGGAGTGTGGTAAAAAAGACCTTGTCCAAAATTGACTAGAGGCTTCTTCCAATGGCATTGATCAATTACATATAGCCCTTAAAGCACTATCATTTCGAGACATAACAAGAATCAATGAATATTTGGATTTTACCTATTCAGAGCACACATTTCCGCTTTTTTGTGAAATTGTGTATGCTTGCACTAAAAATCTTTTCGGAAACCTGGTTCTAGTAAGAAAAAAATGGATCAAATCTTTTGCAGACTTCCTTTTAAACACAAAGTTATTGACTCACTGAGCATTCAGTCCCTTTTCAAATTGAAATCTGTTAGTAACATGATTCCCAAGGAATGCAAAATAAAAGATCCCCCATTATTTCCTATAAATATGGCAACAATATTGGACAAAATATCATAAATTACAAGAAATTTCTTCCCCTAGTTACTCTTTGGGATATTGCAGCAAATCAAAATTGTGACCGTATGTCTAACAGTAAATAGTCTAATTTTGTTGATGCATACCACAAACATGTATTTACAGGTAACTTGGATATGATACAAAATTTAGTTTTAAAAGAATTGATGAAAAAAGGTGCAAAATTTTGAATATTTCTTAAGTTGAATGTTGACAGTATTTTTCAGAGTACAGGTGATGCACTTGATTCCTACTGTATGAAATGGGCAAAGAAACAAAGAATGAAGTTTGAAGGATGGTCATCAAACTTGAAAAGAGTCTTTAGAAATAAAATTTATCGTTACAAATCCAACATTAAAAATTTCAATACGGTTAATCTAAAACAGGCTTAAGTTTCAAAAGCAAATAACTACAAGGAAGATTTGTAATTACTAACATTGATAAGGCAGGGAACAATTTTGGGCCCATCCGCAAAAAAATAATATCTGGATGTATTGAAAAATGAACTTGGTATAAACAATATTTCAGACATAAGAGGTAATGACGTGTATAATTACAAAAACAATCCATTGGTAATTTGACAGATGCACATAAAGATGAGACGAAAACGAATTTTAATATCAAAATGTCTGAAGAAGACTCCCCTATTCCACTTTTGTTCTGGATACCCAAATTAAACCCCTTTTAAATCTAGATTTATGGCTGGTGCTTCAAAATGTACAACAAAATAATTATCAAAGGAAGTGAAATGTGTTTGACTGCAATTAGGAATCATTTCCGTAAATTATGTGATGCGATTTCTAGAAACTGTGAAATCCATTGCTTTTGGAGTATTAGCAATGCCTCGGAGATTGTATCTAAAATCAAAGATCAAAAAGCAAAAACTGTCAAATGATTTAAATTTTTACCTACTGTTTACAAATCTCATCTCATAAAACATATTTTTACCTCAAAAGCTAATGACTTTTCTTCTTTTGTGACATGTCCTACACATTTTGCTGTTAATATTCATAGATTGTTAGAACGTTGAGCTGCAATAATAAAGATGAAACACATGGCTGTTTCGCTACTTCATTTCATTATTTGACATCATTCTGTTTTTATATTCACTTTTCGGACATTTAAGGCTGACATGTTTGCTGTCAATCCTCGGGGGATATTAGTAGCAAGCCGCTACTTACGACTGTTGCCTAATTGTACTTAAAATCTGAAGAAACATTATGTTTTGATAACATGGTTTCGACTTAAATGCTAATGACTTTCTTTTCTGATATGCCCAAGTGCACATTTACAAAATGTAAAAATATTACTCAAATTGGACAGTATTTACTCAAATGTCACAGACATGACCCATTATAATGAACATTGACTCAGGGTTGGCAGCAAGTGAGAGCCTTCTGGTTTTTAAACGTTCAAAGTGAGGAGTTGGGGTCATCATGGGGTTTGTTTTATATTTCTGGTGCTGGATGTCTAAAGATTTCCCTCCGTTTATAAAGGGGGTCTAGCTGCAACTGTTTATTTTACATGGACTGAATATAAAGCCCCTGTTTGTTTAACTACAGTTATACACTAGCAGGTGGTTTTACTGAGGTACGTTATCCAGCCAGAGTGGTTACATAGGGGTTCAGGGGTAAATCAAACTGTTACTGAACAGAATGCAAATGAAGTAATTGTTTTTTTTTGGGGGGGGGGGGGGAGGGTTGTGGGTTGTTTTTTTTTTTTTTTTTTTTTGTTTGTTTGTTTTTTTTTTTTTGTTTGTTTTTTTTTTTTGTTTGTTTTTTTTCTTTTGTTTTTTTTTGTTTTTTTTTTTTTGGTTTTTCTTCTTGCTTTTTTTATTTTGTTTTGTTTTTGTTTTATTTTTGGGGTTTTTTTTATTCATAACTAAGCGGTGCATTTATGAGCAAAACTTCATTTATTTAGCTCATTCATCATTTGCCACGTTCATATTTAAACATTATTGTGTGGATTGACTTTGTTATATGGAGATTAAAGAGTGTGGATACTTAATGGGGTACTGACTACCAGAAAGTGGTTTTGGAAAAATAATGAACCAATAGAAGTACTTTCCAGTGTCTGTTTGTCTCGTTAAAATTTCAAAGTCTTCATAATGTTAATAAATTCATTACATTTATTACGATATGATCAGAGCATCTCCGTCCAATCGTATCTTTAGCCCAAAATGATTGTGTTGGGCACTATTTCATAATGCATGCCCTTACAAAAAGATTAGGAGGATTGTTTGCACAGTAGGCCAACAGTGTTCAAAACAGTATCATTAGAGAGTGACCTCCAGAAGCAATATTGTGAACTACACTTTTTTAAACCTGCAGAGATAACCGTTACAACATCTTGGTGTGCAAGTTAACACAATAACAGGATATAGAATCGATAATGAGTCTAATAAAACACGCATTAAATTTTAAATTAAAGATTGAAGAACAAATCAAAGTATTCATATAGTCATGTCAATGCCATGTACTTTTAATTTTTACTCACAATTTCGGAATAAAAATTGTGCTTCATTAAACATGAGAATTATGCTTAAATCGTGTTTAGCGCCACCTATCTGCCACATCAAAATGTTTGGTGGTACCCCACATCACTTTTTAGATTCTTATTTATAATTTCTGATGCGTTAATAGGATCAACAATATTTACTTAAAAAGTGGCAACATCAGCAAACAGTTTTATATTGGATCCGACAAGATCCACAATGCAATTCATATCAAGAAGAAGCCTTAGTTAAGATTTTGTTTATAATCAGGGAACTAACCATGAAAGTCTCCATCAATTTCTGTTCCCTTTAATTTGTATAGAAGACCAGGCTGCAAGACATCGTCAAATTGTGTACCAATGTCCAAAAAATTGTTTCGTACTTCCTTTTGTTGATCCACAGCCAAAACACAATTCATGATACAGGAAGAGCAACTGATTAACTGTCAAGTCTTCAAGAATGAAATCAGATTAATGGGCAGAGATAAAAACTGTATCGGAAAAAAGTTACACAAGTGCTTGAAAATTCCTTTTACGGCTGCTTGTTTTAAACATATTAATTCAGCAATCAGGAAGGAGCTCCTATACTAACCTTTCTTATAGAGGACCAACAAACAACGAGACTTGCCGATACGCGGGGTCTCGTCCTATTTTAGTTGTTTACTTGAAAGTATTGCTTATCTGAGCACTTATGACTATCGACTATCTATTGGCTGATGCAAATGTAATACTTTTTTTGTAATATAAGAAAAGAATTGTACACGTTAACCCATATTAACAACGGTAAATGAGGGACTTTAGAAGAAACTCCACCTTTCTCAATGCTGTTGTAAAAATGTATGCTCCTTACGTGTTGAAATTATATTAATGAAACTTCACTAATTTAGCTGTTTTGATGTCTTGACACGGAAGTTATCAGTAACTCCTTAACTCATTCCAACCTGACAGAAGACCGAGTCAAGAGCTTCCCTTGGCGCGCTCTGGGCGATATGCTCCCAGAGCACGCCAAGGAAAGCTGGTCACCATGGACATATAACTTGGAGCTATCTTCCATGCAAGTTTCGTCCAAAATTTTGAAAAATAATCCCTAAATTAGTAAAATAAAATTAGCAGACGGCATTAAGATATTAGTCGGAAAAGCGTCATTAGGGTGGAATGAGTTAATACCCCCATTAAAGCCGACTTGCTGCACAAGCTGGCACAAGTCTAGTGTAATAGTTATTTTTAGCATTGAGTCAGTAAAAAGGAGAATGCGACTGCAATATTACAAAATTGCTGCATACCATATAAGGAGAAGGCTGTTCTGCGTGCTGAGCACATGATAACATAAACATATAAGCAAAATTGTTTCGAAGGTGGATTTTTAAAATTGTGTCTTCCCTCTATTCTTACGCCCATAAATCCGCATTCCGGCCAGCATAGACATTTTAAACGAGTTGTCATGCAAAATGAACTCTTGGTTACAGTTTGCAGCTACGAGCTATGTTTTACTCTAATAATTTCATGTATTGGAAGTACTCAGGTGGTACTACTGCTAAGAAACAGCCTACTGTAACAAAGCAATACATTTACCATATTGGACGATAAGCACTGGTACTTCCCCATCTTTCTTGTGTGTTCCTTAATCCCGTGTTTAAGTCCTTAAGGATGTTTGTCGCACAGCGGTAAGAGAACACAAATCGAGGCATAGCGGGTTTGCCTATCGGTACTAACTGCCGTTCGTATGAACCTTGGTCTTTATATTAATGGCGCTGATCACATGTGCCGTGTACTGGTTCACGTCTCTTTTTTTATGCGCACACGGTTTTACTCTTAATCACACTAGGTGCGTAAAAATGCTTTATTGTTAACTTATATTTTGTGTGCAGCCATTCATATTTTGATCATATGACATCATGGTATTTGATAAAGATATTTTGTAAATTATGTGGTGAAGAAGAGCCATTTTTTTGAACATGCATAACTGATACAAAGTAAAAAAAGGAGCGAA
This sequence comes from Hermodice carunculata, assembly GCA_964020975.1. NCBI lineage: Eukaryota > Metazoa > Annelida > Polychaeta > Eunicida > Amphinomidae > Hermodice > Hermodice carunculata. Next base: position 45,087,999 of record OZ026625.1, read on the forward strand.
ATATTAAATTTGCCTGGCCATTGGGACAAATTCTATGCACCCACATTAAACACTACACAGCTTCTCCTCTGCCTCTAATTAAACAAGTGTGTGTACTCCTTCATAATGCTTATATGATATACCGAAGTCTATATAGACTCAACATATTATATTCAGATATATACGGAAAATTACTCACATAGATGCATATTTCCGTCTCTACTTCGAAGATCAACATAAAGGCGAATGCGATTGTGCCATTGTGCCGATGTTCTCAAGGGTAAAATGGCTTAAAAACAGAAAATCACCTTCTGGCATATACATATATATATATATATATATATATATATATATATATATATATATATATATATATATATATATATATATATATATATATATATATATATATATATATACAGTCAGGCCGCCTTTAACCGTCACTTGATAATTCGGCACCCTTGAAATTCGGCAGCAATGAGCTGTGAACGGATTTCCCCCATTGATTTAATACATGATAATCCTGCACCCTTGAATTTCGTCACCGGCATGTTAATTGCAGAACAAAAGAGCTTTTTTCAATGTAATTTGCCTCTTTAATCCGTCACTTGATATTCAATGGAGCATATACCTTGCAATAACATACCTGATTGCACCGTACCGCAAAATCAACAATCACCTGACGTGTTCCAAACAAGTTCCGAATTGATTAGACGTTGTATTGTTCCCATCTTAAATGGCTAAAGTTCATTGCAGTGGCCAGAATCCAATGAGGGATTTTGTGGTGACGACGTAGCAAAGGTTTGGCGCATCGCAGAACAGTTAAAAGATTTGAAAAGTGAACGCAGTAAACAAAAAAAAGATTTCGGATTTCTTTGCGCCAAAATAAGCTGTTAAAGGCAAAACATGTCCAAATACATGTGTGAGATTAACATTGGGGTTGGCACATTTATGCCCGCTCGCTCCATGAATTTTGAACGTAACATTAATTGTACATATGGATATGGATATGAATACACTGAATGATTTTTTTTTCTTTTTTTCTATAATTTGCACGTTTCGTTATTAAAATTCCATATGATTGGTAATACGTGTATGTGATCATGTTTTTATTTACTCATTGTTAAGTGCAAATTTGGTCTCTTATTCTCTATAAATATCCTGGTGAATTATACTGTGATTTGTTAATCTGGCAGCCTTGTTAATCCGGCAAAATGACCAAAAACAGATGGTGCCAGATAAACGCAGCATGACTGTATATATATATACATATATATAAAAGAAAAAAGAAAAGCCGTAACATACACATGAGTATTGAATACCTCCGGAGTGCTTAGCAATTATCGGTATTGGTGTACAATGGAAGTCGCGCAAGCGCACCACATAAGTTATGCAACCCCAGATTAATCATATTGGAATTTGTATCTTTCCACCTGTGTGTTTAATTATATATATATATATATATATATATATATATCTATATATATATATATATATATATATATATATATATATACATATATATATATATATATATATATATATATATATATATATATACACACACATATATATATCGAAGTCTCGCTTCTTTCTGGAGTATCTTCAAGTAAATGTGTTCAAAGTACTGGGCTGATATTATTCGATAGGGTCTGAAAGTGACAGATTAAATGCCGTTACTTCCATTGAAGCACTCTAAGCAGGAACATCATCTACACAAATACACTGAATTAAGTTATGGAAGCCTTTGGAAGAAACAAATTACGGGAGGATAATAGTAAAAGCAAGAAACTGCACTATAAAGGAATAAATTAAGGCGTATTAGAGCAGACAAGTTTATTTACCCAAAGTAGTGAAAACAAAGCATGGCGAAACAAAGATAGTTAATGCAGTGCCCCATACGTAATGCATTTGTTTAAATATAAACCCAACAAAATGGTCCATTCAGTAGTCTCGGACAAAATGTTGATCACGAATAAAATGGCAGTTAGTGGGCATCTTGAAAGATTGGTGGCAAACAAACAAGATGCTAGCAAAACTGGAAAGAAAACAAAATTACAAGCCCTTCCAAATGAAAAGCTGGTACATTTTAATTTGAGCCAAGATTCTTAAAGCGTGTTTTTTTTTTAATAACTGGGCTGATACAATTGTAAATTGCATGTTCTGTCACACACACACACACACACACACACACACACACACACACACACACATATATATATATATATATATATATATAGATATATATATATATATGAATATATACATATATGAATATATATACAGTGAGACTTTATTATAGCTGCACTCAGATTTCTAACATATTCTCTTAAAACATCTGTATTTGAATACTTAAAGTTAGATTCCTACAGATGGTGTCCTTATAATTAGTCTCTCTCTCTCTCTCTCTCTCTCTCTCTATATATATATATATATATATATATATATATATATATATATATATATATATATATATATATCACTAGCAAATCCATGAGCTAATTCTAATGATTTTTTTTTCAAAATTTCTTCCGCAGTTCGTCATTGAGCCTTTTTTTTCAAAGAGTTTCGTCATATACATGGCAATGAGTACAGATGGTATACTTCATTTAACGTCCGTAGGTGCCATGCAGGCACAAAATCCACAACAACAGAAATATGCTAGGTTCTATTTGATATGTGTACCATGCAAAATTTATAACTTACCGTCTAATTCAGTTATTACGTTTATGCTTGCGAGTTCTTATCGGACATATGATCAAGGAAGTGTATATTATATATTATTCATGACGCCGATGTTGCCAAGCAACAGTAAACACATATCATTGTTGCCAGTTTTACTTAGCAGCATGCCAGCAAGGACATCCTGTTTTGTGTTTTTTTCCTTTCCTTCTTTTTTCTTTTATTTTATTATTATCTTCTTCAATAAATGCGTAACTGTTCGATTACCGTCAGTTATATGTATATTGTTAAACCTTAATGGTCATTCAGCAAGCATTTTTTTTGGCTGCAAGATTTTAAATTACTAACAGAGTTTCTATTGAAAAAAAAAAGTGTACAGTAATTGGTGTATAATGTGCTGTAATAATGTACCATATGTTTTGCATGGTTGAATAAAGATTTTCCTCTCGTCTCAGCTGTTCTTGGTGACAACTTGGGGAAAAATTTTGTTACAAAACTATAAATTGACATAAAATGGGTAATTAAATGAACAAGTATTCTTTATTTTCCTCTTGTGTACACTTGCAAGAATAGCAACAAATATCAGAATGACTGGTAGCACAATCTGCGTCCGGGCACCATGTGCTATGCAATGCCTTATGTCATATGGGAGTGCTTTTGTATTTAATCTTTGGGGGGGGGTCTGTTTTGTTTTGTTTTGTTTTTGTTGTTGTGTTTGTTTTTTTGGTTTTTATTTGCTTTGTTTATATACATATAATGGTTTTTGGTTTGTTTGTTTGTTTGTTTGCTTTTGTTTTTGTGATTATTTGGTTTGTTTATAATATATATATATATATATATATGGAGATTCCTTCTGCTTAATTTTCATTGATTCTTTAGTCGGATATTTCTGTTTTTTCATAAAACTTTGTCTCCTGTTTGTTTGGCATGCTGGTAAATGAATGAATTAATGATGCCTGCTTCCATTCAGACTGTTCACATTCGATTTCTACTCCCTTGAAAAAACCTAATCGAATTAAGATACTGTTGTTGAAACAGTGCTAAAAAACCAGTTATGCTTAGTAGACACTAAAACACTTTTTGCATACAAGTAAATGTAATACAATAGTGAGCCCAGCACATACATACATACATACATACATACATACATACATACATACATACATACATACATACATACATATATACATACATACATACATCATTGAGATCTGGCTTGTGGTCCGGCTTTTCCTCAGCAGTACGAATACCTCTTGGCCCAAAACTCATAAAAGACAATGATTATTTTGAGTATTTGAAGCTTAAGATTCTAGTTGGGTTTTTTTTTTTTTTTTTTTTTTTTTTCTTTTCTTTTCTTTTTTTTTTTTTTTTTCTTTTTTTTGGGGGGGGCGTGTTTTTTCTGGTATTTGCTTGCCGTTTGAAAACGAACCCACCATCTCTCAACTATAAGGGATGAGTGATGCATCCTTCTATCTATTCCATGTGGCGACAGGCCAGTACCAAGCATCTGAATAAAAATGCCTTCCTCCTAAAATCGAAAGTCTGTCACCCTGTGTTCCAACAACGATACATGATGACTGTCGCTGACAACACATGTGTTGCCAGCAGGTCGTTTAAACCCCATCTTATTATGTTGCTGCTGTAGAAATAACTGTTCATATGATTATATTCATGGTGCCTTTACTGGTGGTATTGTCGGTTTCTAAGTGGGCTCTTGGCCTTGTTTTGGTCGGATGCTCTAAGAGGGCTTCGGTCTCTGTGTCTGTCTGATGAGCCCCTCATTTTGTTTGCCTGCTAGACCCATCAAGCATTGCTGGATTCCTGATAGATGCACTCCTGGTGTCTTCATTTCAGCTAGTTGAGCTATGGTTTCTGTCAGTTTCAATGTGGCTCTGGAGTTGGCTTCCAAGTTCTTTGTCAGAGTGTCTGTCCAGTTACGTGTTGGTGGCTTCCAGTGTTGTCTGCAGTACTTGTATGGGGCTTTGTGAATTGTTTCTCCGCCAGTTGGAATAAGCTGGGCAATATGACAGCCCAACTGGGTTATGCGTTTTCTCAATGTGGGCACAATATCCTCCTTGTCCTCACCAACAGGAGCGTCTTCCACATCATGGGATGCCACTAACTCTTTTGGCCTGCTGTTTTACTCTCTGCTGTCAAGTCTGGAAGTGTTCCTGACTCTGACCTGGAAAAACTATCACTGTCATCCACATATATGGTGAGGTAGTCCGCAGTAGCAGGTTTAGGTGAAGATTTGCCCATCAGTAGCTGTAACTGCTTGCTCATTTCTGTTGCTGACTGGTCTTTACTGGTTCTCTTTGCTTTATGTGTCCCATCCTCCTCAGGGTCCCATGGCAAGACTGGTAGACTTTCCACCTGAAGTTCCTTTTTGCAACCTTGGAACACAGAGTCCAAGGTGCCACACTCCTTTTGCCCTCTCCTTAAATGACACTTTGCTTGTTGGATAGGCTTGTGCCCCTTGTCATGTTCAGCACAGTAGTAAGGGATGGCACTGGGTGTGAGGTGATGGTCAATATGATGCCTCACCATCTGAGAGTCATCTCCATGGTAGCTGCACAACAGGCACTGGTACATGGACTGCTTCTTGGCAGAACCCTTGGAAGTTACCTCTGTCATCTACAAGCAGATGAAGGTCAGCATCTTTGAGCATGACATTTTAGTCATGTTTTCCTTTAATTATCTGCCACAACCTGCCTTGCCCTTCTTCAATGCCCCTGTTGCCCACTTTAGTTTTACTTTTCCAAAATATGGTTTTAACCTGTTATGATGAACTATGCATCTCTTTCCTTTTGCATCAAACTAAATAACGTAGTCCAGGTCATTCAGTTTTTGGACTACCAAAAAAGGTCCTCCATAAGGGCAACGCAGCTTAGGAGCAATCTTTAGTTGTGTAGCATCTGAGTAGAAGCACACTAAATCTCCCACATGAAACTTATGGTAAGCAAGTTTAGCATCATAAGTTTCTTTCTGTCTTTTGGAGGTAGAATGTAGGTGTTGTCGAGCAATGTCATGAGCTTTTTGCAATCTTTCTCTTAACGAATCTACATACTGTCCATAGGAAGCAATTTCTGTAGTATTTGCTGATACCCTGCCAAACATGACTTCTATTGAAAGTCTTACCTCTTTTCCTAGCATAAGGAGATTGGGTGTCATATTAGTGCTTTCATGAATGGTTGCTCGAGAAGCACCTGCCAAACAACCTAGATTTCTGTCCCACTGCCTCTGTTCACCCTTTATCTATGCTTTGATCATTCTGATCAATGTTCTATTGAATCTCTCTGTCAGACCATTACAGCGAGGATTACCGGGGGTTGTGCGTGTTTTCCCAATCTCTTACAGGTGACATAATTCTGTGAAAATGGCACTCTCATAATTTCTACCCTGGTCTGAGTGCAAGTCCAGAGGGCAGCCAAATCTGGATATGACTTCGTTCAGGACTATTTCTGAACACGTTTTTGCAGTAGTGTCTGGGATTGCAAATATCTCCACCCATTTGGTGAAATGGTCATTTACCACCAATACATATTTATTGCCTCTGTCTGATTCTGGAAATGGCCCCAAAATATCTGTGGAGAGCCGATCCATGGGCCCACCCACAGGCATACTTCCTAATGGAGCTTTGGGAGTCTTCCCTGGGGGTTTGATAGCACCACATTCATGACATTCTGCTACCCAGGTATTCACATCGTCACGAATGCCAAACCAATAAAACCTTTGTAGAGTTTTTTCTCTAGTCTTTTTCTGGCCCAAATGACCTGATAATTCACTGTTGTGCATTTCTTGCATTATCTCAGGTCTCATTTTTCGTGGTACTAATAATTGTTGGTGGGTCCCTGTTCCATCCTTGCGATGGAATATTCGGAACAGTATCCAATCTTTTATAACAAGGCTATCCCATAAATTCCAGTAATGCCTTGTTGCTGGGGGGGGGGGGGGGGCTTCACAAACTAATGACCCAAAAAGTCTAGACCCAGACTCCTTCCATTTTAATATTGGAGCAATATCTGGATCATCCATTTGTTTTTTCCTAAGAGACTTGGTTGAATTCAATGGCAACCAATCTGCACTCCCTTTGGTTCTAGTGTGCTTACAAACTCTGATTCTATGTGACATTGAACTGATTGGACCATTGGTTAACCAATTTGGCCAATCTGGCAGTCGGAACACGGTTAACATCTTACTGTCATATGACTTCAGAATGCCAGTGGGTTTAACAAGCCCTGCTGTTAGGAGCAATATGAGTAGTGCCAATGCCCATTGCAAAGATTTCCTTATGCACCACATAAAACATCTGCCATTGGTGGCAGAGCTTTGAGTGCCTTTCCATAGTTTACAAACTTTATGACCAATGGGCTGCTTAATCAGAGTACTTTCCATGTCTACTGCTTTTTTCTGACACTTTTTGCATGGACCACATGGTATACTTTCTGTTGGCCCTATTTCTTTGCAATGGCAATCCCTTTGACTGGGACAACGAGACATACTGTCAGCATTGCCATGCTTTCTCCCTGCTCTGAATTCCCCCCACAAAGTTGTAAACAGACAGGTCCTCTATCCACCATGCAATTCTTGACTTAGGATCCTTTAAACTGAAAAGCCATCGAAGTGCTTGATGGTTGGATCTAACCACAAATTTGTGACCCAACAAATAATGCTTGTAATGCACTATGAAATGTTTTACTGCAAGTAGTTCTTTGTCTGTGACACAATAATTGCGTTCTGCTTTGTTCAAGCAGCAACTGCCATAAGCAATGACTCTTTCCAGACCATTTTGCACTTGTGAAAGTACGGCTCCTATACTGAAATCACTGGCATCTGTGTCCAGTATAAATTCTCCACCAGGACTCAGTGGATAGGCCATAATTTCAGGACCAACCAAGTTTTCTTTGATGCTGTCAAAGGCTTGTTGACATTCTTAAGTCCACTTGAAAGGGTGTTGCTTTCTTGTGAGTCTTGTCATAGGCTCAGCAATCTTTGCATAGTCTTTGATGAATCTCCAATAATAATCCCCCATGCCTAAAAAGGCACGGACATGAGTTACAGTTTTGGGGACAGGCCACTCTAGAATTTTACTCACATTTTTTGGATTAGGCAGAACTCCTTTCCCTGATATCACATGACCCAAAAACTCTACCTGAGTTTGGAAAAAGTCACATTTCACTGGTTTAAGCTTTAAGCCAGCTTTGTTGATCCTGTCAAGTGCTTCCCTTAATCTGGAAATGTGTTCATGAAAATTGTTTCCATGAATAATCACGTCAGCCAGATATATAATGCAAGTCTGCCACTGTAATCCACTCAAGGCTAACTCCATTAATCTTTGGAAAGTGGCTGGTGAGCTACATAATCCATAGAGCATACTTGTGAACTCAAACAAACCACACTATGTAACAAATGCAGTTTTGGGAATATCCTTTATTTTAACAGGGACCTGATGATAAGCCGATGTAATATCTTTTGTAGAAAACAGTTTTGAAACAGCCACAGCATCCAGACATGCATTTGTATTAGGCAAAGGAAAAGCATCCTTCACTGTAACATCATTTAATCTGTGATAATCCACACAGGGGCGAATGCTACCATCTTTCTTCTTTACCAAGACTATACTGCTACTCCAAGGACTTTGGCTTGGTCTAATAAGTCCTTGTTGCAATAGCTTTTCGACTGCCTTTCAATCTTCTCCTGCATAAGCCAATGGCACTCTTCGTGGAGGTTACTTTATGGGTTTTGCATCCCCTGTATTTACTACATGCTCAACTAGATGTGTTCTGCCTAAGTCAAACTCATCCTTGGAAAAGGTAGATTGAAATTCTTGTAACAACATGGCTATTTCCTCTCTTTCCTGTAGCTAACAGTTTTCAGTTGATTTTCTGAAAAGATCCTCTAGGTGAGGTGGGATATTTGATGGGTTTTTCTTCTTAGATCCCTCAGCTTCATGTTTATATGAGCTATTAATCAAATCATCTTGTTTATTCACTTTTAACTTTCCAAGTTGTGTGGCACCAGAGTCACTGTGATTCTGCAGTTTTATTTTTCTGATACCATCAAAATTGTGTTTCTCATTCTCATCCTCACTAGGGACTACCATTCCTAATATACCATCCAATTCCTGTGCTACACCAGCAGTGGCATCTTGCCATATTGTCAGGGTTTCTTTGTGTGGGTTGATCACCCTGATCTTTACTGTTTCATCTCTGGTTACATCTGTTAAACAAGATGCAACAACAAAGGCAGGATCATCAGTGGCCTTTGGTGCACCTTCCACCAAAAGTATATCTTTTAAATCTGTTTTGCTTCTGGATCCAGTAATTTATGCATCAATGATCCTTTCACTCAGCCCAGGAAGTTTGTATTGTTCTGCTGAATTAATTTTCCTGATCTTTAGAGGTATTCCAACACATCTCATTGGAATATTTTTTCCCCTAAATATCATTCTTCCCTCACTCATGATTAAATCTGCTGGACCAGAAGAATCTTTCAAAAGAACATCTGAGCCAAGCAAGACATCGTTTGTCCAATTTTGAAGTTAAAATTAGCTTGGCCCATGTACTTTATGGGACTTCCATCAGCTGTTACAATTGGCTTTCTTCTTATAATCAATTGAAGCTCTGGTTTTTGTGCAGTAGGTATGGCTCCATATATCCTTGTAGAAGCTATGGTGAGTGTTGCTCCTGTGTCAACTGTTATTGCTACTGGCACACCCTCAACAGTGCCATCTATATACATCCAAACATACTGTGGTGTTTTTCTTATAACTTTCACTTCTTCTACTTGAGAATTTACCAATGTATCTTGCTTTTCAAACAGGCCCTCCATATTTGGGTCAGAACTTTGGCCTGTAAGTCTGGCCCTTTTTAGTTTAATGCCTCTTTAGGTCTGGTGTCTTGTTCAGCATTCAAAACCTGTTCCTGGGATGGGGCTGATTGTAAGGGAAGTTGATATGTTGAAAGTTGTAATTGTCCAGTAACAACAGGATATGGACAATCTCTGATAAAGTAATCTGGCCAGCCACATCTAAAGCAACCACTTTTCCTCATTTCATTTCTCTGCTGGCCACCAGATGCATAATTTCTTCTGGGGCCTGGTTAATTTTGGTTTTTCCTATTTCCAAGATTTTCCAATTTGTTTAACGGACTAGCAATAGTGGTGTTACTTTGTAGCAATCCTTCCAATAATTTTTCAATCCTTGTGTTACTGTCATCTTTGTTAATTGCAATAGCATCTTCAGCAATTTGTTCATTTGTTCCTTTGCTTAATGATGCCAATCCTTTATTTTGCACTTTCTGGTTTGTTTCTGGTTTATTACCTTTAGGTCGACCTGGTCCTTTACCAGCTCGGATACAATGTTCTGTATCAGACTCTGTACTTTCATCATCTGATTTGTTTATCTTCCGGATTGATTTTGGGTGCTTTTTATCATTTACCTCTGTGGCAAATGAGCCATGTGTTTCCATAAAATTCGCCACTTCATCAACGGCCTCATCTATATCTTGTGGTTCTTTCACGTATTTGACATGAAAGAGGGCTTGTTCATTATGTAGCCCATTCAAAAAGCGTCTTAGCAAGTCTTCTTTTCTGGTTTGACCATGCCGCTGTTTGTATGCTTTGTCATACATTTTTTTAAGTTCAGCAGCATATTCTTCTACTGTTTCTATGGACTTTGGATCCCTGTTAGCAAATTTACCTTGGTAGGTTTTAGAGGTCTCCACTTTGCGAAATCTATTTTTCAATTCTTTAACCAAAGTTTTGTAGTTCCCTCTGGTTTTCCTGCTAAGTTGCCCATAGACAAACTCTCCAGCCTGTCCTTGCAACCTTGGCAACAATTCATCCAATCTTTTATTGGCATCCCAGCTATGTCTGTCAGCTACATCTGTGAACCTGTTGAGCCAGACTTCCCATAGTTCTTTGCCTAGGAAAGCTGGCAACTTCACTGCTTTGCCCAACTTCCTTTGTCTGAGAACTGGCCTTATTATTTCTTCAGCTGATGAATTATACCAAACTGATGTCATGTCTTCATTCTTTGATGAAACATCAGTTTCACCCTGTTCCTCATCACATGAGCTTTCACCAGAGCTCTCATCTGCTTCCTCTGCTATTCTGTATCCCTGATCAGAATATTTTGTATCTCATCTGTGACCTTTACTTTTCTTTCCCTGATTTTGCCTGCCTGCACCACATTTACTAGAGGCTTTTGGTGTAGCATCTAATGACACAGGTTTTGTCTGCTGGGCATCATTATTTGCTCTACCTGCATTGAAACCATAACCATTTAATGCCCTCTGCACTGCTTGTTCCACTGAAGCAGCTAAAGTATTGATCAGGGTCTCCATTGTTTGCCCATCCTGTTCCTCAGAATGGACCCTAATTCTGGAATTCTGTTGGTTTGCAGGGAATTGTACAGGCAAAGTTCTGTGTTGACCAACACTCCTGTATTGACCTAATGCAATGCCTGTTGTGTATTGTACATTTCTGTTACCTGCCTGACAAACAGTTGTTTTATCTTTGTTAGTCAGGGTATTTAATATATCAGTGTTTGGTGTGATTACAGAGGCGCCAAATGCCACTCCTGCTTGGTCAGGAAGTTTACTTCTTCCTGATGCCCCATCTGTATTGCCTGACTGCTGTTTTTCCAGTGGCATAGACCAACCATGCCTTTTTGTGTTTGCGTAAGATGTCAAAGGTCTGTGAGTGTATTCGGCTATTGGAATGGCGTGATTTGTTTTCCCAGTAAGTGAATGAGCAACTGTGGTAATGGGAGACACTACTGTCCTGGGATAGTATTGCTGATTCCCACTGTTAACAACCCCAGCACCAAATGCACTAGGTGGTACCATGTTGTTACCAGCTCTTTTCCCCATTAATTGTAAGGGAAGACTTGGAGATTGCCTGATAAAACCTGGTGAGTGTCTCAAACTCAAGTTTCCCTCATCTGGTGGGTGCTGAATGGAGGGATAACATGGCATCCCCCTATTCTCTCCTTTTGTTTCCCTGCTTAGATTTGCACCCGATATCACAGGTGAGGATTCCATTTCTACTGGTGGCAGAGTCCCACTATTTCTGCCTTCCCTTGACCCCATGCCACATGAAGCATGTTGTCTTAAATTTTCCTCCCCAAGGCCTGCATTTGGGGAGTACATTCTGACTGTGGAGGTAGACATGTCTACTTGCAAATTTAGGCTCTCATTGCCTAAGTTTGAATCCTCTATACCAGCCCCCATTGACAACTGGCCCAGGGAAAAGGGAACATATTCCTCTTCCCTTGCTGTGATGCAAGGCCTCAATGATTGATCTGTACCCCCCCCCCCCTTTTCAGTGGAATGTGCTGTTTCTCACTTTCAGTTGTGAGGTTTCCAGACCCAAGTTGCTTTTCTGCCATCATGGTATGATCAAGGGTCTAGGTTCGTATCACAGGATGTACTTGTTACTTGCTTAGTACATCCCACCGCTGCCACCAAAATGTAACGACCAAGTGATCAGTAAATGATAACTAAGTGAATAACAATTAAGGTCATTTTAACAGAAATATACTTTTATTACAGGTAGCTCAAATGTATAGGAACAATTTACAAATTGTTCAGCACCAATCTGAAAATAATCAAGTTACATTTCTACTCTGAGCTTTAAGAATAGATTGCAAAGAAGTTTGGACTTTTCAGAATATGTTCCAGTTTACAATCTTACAACATTTACAGGACACCAAAAATGTCTGGGAAATAGGCATACATTCCTCTTTACACAATTGTCCATGTTTATTGTGTCTCTCAATCATAGGAATTCATTCCATCCCTCTGGATAGAATATTTGGTTAGCACCACTCTTGGTGCACACACCTTCCTCTGAAAGTGTGTTTCCACCTGCCTTCAGGTAGAGAACATGTATGCAAACTTCCCCTGTTTGCCCATCATTGCATTCCTTATCATGAGAGAAAGCACACTGGTTTGCCCCCTCTAATCATGGATAATGGTGCGCTTTTCAATATATCTGCCCCTTCCACAGAGCAAACTTTAGTCTGGTTACTCTCCTACTTCTGGAGGGAAATTATAATGCCCCAACAGAGAGCATTGGCCTGCATTTCCTGAGAACCACTCCCATTGAGATATAGGTTTGCCCTGCTCTGAGAGCAATTGTGACTGCTAACCCCCAATGTTATGAGGGTCGCGGGATCTCCCACAGTGACACTCAGCATTAGCACTAGGGAGAAGTGCTGCTACCAATAAGCAGTCCGGAGGTTCTCTCCCCGGTTGGTGACATTCTGGGAATCTTGTATAAAGACTTACTTTAAAATTTATGGTGTGCCTTATTTGCATATATGTGCACAATTATGATTACAATAAACATTCTAGACCAAAAATTTCATGTAAAGTCATCTTAACTGATCTAGATAAGTTTAATGAACATCCTGATACAAGAAATAGACACTGTTGATGCATATTTGTACACTTTTTCAAGATAAATAAAATAAGCCACCATACCCAGTTCAGATGAATGATATGGCATTATAGTTCCCACAATTGCCACAAGAGTACACTACTGTTCACATTTATTTGATTCTTCAATAGCAAAGGAATAAATCCACATAATTATTTCATATTATATGGTCCAGTCCTGAACTATATTTTCACCTCAATAATTAAACATAATATTCCTTTATCAATCCAAAATCACTCCAATATATAACCATACCAACGTACATCATGGGTTGTATTTGCACTACATGGCAGTGACAATAGTAAAGTGGCTTTGATTTAAAATCCATAAAAATATGCTTTTACCAGCCATGTATTGGTGAAACATTTCAGAATACCCTTATGAAATATTTCCTACCTTACTAGTCATAATCACTGCTGCAAAAGTAATGAAATTCAGCCTCAAACACGGGAGGAGCACTTGAATCTTCCTGACCAAAACAGGGTAACAGTGACAGAGAATGACTGCCCTCTATACTTATTCTTAGCAACTAATAAGAGACCCTGTTCAGCAGGCGCTGCCATCTATTTCAATTTTCATAAGGTACAAGTCTAAGGCACATATGTACATGGAGATCATTTGAATTTATCATATAGAAAAATAATATATAAGTAATCCATTTCGTCACAACATATATATATATATATATATATATATATATATATATATATATATATATACAGATAAGATAACTTTATTGACATGAATCGATATACATTACACGATATAGTCAAAACACATACAAACACAAAACTAGCATATCAACAATATCTACAGGAAAAAATGGAAGAAAAAGATTAATAAATAAAATAAGAAGAAGAAGAAGAAGAAGAAGAAGAAGAAGAAGAAGAAGAAGAAAAGAAAAAAAAAGAAAAAAAGAACAGAATTAAAAAAGTACACAGGCAGATAATTATAGGCAACATGAATATTTACAAAATACAGGTGCACCCAGTGATCACAGCTGATGTATAGGATTGGCACTTTATTCATGTTGTCACCAAACCTCTCTATTGACATGCACAAATCAATTAGAAGCCGAGATGCTTTTTTCTGGTGTCAAAAATAATGTTTATATACCTCAGTATTGGCCGGCTGGCCTCAGGGCTGTTGCCCATTTTCATAATATATAGGAACTTGTCATATTCGTTTAGGGCCACAAAGTTTGCATCTAAGCCTGTCAAATCAGAATACAGATTGCTTTATCATTTTGGTATTTACTACAACCGATTACCACATGGTATTCATCTTCAACTGCTCCATTGTCGCATAAAACACATTTTCTCATTTCAATGGGTGTTTTTGGATTGGTGTACCTGCCGGTTTCAATGGCCAAAGTATGTGCACTTATTCTTAATTTACTCAGGTTTTGCCTAAGTTTAAGGGGCCGATTGTTTCGTAAGTATGATTCAATATCAAATTTATCTTTGAATTTACAATATGTGCGAAGCTTATGAGAATCTTCTCTTCAAGTACCCTTGATATGTTTGTACCACTGGGCCTTGTACACATTCTGTAAGTGACTTTTAAGTTTCGATAACATAGCGTGTATTAACCCCTCCTAGGTTGTTCCAAGTTTCCTGCATACCAGCAAGGTGCAAAATTTTAGAAATTGACTTGATCCAACAATCTTCCCCCTTATAGAATTGGTCATAGTTCTCCAATAAACATTTAAAGACCAGTGAGTTTTGATTGTAATTTTGAAGGTGGATCCAAAATTTTACGGCCTTACAGGCTATTTAGGTCATGATTGGGTAGCTTCCCAGTTCAGCGATCACCGCCGCATTAGTAGCTTTTCGATGTACACCAAGAGTATATTTACAAAATTTTACGTGTATACTTTCCACAGTTGGTTTATTACATAGTGCCATCAAATTGTTGTCATTCAATCCTTTTAATAGGGTGGGACCCCAAACTTCACTGCTGTAGGATAATATTGGCATAATAAGAGACCCAAAGAGTTTTAAAGATAGCTTAACATTGATATTAACCGGGAACTGACGAATCTTAAATAAGGCTTTATTGGCTTGGTCTTTAAGTTTGTTAATTGCCAGGGTGAATGTACCAGAAGCACTGAATTCAACACCCAAGTAACAGTAATGTTGTGCAGTTTCTATGGGTTGCTCCCCAAATTGGAACGACTTGATTTTTATTATACGACCGCCCTTATTAAACACCATAACTTTGGTTTTTAATATATTTATTGTCAATTTCCATTGTTTACAATAGTCATGTAATTTATTAAGGGAGGTTTGCAGACCATTTGCTGATTGCTACATTAAAACTAGGTCATCTGCATATAGCAGGCAATTAAGCTTAGAATCATATAATTCAGCAGGATCACAACTATTATCAAAAATATCTGGTAGATCTGCTAGAAAAAGATTGAACAAAATAGGACTTGAAACGCATCCCTGCTTAACCCCGATATTTGATATAAAGAGTTCCGTGTATCCGTGTTCAGTCTTTATACAATACTTCACCTCATTGTACATGGATGCTAAAATACCAAGAAAATTACCACCGACAGCATTAAGTAACAATTTATATAGCAAGGCTTGTCTCCACACAGTTTCAAATGCGCACTTGAAATCGACAAAGCATACATATAGATATTTTTTGGTGCCATGATTTAAATGTTTATCTATTAGGGTTTTCAGCGTAAGAATGTGGTCTGCAGTTCTACTTTTCTTTTGGAAGCCAATTTGTGCATTGTGAATGACGTTATTAGTTTCGAAATAATTATAGAGTCTAGTATGTAAAATTGTACAAAATAGCTTACTGAAGTGGCTAGATAAGGCAATGCCCCTGTAGTTTTCAGGTTTATCAGTGACGCCCTTCTTGTGTACTGGGGTCAGTATATTCTCGCGCCACAGCTCGGGAAATATGCCGCTACTAAGTACTTGATTGAATACTTCAAGGAGTAGAGGTGCCAGTTCGTCAAGGCCAATTTTAAACATTTCTTTTAAAATACCGTCAGTACCGGGGGATTTTCCTCGCTTTAAATATTTCACAGCTGATTTAATTTCATCGAGATTAATCCTGAAGTTTAGTTCATTAAAAATTTTGTCCCGGTTTTGACTTATAAAATCATCGATGGAGTTTATGTGGGGGGTATTGACATTGATAAATAATTTCTTGAAATATTCAATCCACTCTGAAGTATTGATTGGGTTGCTGGCTTTTGATTTAGAACAGTTGTTTAATTGACCATATAAATCCCAAAAAGCTGACGGGTTCTTCTCTTCTAGATTTTCTAATTGGTGGATGATTGTGGATTGAAACTTGCGCTTTTTCCAGTTAAGTAGCTTTTTGTATTGTTTTCTTTTGTTTCTGTAGTTGTGTAGCAGGTTTAGATCGAAAGGTTTTGTATGCAAAATTGCTGCCATTTTCTTTATATCTTTATACAGTTGGCGACAATCTGTATCGTACCACGTTCTTTTTTTAGTCCTCCTATTATTTGGCTTATGTCTTTTAGCACCAATACGTATATTTTTATATGGGCAACTTCACCAGTATGTGTTGACAAATGTGTAAAGAATGGCATCACAAATACAGTTTTGTGGGATCGGTAAATATTTATCATTATCTTCAGAAACGAAATTAGGCTCAGTGGCAGTGCGGGCGTTAAAATCGCCACACACAAGACAGTTACCAAGTTTAGAATATACAGATATGTCCCGTTCAAGTAAATCAAAAATATCTTCTCTTTTCTGCGAGAAGGATGAGCCGTGGGGGCTTATATATACAAAGGAAATGTAGATATCCTAATTCAAGTTAAAGAAATCTTTACTCATCCTGAGCCATAATATTTCGGAATTTTTCACCGGCATCATTGTAATTCCGGGTTTGATACTGTTTTTAATGCAAACTGCTAAGCCGCCATAGTATTTGCGCGCATTCTGAGTTTTTTGGCGCGAGTTGGATTTAATAACATAGTCAGTCAGAGACAGTGGTTCGTCTTTTCCGCAGTGCGTTTCTAGAAGTCCAACAATATCAAATTTATTTATTTCTGTTTGTATTTGCCCCTGATCAAGTTTGCAGTACCTCTGGCCTCCTATTCTTTGAAAAAGACCGTCTATATTCCAGCAAGCTATGCGTACATTATCAAGTAACACCATGTGGGCTAATTAATGTATAACAAAATTAGTTCCAGTAGCATGAACATACCAGTAAACCAGCAGAAGGGTACAATAATACAGACATACAATAACTTTGTACAAACTGATAAAACTTTTAAGTCAGGCAAAAATAAAGAGAAGAATGAATAATTAAATATAACCAATTGAATGCTTAGCCTCGCAGTTAGATGCGTTTGTTGATTATAGTAAATATATATATATATATATATATATATATATATATATATATATATATATATATATATATATATATATATATATATATATATATGCCCGCCCTCGTGTTGCAGACTAGTCCTGCCACCCTCCGCAGTTACCAAGGCTCCTGTCTTTTGCGCCCAGTGTTAATAAAGCATGTTAATCCGTCAGCAGATCGGTGGCTGGTTCTCAGGTTTAATCCGAATTGGCGCCGTAGTGAGATTTTGATGGGTATCTATTGATTAAATGTTCCTATAGACGCATTCAAATGAAGCGGAACAGGCTGTTTGTCCTTAGCCATCGGTTGGAATCCTTGCAATATGTTTATACTGACATTTTAACAATGCTTCAAGACGAGGCTGGAACACAAGGACCATGTAGCAAGCGTATTGACCAATACGGTATATATGATCCTTGTTGGTTATTGCCTTCTTTAAAGAAAATGAACAGAAGTGGGCCAAGAATGCTGCCATCTGGCGTGTTCTGAGGAACAGGAAGTGGATTTCTACTTTATCAAGCTAAAGTGGCTTTTGGTTTCTGTTCTTTATAGTAGTTCGTAAATCACATATGTTTGTGCCCATTGTAAGGTAACAGAGTGTATGTGGTGCGTCGGTATCAACCGTGTCAAATACCTTTCATAGATGATGGTACACAATACCAATTGGTTCGTGCGTGCCCATGTTAATGAGCAGCCAATCTGTTATATCAAAGAGAGCTGTTGCGGTCTAATGGTTAGGTATTTCCATCATTTGAAACACCTCTGTTGTACACGTAAATTGGGACACTGACCCGTGAAAAAAAGCATAAAGGTCCAGAAAATAAAACGCATGACACGATGACTCAATACCATCAACTGCAACCCAATCAATTTTGAAGCTGTGTCCATGGTAAAAAATGATATCATATTTTAGTTCCAAATTGTTGTTGCTAACAGGAAATGTATCTTAAGAACGTCCTTACTTCCTTATGCTCGTTCTTATGAGAACATACTTATTACCGAGAGATTAAGATATTTTTATTTGTAATTTACCACCTCAACATCTCTGTCATCTCTGTCATCACTGCCATCGTATCATCCAGGATGTAGCGTTTATTGACGTGTGCACTGAACCAGT
Organism: Hermodice carunculata; assembly: GCA_964020975.1. Classification (NCBI taxonomy): domain Eukaryota; kingdom Metazoa; phylum Annelida; class Polychaeta; order Eunicida; family Amphinomidae; genus Hermodice; species Hermodice carunculata. The sequence continues at coordinate 45,106,594 of OZ026625.1, forward strand.
AACCCTCGCCTGCAGAGGGTTATTGCTTCAGCTTTACTATTCCGGTTCCGTATGGGTCAATATATTCACCACACAAATTAGCGTATTTGGCTGGGGGAAGGTGGTGGTGGTGGTGGTGGTGGTAGTGGTGCTTGAATTGCAAGTTTATCAATGTGCAAAAAATGTTACTTCACCTATTTAAATTTATATCTTTCCAATGTCACTTTCGTCTAATGTTGTCTCCCTATGTTTAATATAAACTATGGCTTATCTAAACAGTACATCACAAATGAAACAATTCACTCAAGTATTGCCAAAGCGCGTGCACACTCTCCTCTAAACGCAAACATTTTCAGGTTGAATAACTCTTCAATCAAGCGTATTATGATACTTATTAAGTATTGTTTTTCCTGGCTTAATGACTGTAATTTTATTTGTCCTGACATTTGAGTATTTTTTTTCTTCATACAGATGTCAGTACCTGAGAACCATAAGGGCAAAACATATCGATGGTTATTTGCTTGTGTACCTGGATGAAACATGGGTTGACGTCAATGATATTGACTCTTACCTATGCTTGGTTTAAACATATTTTATTCAACTTAAGTACATTATTCTTGTTACAAACATATTTTTAATGACTGAGAAAGAGGGCTCAGCCCTATACTAATCGTCCTCGTAAGAAAAGACAAGTGGGGACAGGACAGCACGAGACGTATGTGGAGTTGGGAACATGCTGCAGATGGCAAAACCCAGACAGCGAGGCTGCACCGAAAATATGTTTTAACGCGTGTAACCTGTACAAATGACTGTTATGAAGCTAAAGGACAAGTCATACATATACCTCGGTCCTTCTGTTGACGGTTTATTCATACTGAGGTCTTTAACTTGACGGGATGTTCATGTAAACTCTTCACTGTCCATGCAGCAACATGAGTTAACTCCTGAGGGCTGGAGGGCAGGCTGCAGAGCTCAGCGCACTCGACCGCGGCAAGGAATTCGAGAACCCTGGGATCCCCCGTCACAGCATGGAAACGCAGCGCTGCCGCCATCATGCACAGGCTACTTAAACTAAATTAAATCATCCAACAATGGCACATACAAGAAATAACGGTAGTATGGTGGCTCAATGGTGCCAAACAAAGTTTTTTTTAATCTTAAAAAGTCGTAATTATGATATTTTATCTCATAATTAAAAGATTTTATATCGTCATTTTGAGATTTTTACTCGTAATTATGAGATAAAAAAATTTTTTGTTAGCACCATTGAGCCAGTTTATGGAGGCTGAATGGTGCCAACCCAAAAGTTTGTTTTTTTTAATCTTAAAAACTCGTAATTACGAGATTTTATCTCATAATTACGAGATACGTATCTCGTAATTACGACATTTTATCTCGTAATTGCGAGATAAAATCTCGTAATTCCGAGTTTTTATCCCGTTATAACAAGGTAAAAAATTAACTTTTTGGTTGGCACCATTGAGCCACCATACTGTAGGAGTTGATGAGGTCGTTTACTGCGTCAGCCACTGACGTAACTGACGCAGAATGGCCTCAACAGCCCTGTCAGTCATTTTGTCCACGTGAACCGAAATGTGGGCGTTCGATGCTTATATTAACATTTGTCTGAATAAATATCTGTTTAAAATCTGCCATACAACAGTTAAAAGCATATTAAATTCACTCATAAGAACTTCATTGTGATGGGAGTAAACAGGTTAGACAGAACAACAAAAACGAATGCTGACGTCGACCGGTAATCAATTACATTAACACAAAAAATATAGTTCTTGAGAGAACTTTTTTATTCAATGTTTGGGTGGGGAGCTCTAACGTGTAAATATAGTAATCTTTTTGTTTAAAATAATGTTTATGTTGTTGTCTACCATTATGCTCTTCCTTTGTCTATTATAGTATAGTGCCGCATCAATGGATATGTCAATGCGCAATGTGATTCGCCGTTGTAGTTCATGACCGTGCGTTTATTATAGAATGACGCCAAAGAAAGATCATATCTCTCTAATGTTAAACTTTGGACTGAATGTTAATAGAAAAAAGTGAATACTGTAGTGGTGGTTTTGGACCATACATCGTACCATGATATCCTAGAGGAAGGCAGAGAAACGGTAACAGCTTGAAACAGAAAAGAGAAGATGGAGCATTGACTTCAGAGAAATAAAATTCAGTTTGATAAGAAATTAACACACCACAACTGTGTGAGGTAATGAAACGGCATAAGCTAGTTACTAGATTCAGGTAAACAGCCTACCGAAGGAATTAGGACATGAAGCACGTAGATTGCCATCATTTCACTGCATCTAAATCAGCTTGAGTAATATGATGTGAAAGGGCAGGTTGATCACAAAGACAATAAATTCAAGAAAAAAAATGTGACGGTTAAAGTTGAGGACACACTGCAAGAAACGAATGACCGCTGGGTGGGCTGTTTTAACAAAGTTAAACCAGAAGTGAAGGAATGATAGTAGCAAAAAGATGGGTAGCTTGATGCAGAGCTTGTGCCTGTATTCATTCATCTAGAATGAGGTGACGAAGACACAGATGACTAGAATACAGACGACAGGGCTACAGACGAGAAGGAAACAGACATGGTGTGAAAAGTAGAGGTCTGTCGCCAGGTTACCCGTACGAATTGAATTGGTAAAACATCTGCATGTTGCACAGTGGGCCAAGGTAGACCACCGTCATATATGTTCCGTGTCATGTAGTTCTCCTAATTTTCATCTTTGTTTACAGATGATATACTGCACTACTTTGATGCCAAAACAGAATTTACAAAGCTGTATACTCCCATACTAAATAGGGCTGATCTGTAATACTGAATTTGCCAGAAAGTGGCGATGCTCATCTTGTTCACAGACGGCCCACTTCTTATGGGCCCCTCAATTATTCACACTATTAACAAGGAGAAACAACCACTATAAGTTAATCTCCTTTATTGCTGATTATATTCAGCCTTTAAATTTTATCTAATCACATTTGGTGTGTTATTCATAGGTAGCAAAATATACATGAATTTCAAGACAACATGGGAATTACAAAAATTTGAATCAGTGATATGAATACATTGTACTCTGACCTCAAATGGGTTGCCAGATGTCACAAACATGAAAGGTTGTGGCAAGAATTATGTCCTCTGAAATCGCCCTGCTACATTGGACGTCCACGAATATATGACGTATTCATTTTAAATCCAAGGTCAATCATTGCTCAATGGTCTAGGGAGGAAAAAATTATAAGAAACTGTAATGCAATACATAAGAATCGAAGATACATATATATATATATATATATATATATATATATATATATATATATATATATATATATATATATATATATATATATATATATTGCCATCTTTATTCCCTTACTTGCACAACATGGATACCAACGTGTTTGTGGCAACAATTCAGATTAACGCAAAAATTCAAAAACTTTCCCCTTGAGGCCAACCTTCATTACTAACTGCCATTGCTTGATACACATCGAAACTCCATTTGAGGAACCAGTCAGTTTGATTCATGACATGGACACACTGTGGTATGCATCACATGCAAATGGGGGTTAATGTTTAGGGCTGTTGCACTGTTCGCGGCCATGCCAAATCACAGACTGGTGTAACAATTAGGCCTAACTGTTACTATAATGGCCCTAATAGGTTATAATTAAATGTGTTCGTTTAAACTGTTTGTTTGTGTCAGGAGTGTAAGTACATATAATACTGAAAGCCGGTCACAAATATGACATCAAGTTTAAGGAATAATTTGTAGAACATGCTGTGTACACTTCAGCTAAAGATACACATTAAAAGACATTTCGTAGGGTGGTTTTCACCGCCATTTCTCCTTGCAAGCCTCCGCTGCCGGTGTCAAACTTTATCTGGACTTCAAACACCACCTTTTAACGCAATCTAACTGGTTTTGTGTGATCAATGAGATAGCACTGTAGTCAATAGATAAGGGCTTCTAGTTAGCTTCATCCAGTAACTTTTCTTTTCAAATTAAAAAATATGTAGTAATCATGTTAATTTTCAGAAAATACCATATGGAATTGACACATTCATCATAAAAATTGGCTGACAAAATGTGAACTTGTACATCTATTTTTTACCATGAAGCAAAGGGAACTGGACCGGCGGCAGCTGTTCTTGTAATTGTGAGAGAAAGTGACAAACAAGCTGGCCGAGAGTGTGTGCACAGGGATATGAGCCTAGCTTCAAAGAGTGTTGGACTTGAGTAGGGAAAAGAAAAATGGGAGTAAGAAACAATTTTCTTGGTAGTGGAGGTGTACACACCATGAATCTTTTTCTTCCTAACGAAAGCACATCAGCCATACACGACTTCTCGCTCATTAGTTTTGCTGTTTATCAATGGTATGATAGTGCTACAGGAAGTCAAATATTGTATGCAACATACACACCTCTTGTGAGTGTGAAAGGGATGTCTTACTATCGAGCAAACCTCACATATGTGTGTTTTGAAAATTATTAAATTTTATAATGTTTTAACATTTTGTTCAATGATAATCAAATGAGTCTGGACCACTATCTTTTGAATTAAAATTACCACTTCAGCTTTAATAGTTTTAAAATGATGAACATTAAAATCATCTAAGCAATTTGGCATTATTTCAAATTTTACAACATTAATTTTCATTTCATTAGACACGCCTATATGACAAACCAATCAATCCACTTTGCTAATGTGCGCCTTTCTAAGTCACTGTTTGTAGCTTCAAGTGTTTGCCCCAAGTTTTGCCACTGGTTACCCTGAAATTTGTTTATCACGTTTGGGTCATCAATGGTACCCATTCTGTCTTGCTGGGTTACAATGCGTGTAGGGTAAGAGCTATTTCCATTTAACGCTGCAACATTCGCCAATCAGCCTGCGTGATCTTGGAACCTTACCAGTCTTTTCACTGGTCCCGGTCATGGTGTCTGACAAGAAAAAAAGTGACGTGGAAAGATATCCAAATCTGGTATCTTTTGGATTAAAATATCATACAAAAGCAGCCGTGTATAATACGATGAAACACACACACCCAAACCCACATCCGCCCACCCGTGTGCATAGAGGGAGCTCCAACTATACACCATCATAAGCTATTCACAAAAGTTGGACCACGAGGCCCATTACAATTGCAAGGAATAAAGTGGGAACCATACTTGCATATGGCTTATCATCATATTCAAGTTAGCCATAAAAATTTCCAGGTCAAGGCCGAAATTGTGGGTCGGTGGCTGTTAGTCAAGGCACACTGCACTATATATGTATACACATGAACGTAAAATAATCGTACTGCCCCTTCCGTTGAAGTGAAGCATTATAGGAGCTTTGAAGTGATTGGTAATAACCAGCTACAATATGATTTTCTGTGGGCACTAAGCGGAGAGTCAAAATATTGTAATAGCCGGAGAGCAACCAGGTTGGGTTAATAACTTCAAGTTCAGTATATTTAGTGCAGCCATGCTATAGGAGACGTCTGAGTTAGTTCTAAATTCGCCGAAAGGTGGTGCAGCCCATCCTGTTCATTGTTGAATGGCCACATCTTCTGATCACTTTTCATGAGCCTCACTTTAAGATGGGGAACTAGTGCATATAAATTTAACCTCTTTATATGTTGTTAAATAAGCATTAAACTTTCATTTTGTCACATCTGTGTGTATTTGAATGATTATAATAATGTGTACTTCAGGTAGATTAGAAGATGGTGATTCCAAACATCATCCTCATATGCAGGGTGAAACTTACAGGTTTTCTGTAATGTAATGGGATTTGCTGACCCACCGGACCTCAAATGGCATGGGTTGCTAGGTGTAACAAACATGAATCATGGGAACAAAAGGCTGTGTGTCAAGAAACTAAACCAGCCCAAATCACCCCTATTAGAGGGTGGTTTCCGGTGGAAGCTTTTAGGAACCTTAAACGGTTGGTTCAAGGGACAGTTTTAGCTTTGTATCTATTGTCGAGACGGCATTTAGTTCTTATTCCACGTTTCAGTATCTTTTTAGTCTCTACGATCAAAGTTCTTTGTGCTGTCATGCACGCTGATACGGATCGCGATTGGCCCCTTTTACGGCCAATTGACGTCTTAATTGACACCAAATTGAATCTTGTCAGGAAGGGTTAAACTGCAGAGTGGACAAAAATTCGGAATAAAAAATAAAAGGTTGAAACGCACTGAACGACATTCGTTCGAGTAGAAAGGAAATGAGAACTCTTTTATCAAAACAATAAAACCACAACTTGAAGGTTTTGTATTGTGTCCAAAATGCCGTTTAAGTCTTGAGATCAGACCTAATGATGCAGTAAAGAATGTGTGATTCGAAAGTATGGATTTGATACGTCAAAGCACAAACTTATTGCTGATAGTGAAAAGATAGGTTGGAGAGCGGTAGAAGAAAGACTACGAACTCAATGAGTCCTGTTTTGATGAAACAAATCAGAAACAAATATGGACTGTTTAAGGAGTGTGAGAAGAAGAAAATGAAAGGCAGGCAAAACGCCAGAGAATCAATTCACGTCAAACAGAATTTGCAGTTCGCGCCAACATGGTCAATGGGGGTGTCGCTGCAAGGGGGTTGTCTCGGAACAAGTCCAAGCACAATTTCTTTTTGCGCTGACAACTCTGTCATTAAAAAACATAATGTGGAACGTTACAGCGAATTGCATTGGCAGAAGTGCCACAAGCACAGAAAGGAAAGTTGCGCACCATTTCCGTTCAAACAACGACGAACATGTACACGTGTTAACACAGCGGAATAGATCAGGCAAAAGTGCAGAATTTTTTGGGGAAAAAATAAAGCATCCAAATGTATACTACATGTAGACGTAAATTATGATGGTTTTATACTTCTGGGTTTTTTTCTGGACCAAGAATATCGAAAGTCGAAAATAATGTGTCGGCACTCAATCCAGCTGAGTTTTTTTTCAAAAGAAATACTAGGGTTACTTGAAAAAGGTTTTGTAAAGTTCGCAAAGAGAGAGCCACATGTGGTGAATCTGCTTTCGGTAGCACTGAACAAAAGTGGAAATTTGATTCTTCATTTTAGTTATGCCAAAGTGCTCTTAAGCAAACTTATTTATAATGGAATATATTGCTGCGTCTTGTAGTAGTAACTTTGACAATGGATTATTTGAATTCTCATTTGATATTAAACCAGCATACCACCATTTGGGGATATAGGAACAGTTCCACACATTCCTTGGATTCAAAAGGTGGTGGTGCGGGGGGGGGGTAAAACATTATCTTATTTTCACATTTCTTCCCTTGCCTTGTCTTCGGCAGTTTACATCATGTAAACTCCTGGTCAGGAAGTGCAGATCAAGGACGTTAGGCGTCTATTGTATATAGACGCTAGTATTGGAGGTTCTTAGGATAAACCTGAAGGAAAACAACAGACAAACACTGTTAAAAATGATTTGTGTTTGTCACAGTTAATAAAAAAAAACGAAAAATGTCACTGAGAAAGGACAAGGTCTGCGTCATGGGTGGGCCGTCAGTTGATTTTTTGAAAATAATGAGATATCATTATCGGCCTGCAGATTTCGCAATGCAACATCCAGCGTCCCGTAGCTCTTGTTATTTGAATTGGGAAGATCGATGCAGTTCTACCGGAAGTCCTGGCGACTGTAGCAGGATAATAGGCAAGGGCAAGAACAGAAGGTTCAACAACTGCCTAAAAGAGGGCACTGCAGTCAATGGAGGGCAAAGGGTTGTGTATTTCCATTACTTTATATTGTAATTTGCAACTTAATAGCTTGAAAACTACTGCACATAAGAACAGCAAATGTCAGACAGTAAGCCTAGATGCATAACTAAACACCTCATAAAAATCGTATAACCATAGCTACAAAGGTGACTGGTTTATTCAAAGTTGCTTTAACATACAAACTGATGGGAATACACAGCTCTGGCCCTCCACATGTTTGTGTATTTAGTTGTGTATTGGGGCGAATACACACCTTAGAGCTAATTCCGACCTTTCCTATTGATATCAATGCATCATGTACTCGGAAATAAAGTGAAGTTTCATACAAGATTTCTTTGTCATGCCTAGGACATGGCCTTAGCCTCCTGGCCAGAAAAGAGCTCCCTTTTTCAACTCCCCAGTGCACCAATTTGATAGCCTCTGAGCCCCACTGGGACCCAAAGCACCATGCAGTGAGAGATAACAGCCCATCATTAGGTATATGCTAATGAGGATCTACTTTCTCCCAGTGCCTACGCCTAGCAACGAGCTAAGCATAAAAAAAACAATCCATGAGTGAAAGTGTCCAAACGTCTTAAAATACTGGCAAATTTGTTAATCTAAACTACAGATTTTCTACTCAAATTTGGAAGTATATAGTACTTGTCAAAAATGGCAAAGCCAAAATGGTCTGCAGACTTCTAAGTTTTATATATTTTTTAAAATATCAACTTTACCCATACAGGAACAGACCCATGTACTTTTTCCTCACATGACGTCAATAATTCTGTAATTTAGCTTTGCTTCTTTCAAATTTAATGTTCACACTTTATATATTTAATGACCTTAAAGTCAGGATACACAAGTTCTGCATGTGAGTTTTGTTTATACGAACTTATTAAGTAAGGACTAACCGTTACACATTCATTCACTTCAACAAAGTTTGTTTCCTTTTAAACCGGTCAACCAAAACAGATCAATGCCGTTTGTCAAACAGAAACAATAGTAACTGTGTCAGCTCATACTCGAATGCACTCTTTCCAGAACAACTGCAACTGAGTCAACATATTGAACAATGCATAAAAGCAATGACGCCCAAAGACCCTCTGTTGCGTTTTCATGTCGCCTGCTCGTGGAGATTAACCAGCTTCGCACTTTCCCTTGTAACTGCTGGGAGTTCCCATTCATTAACCTTAATCTCCCGGAGCAGGTGATACTTTATTCCAACTTGTAATGTGTGGTATCTGTGTGTTTTGTGTTGTACTGAATTGTATTGGATTATGATGGACTGTGATGGGCGTATTACATTATATCTTGTTTTGTTGTGTTGTGTATTTAGACATATATTGCCATGTATAATGTGCGTGGTGTAGTCACATGAAGTCATTCATTCGCGTGGACATCTAAGAGGCCTAGCAGCAACAGTGACCACTTATAGTGGAATGCAATGGAATTAATGAAACTATAAAATGAAAATAATCAAACAACATTACGAACCATTTGAATATTAGATTGCTTATAATAAAAATAACAACAACAAACAACAACAACAACAACAACAATAATAATAATAATAATAATAATAATAATAATAATAATAATAATAATAATAATAATAATAATAATTTATTGAAATCTACTCCGTTACACAGGGGGCACCAGCGGACCGGGGTGATCCGCGGTGCGTTCAAGTACAGTGTATGGATCAGTATATGCATATAAAACACAAGTGAAAACTACAAACTAAAACAATAATGTTAAAACGTTAGTTACTAGCAGTTTGTGCATGCTAAACAGTTTCTAGTTGTTCACGTCGGTATTTCCAAGCTTCTTTTAAAATTACCCGGCAGGCAGCATCGATGTTTTCATCACTTAGAAGCATATGTGCTTTTGTGTTGGGGATACGTTCACAAAGCTCACCCAAGTAGGAGGGCATACTGATTTAATATATGTTTCCAGGCTCAGAAGACATTTTGTTTGTAGGTCTTGGAGACCTCTACAAGCAAATAGGAAATGTTCCAAATGTTCTTGCCCATTATTACATAACTTACATTTCCCGTCAAAAAATCCCCAACGGGCCAAGTCCGTCTGAAGCCCTAGACAACCTGTGCGAGCTTTAAATTTCAATCTTCTACCTTCAAAGTCATCACAGGAGAAAAGGTACTTTTCTGCTAAAATAGATTTTTTACAGAATTTATAAAAGGAAAGTGAACTTTTGTCATTTATTTCTTCGAAGAACTTGTTCTTAAAATTATCCAAACTTAATATGTGGAAAACCGAGGGAAGGTCAACTTTCTTATTTGTAATGCCGTAATCTAAGCCCACATTAACTAAAATACGTTTAATTTCCTTAAAATAATCCCAGCATGACGACATGTTATTTACAAAATTTGAATCCATGTCATCAAATATTTGCTTACACAACCTTGTACCCGGTACATCATGTCGTAGTCGGTTAAAATACTTAATCCTCAGTTTATCCAGGACGAGTCCACACGGTAGCCAACCAAGTTCGCCCAATGTAGCAGTAATAGAAGGAGTACATTTGATACGGAATATAGCTCGTGCAGCTGCATACTGCATAGACTGAATAGATGACGTACTTCGCCATACTGCACATCCATGAGAAACTGATGGCATCAGAACATTTTTCCATAGACTGTCGCCAAAAGTAACCCGGTTTACATTCTCGTGTGATGCTAGGATGCTACACATGTATCCTACTAATTTAGACATTTTAGGCTTCAGATACGTACCAATATGTTTAGCGTCTGAAAGTGATTGACAAAATAGAATACCAAGATATTTGTACATGTTGCACTCTTGAAGGAGCGTGTCGCCCAATAACCATATTCTTTTATTGTCTAACCTCTTACCAATAGCCATGACCTTAGATTTAGCTCCATTAAATTTCATTCCCGATTTAAGTGCAAACGAGTTAGCTACTTCGAGCATTCGTTTAAGTTGATCTTGGTTTTCAGCGAGGAGTACTGTGTCGTCAGCGTAAAGTAGTGCTGGCAAGATCCGGTTTTTACATTGAATTCCCAGCATTTTGATTAGGTCATTCATTACGACTGAGAACAACGTAGGGGATAAAATAAATCCCTGCTTAACACCATTCCCTACATTAAACCAATCAGACTCGACAGGGCCAAAGATTTTCTTTTCAACTCTTTCATATAATGCTCTTATAAGCCGCCATGCCTTGCCCTGGATCCCGATGTTCCAAGGTTCACAGAATAGACGGTCTCTATTTGCGGTATCAAAGGCCTTTCTGAGATCGAGAAAAGCAAGCCAAGACTTTTTACCCTCGTCTTTTCTTAGGCTGCACAACCCCTTAGGTACAAAAAATTGGTCTTCCAGACGTCGGCCCTTTCTATTTGCCCCTTGTAATTCACCAAGTGTCCCCTCATATTCTATATATTGCATAATTTGTCTTTCCATAACAGCTGTAAATACCTTGTAAACATTTGGTGTCACAGTGATGCCCCGATAGTTATCCAGAGATTCAGGTTTGGCAGCTTTAAAAATTGGCTTGATCATACCCTTTAACCAATCATCCGGGAACATCTCACATAGTTTACATAAATTAAAAAGTTTTTCCAGCGTACTTACAATAGCAGGCCCACCGAATTTTAAAAACTCGTTTGGAATATCATCAAAACCGCTTGATTTCCCATTTTTTAACTTGGAGATGCATAGAATTGTTAAAACCTGGTTAATACGGACCTCTGCAAGACTATTTATGCTTTCAGTGCAACTACATAGCTTGCTTACCTTATCGCGTAATAACACATCAGACCTTTGGTTTGGTGACTGGCCACCAAATTTTTGCCAGTAAGAGGTAAGAACTTTCCTTATTTCATGGGGGTTATCAATGAGTCTATTTTTATTATTGGGATCACTAATTCTGATCGGATACGAATTATTTTTGTTAAGGCGCCGATTGTGCTAGTATCCCCTAGTGTTCTTAGAACCTTTCTGTGCATTGAGAGTTATAACCCTTATTTTATCTTTGATTTTCTTGGAATATATTCTGTCTTGAATTTCACGTTTCTTCTTGAAATATTCCTCCCACATGTCTCTTATTGCATCAGGATTAAAAGTAGTCTGTTTAGACCAGAACTTACAGAACTTGCTGGCCATGCGCCGGCTGTGTATCAGCGAGTTTACTTCTTTGTCGAGATATTGACCAATTTTAACCCTTTTCTTTCCAATTACGGAAGTAGCCGTATCATGTATAATTATCTTCCATGTCAACCAAGCGTCGTTTACAGAGGTAAATTCTTCGCATTCAAAGTCAGCGAGGTGAGACGAGAGCTCCCGCTGAAAAACACCACAGTCTTTAACATTTGCAATGTTCCATCGTAAATACGCCGGCTTTTCAATTATTCAGTTACTCTGATTACACACATCTAAGTTGAAATATTCTGTAAACTTTTAGGATATTAGCTTAGGCTTAATATTAGGTTGTTAATTTATCTATCCGTCCGGATTTTCCTGAATGTTGCTGTTCGAGATGAAATGAAAAACTCATGCAAACCCGGACACAGGAAAGACCAGACAAACTAGATTATTTTGTATCAATTTTAAATTCCGTTTAATTCACAATCACACTTCCCAGATGCTGTCATGAAAAATACCAAGCTGGTTTCATGTAATACATATCACAAAGAGAAGTTTTATTGTGAAAAGGAAAAGTTGTCAAGAACTTCGTCTCTAAAATATTTTTCTTTTGTCTTGTTGAAGGCAAGCACGTTAAGGTTTCAAATAAGTTGATAAATGAAAATATAGAGACTTGGACAACCAACATAAAGCTTTCTCTTCACAGTTTGTTCCCTGTAATCACCAAAAGAAACCATAAATCTTAAGTGTCCGACTTTACCCATAATCACTTTATACTTTGAACATCATTTGCCACGTTTTGCGAGTGGACTCCCCCGCACAGCAAGCCAGCATTCATCAGATAGCTATGGTGTATGGTGGCACAAAAGTGCAAACTAAATTTTTTTCTCTCTCTCCAAAAAATTGCAAAGGCGAAAACAAGAAAATAAGAAAAACAGAACAGCGAAAACAAGAAAACACGAATGCGAAAATACTAAAATATAAATCACGAGGGCGAAAAAGCTAAAACACGACCGAAAATATGTCGTGTTTTCGCATTTTCGCCTTCGGGTTTTTGTTGTTTTTTTTTGTTTTTTTTTTTTTTTTTTGTTACTTTAGTGTTTTCGCATTCGTGTTTTCTTGTTTTGGCTGTTCTGTTTTCCTATTTGCTTGTTTTCGCCTTCGCATATTTATGAAGATAGAAAATTTTTGGGTTTGCACTTTTGTGTCACCGGGCTAACCGTTCGCTCGTACTGTTTATTTACCTGCCAGCGTGTACATTTTATTGTAGAGAAACTTCAATACCTGCGACTGGCTATTTGTACTTTTGTTTGAAAGGCGAATTCCCCTGTCAAACGAATAAAAATCAAACGCCCAGCCATTTGGGTCCCAATTTGAATTATGCACTCCGAAATTTACGCTAAAAGTAAGGTAACTGCCTGTCTGCGGCCTTAGTGTTTCTCTTCGACTCCCATTATAACATTTTACACTGCTGGAAAGTCCAGGATTTTCTTTTATCTCTTTGTGTAAGAAGCTGTCTAATTGGTTAAAATTAAAAGATTCCTAGGATATCCCTCCAATGATAATGTAAAAAACATCATTTTTTTAAGTCGATGGAAGTTTCAAGGGCGGTCATTGGTGAATTCAGTCACGTGACATGCACCATACAATCAAATGGGTATAATTCTCTGTGCTCCCAGCATGTCCCCAACTCAGAAATGAACAGGCCGCGTGCCCGTATAAAATTATTGGATCCAGGACCTATTTTTTTACGTTCTTATGCAGTGGCACAGTTTTCCCAACACTCTCACTTTTAGGGAAAATACCGCTCAAAAAGATGGTATTAAACAATTTCATAATGTAAGGTATTGAAATTACTTGACCGTTTACAATGAAATCATTCATAAGTAAATTTTCACCGGCGGATATTCAATATTTTAATAGTGTAAATGCAGTTCTTATTTCATCCTGGCTGAACTTATCATCTATTTCATGAAACATTTCCTGTATCCCATCCAATGTTGCTGACTCCGAAAACTCTAATATCTCTTCATCAGGCTGATCAAAAACACCCTCAACATTATTTACATGTTTAAAGAAATCTGCAAAAGCATCTACCTTAACATTACCTTTACACACACAGTTATTTTGCTTAGGTAATTTCCAAGATAATGGATGTATTTCACACCACGCATTACGAAGTTTTTTTTTTTTTTTTTTTTTTTTTTTTTTTTTTTTGCTGTCTATCATGCTCAAATGGGCATTTTCTAGGAAACTGTTTCAACAATTTTCGAAAATTTATCATATGTTTTCCAGCTTCCTCGGAGTTGTGACGCCTATGATCGTTTAAAGTAGCAAAATAGTTTTGTCGCAATTCCATGTTCTCATCATTTGCCCAGATAGGTTTTTGTGGAATTCTGTCCTTATACGAAGAACCAGACCTTGACATTTCAACAAACAAAGGATCTGCAGCGCTATGCAAAGTGTCTGTACATATTTTGACTGCCTCGTTGTGTTTTGGTCATTAAATAAATATCCAGCTCCATTGCAAACCATTTGTACAATATAATTGTTTATTTCACAGAAACAAATAAAGATAGCGTATCAAATGCTTTGATATGAGAAATTTGAGTGACAAGGTACCATTTAGAGCAATATATAAACAAACAGACAAACAAATGAATGAACAAACAAACAAACAATAAATGAATAAATAAATAAATTAATTGATTAATTAATTAATAAGAAAAATTAAAATGCAGGCAACATTTTAAAATATCATTTGTCAGCGTCAGGTTTCCTTCAGGTAAGAAACCACCATCAGCTGACTGACAAGTCAGCTGAGGTAAAAATAGAAAACAAAATGCAGCTCAACCTCTTCAACAAATTAAGGTCTATAGGTCCCTAGGAGTGACCTGATGCAATTTGGAAGCAATTGGCCAAGCGCTTTTGGAGAAGATTTTTTTTTTTTTTTTTTTTTTTTTTTTTTTTTTTTTTTTTTTAGGATTTGATAAAAAAAAGGGGGGGTAAAAAGGTTAAAAATCACTGGAGCATGTCCATTTGAACACACTTGGTAGATACTAACCCAAGGGACATTGCTACCATGATGGAGGTGAATCTGGCTGACGTATTTAGAGCAGACGAAAATGTGAATTAGCATTAAAATGCCCTTTGGCTTACATTGTAATCAATAGGAAGGACGCGTTTAGCGATAATTACCCGAATTGAAAACAAGAAAAAAAAGTAGTCAAAATCAGAGATCCCTATGTGTGCCACCAACCGAACAACATTGTTTGACCTTTGTACAAAGAACATGTCCGCTAAATTACAGCTTGATCTGACTGATGGCTCTGGAGAAGACGTTGAAAAAAGGGGGAAAACACACACACATACACACACAATGATAGAAAAAGGGAAAAATTGCAGCTCCACCTTTGAAAAAATTAAGTGTTAGGGGTCTCCAGAAGTTACCCTGTGCAATTTCTAAGCAATTGGCCAAATGGTTTTGGAGACAAAGATTTATTAAAATTTCACCAAAACAATAATAAAAAATCATAACAAATTCAAAACTCACTGGAGTGTGACCAGTTAAACAAACTTGACAGAAACCCGCCCAAAGTACATTCCCACCAAGTTTAAAGTGATTTTGCACAGAGGTTTTTGACAAGAGGTCCAAAATGCGAATTATGGACTCTATATGGACGGCGGACGGAGTCTCTGCACATAAGCTCAGCTGACTGACACGCCCGTTAAGCGGTCCATGGTCGCCATAGCAATGTACATGTAACTGTCAGCCTGAGAACCACAAGGCAAAGTTGGCATTTAATATGGCCTTTGGGTGTAATTTTATTTTTTATTTGTGTGTGTGTGTGTGTGTGTGTGTGTGTGTGTGTGTGTGTGTGTTTTGTTTTTGTTTTCGTTTTGTTTGTTTGTTTGTTTTTTTTTGGGGGGGGGGGGCGAGGGAGGCTATGCTTGCAAGGCCTATACAAGATTTCAAATAAAATATCTTTATTCTACGACAGTAAAAACATGTTGGCCAAGATCTCATCTCCCAATTGGCCCTCAAGGGCACCATATATACATTTACAAATGAAGATGATGCCTACTAACAATTAAGTTATGATGAGGTAATACACATAAAATATACATTGTAACCAGCTCTCAATATCATATACACGGTTGCATGTTCTGTATAACTTAAAACTTCTCAAAAAGCGTTTTACATATTTTCCTTTGAAGACCAATGGCGAATTTGTATTTCTAGTTTTTGGGTTACATTCGTTGTATAAAATAGCGCCTGTGAAACATAATGTTTTTGCCGGAATAGAAGTTTTGCAGGGGGAGTGGGGGTACATTTCCCCTCGCTTACATGCCCTGGTGGATCTGCATTTTACTTGGGATACCTGTTGAAACATCTGAATAAGTTGTAACCTCTCCATGTACTGCTTTGTGAAACATGCTTACTGGTCTGAAATTTATTCGCTCAAACAGAGGTAAGATACGAAACTGCTCAAAGAGTGCCTAGGATGTTCCTAGGATGTTCTGTTTGGGACAGCTGTCATAGCTCTGAATGTAAGCTTCTGCAGCTCGACCAGTCGACTTGTATCTGCTTGGCCCCAAACAAGCGAACAGCAATCCACATGTGGTTGTTTAATATGCCATACAGAAAGTCCTCCCAGCGAAACGTTGCAAATACTGATGTTTTTGTCGCAGTAAACCAATATTTTGACTGACCTTCTAGAACTCCTAGAACCTTTTCGCTTTGAACTGGAGCTAAACTGCTACCACTGAGGATAAATTTAAGACTGCGTTTTTGCAAGCGTTCAGCATTTTGGCGAGTGGTTACTAGCATTGATTTTATCCTACCATTATTTACAGCTTTTTGGTAGTTAGCACATCAATATTTCATGAACATCATACTTTCATTCCATTTTGTTTTTAATTTGTTTACACATTTGCCAGATGTATGACCTGTAGAATCATCGGCAAACATATCAATGAGACATTCTTCTGCATTGAGTGGTAGGTTCATGTGGATAATAAACAGCAATAGCACCAATATGCTACCTTGTGGCACACCATCTTTACTTGGAGTGTTTGCGACTGTTTACCCTTAAATATAACTTTTTGTTTTCTGTCTGTTAGGTAGGGCCGAAACCATTTCAATGTGATATCATCGATCTGGTAAAACGTTAACTTGTCAAGCAAAATTTCGTGATTAACCAGATCAAATACAGTGCGGAGATCAAGAAAGACCAATTTCTTTAACTTTCCTGCAGATATGTCCGTTGTCCAAATGTCGATCAGGCGTGTAAGAGCTGTTTCACATGAGCCGCCTTCATTGAATCCAGACTTTGCTATGTATAGGTAAGGTTTTGGCGATTAAATACAAATTATCGTAGGAGTGCCTTTCTGGAATCTTACTGGTGATACTGAGCACAGAAATTGGTCTGAAATTGTTCTTTCTGACGGTTCATTTACTTTGAAAACAGGAACCGTCTATGCAGTTTTCTACATCTTTGGGAACTTACCGACCTTGAAACGCAAGTTCTATAAATTTTTTGAGTGGACAGAATAAAGTTGGAGCTGCCATTCTAAGCAGTGTTTACGTAACTGTGCATAACCCGGCCACCTTTGTGAGATCGCAACTGCTCAGTTCTTTTTGCACATTCTCTTGAATTATTGTTGGAATCGAGAACACCTCAGAGGCTAGTATATTCTCTTGCAGATGTGTTTTTTCTTTTCTTTTCCTTTTTTTCAATTGTGTTGTCATAAGTGCCATCTGTTTGAATAAAATGGCAATATTAGCACAAAAGTCTTTAAAATATTTGCGATCTCCTCAGGATCTGAAACATGACGCTCAATTTCACAGAGAGACACTGCGGTTTTGTGATTTGGTCCCCGAGCAAAATCTTTCAGGTAGCCCATGGTTGTGACAAATTTCATTGGCTACTTTCAATACAGGTCTGGAAGAAAGGTTTCCTTGCATCTAAAATGGCATCTGTGACGTTCTTGACTATAATAATAATCTGGATGTCACAATAGTAAAAGCACACTAATTTTGAGGTTTTCCAGAATAAAGTAAAGGTAAACAAGACATGAAGATTTGCTTCAAAGCAAACCTGTCTGTGTGGAAACGGTATATCACAGAAAACACGAAATTTCAGAAACAAACCTTAGCAAAACAAGGTTCTTGGCATGCCAGTGAAAAAGCTGCAGCTGGAAAGGAAATGGCAGACATAAAGAAACAATCCTTGATGAAATATAATGCCAAGTATCGAAAAAATAATAAAGAAAAAAAAAAGAAATTAAAAAATAAAAAGATTTGGTCATTTAGTAAAAAACTCTAGCTGGTTCTAGTACATCTTTTATTGCAACTTTGATTAATTTATGGCATACTGTTGGCACTACAGCATGAACTGATGACAAAATGGCCACCATATGGTAGCATGATAATGTTATGCTTGACATGAGTGTAAACGACAAATCCTAGTGATGTTCATATACATGTAATTGAATGCTGATGGCATATCATGACCTCTTTTATGTCTTGTCTATCACAAATATGCACAAGTGTGCTATTGTTGCTACTAATTAGCATTATTTCCACTTCACTGACAGAGTCTTGCTCTGTTTAGAGATTCTAGCTCTAGTTCTTTTCTGAGAACTTAGCTCCGGACAACATTGATGATGGAGAAGCCTTGGATGTGAAGTCAGAACAGAATACTCAAGCATACTAGTTTCGAAGAAAGATATTCAATATTTCAATTTTTCCAAGTCCCCCTAAAAAGGTATAAATCCCAATTGTACAAATTTTGTTTGCGGTTTAAAGGACGCAGCTACCACACAAGCCTATGGATTGAAGTTGGTATGACACCTCTACCTATAAGAATTCTAATATATTAGACATTAAAAATTTCAAATACCTTTAAGAAGCATAAATTAAAATTCTACACCTTTTCTTCGTGGTTCATTGGATGTACTTATAGAATAGACTTATGGATTTAAGTTGGAATGGAACCTTTACCTATAAAAGCTTTGAAGATTTTTTTCAAGGGGATTTAATGTGCATAATTTTCAAAACTTTCGTCCCTCTTAACAAAGAGGTCAGACTTTAAGTATGTAAGTAACAGCTTGCCAAATTTGCAATTCTTATCCATAATAGCCTTGAAATAGAATGTCGAACAGATTTGCTGGTAAAGAAAGAGAGAAAGAGAGAGAGAGAGAGAGAGAGAGAGAGACAGAGACAGACAGACAGACAGAGAGACAGACAGAGAGACAGAGAAAGAAAGGGAGAATGTTTGTGTTCGCACACAGACATAAAAAGGCGGAGGAAAGCCCGTGCTCATCTGACCCAGTAGTTTGTCCTCAATAAGTAAAAATATCAACTTAAACTGAGCCAAGAAGGGCAGACTAAAGCAAACTCACTCTGTTCTCTCCTATACGTAGTTCTAGAGTTATCAGGCAAAAATAAGTACCACTCTAGGATCTCAATATATTGAACCTGTCTTTGCGCATAGGGCCTCTATCTGTACTAAGGGAGCATCTGCGCTTAAAAAAAACACACACCTAAAACCAAAAGCAAAAAAACAAAAACAAAAAACAAAAAAAAAAACAAAACAAAAAAAAAAAAACAAAAAAACAAAAAAAAAAAAAAGAAAAGAAACAAACAAAAACAAAAACAAAACAAAACAAAAAAAACCCGTTGGGTCTTGATAAATAGCACTAGAACCTATTCATGCACTAGAACCTCCATGTCATAAGGTATTGGACCACCTGTCATCAGGTACATCCTAAAATTAGCGGCCAGAGTGGAGTAAGCGTCACGTTCGGTAGCTTTACTGCAGATGCGTGTATGCCTGTTAACACCAAGAGTTAATGATCATTACTCTAATACGTTAACTGCGTTTGTTTTACATAAAGTGTTTTACATTTTCACACTTGCAATTAACGGCAGTTCTTACACATATGACAAGTAATTTTTTACAATAATTTGTGGTTAGCATACTTTTTTGTTTTTGTTTTTTTTTTTGTTTTTTGTTTTTTGTTTTTTTGTTTGTTTTTTTTTTTTTTTTTTTTGTTTAGTTTTGTTTTTTGTTTTTGTTTTTTTTTTGTTTTGTTTTTTTTTGCTTTTTTGTTTTGTTTTGTTTTTTCTTTGTTGTTTTCCACAACATATATGTATGATTACATCAGTGTACGTACGTTTGCTGTTCTGTCTATAGGTCCTAAGATTATATCTGTGTACTACTGTTTAACGCTTTGGCATGCTACTTTTTTGCTAGATCAGGTGGTAATCGACGGGTACATGGGTATTTACACTACCCAAGCATCGGGTATGTATTCCCATTGATTGCTACTGTCCACATTATCTACTATGTTAACACTTTTAGTGCTAAGTTTAGAATGCGTCAACAGATTTGCCAAGGCGCGCCGAGCAGGCTTTGTTGACCTGGAGCATTCGTATAGTCTTGGCAAGCGTAAGCTGCTGGCACTGCGTGAAAGGTGTGCTTAAAAAGAAGATTAACCCGTACTGTAATGTCATTTCAGGGCACATCGAGTTTTGTCAGAATTGGCAACCAGAGAGTTGATGTTCACGTGCTTTCATCCAACTTGTAACTCTTGATGTCATAGCCCATTTTTCCTCAACCCTTTCCTCTTGAATTAAGACTGAGTCAACAACTGATCGTGACTAGGGTTCGGCGCTTAGTGTCCATCCCACGTCAAGGAAAGCTGTTGACATTGGTAATTAAGCCGATGGCCTAAGGAATTTTATCTTTATAACTCATCTATAATTCTCTTTAAAATTCATTACTTAGCCGTCAAATTTGTTTGAAAACACACAGAAAGGCCACATTTGAACAGCAGCGCGTATTGGTACATGGGGCTCCGGTAAAAGTTTTTTTTGGGGGTGGAGGGTTGTTTTTGTTTTTGTTTTTTTTTTTTTGGGGGGGGGTGTTTTTGTTAAGTTTGTTTTGTTTTGTTTTTTCTGTTTTTTTTTTTTTTTTTTTTTTGGTTTTGTTTTTGTTTTTTTTTCTGTTTTATTATTATTATTATTATTAGGCCCTCTGTTCTTTAAACTAAATTTTGATGCCCCCGCAATAATTTACCAGTATTTCCAGATATCGCTCATGTTTACTTGTTTTTGAACGCGGCAGTAAATATTCTCGGCGTCCATGGAAATGATTGGTCCAGCCTTTCAAGTTTCCTGTTCCCCACATTCGAATTTTACCTAAAAACTGCCCATCACACGTCACACTTAGGAAAGACATGTATCAGCCGCTTTTAACTCTGAGTCGCACCTCCTTCCCCACCCCCACCCCCACCCGCACCCCCACCCCAGTCGGTCTCAAGTGACATCGATCCCAACACAAGTTATCAGAGTTTGTTCATTATAAAATTTTAATTCTTTTGTTCTAAGTCAGCTTTTACGTCAGGAGGTGTTGTTTGCTTTAAAACTGCAAAATCCGTTCAGCATGTGGAAATAGAACAAACCTTTGGCAGGCTGAGCGCTTGATTTCCGCACACGATAAATTCACTGCGGCGTAACCCACAGAGGTCACAAGTCAACATGATGGAGGCAAAAGCAGTCTACACCGCTGGTCACTTCATCCTGACGTTCATACTTATAATTACATCAACTTCATCAAATAGCCAAGACTTGGAAACGAAGCTGGATCCTTATATAAACAAAGTTCTTACTTGTCGCAACGTAGTGGGCATGAACATAGCAGTAGTTCAAGGCGGCAAGATACTGCTGACGCAAGGGTATGGAGTCAAAAACTTAAATACGAAGGAACCAATTACAAACACTACTATGTTTTCATTGGCCTCCGTCAGTAAAGCCTTCGCCACCGCGTTGCTCGCTAAGCTCCTGTATGAGACTAATGGGTGAGTTTTCTTTCTGAGCCACCTCTTACACTGCTAATTGTTCACAGAGAATTATGTGCTCCTTCGATGATTTTTCTTCCCAATTGAAATGTTAAATTTCACATTGCAATACATAACATTATATCGATTGGATCGTACCGAGGACTTACATGACGTAATGTTTCATGCTTTTTGCATTGTCATTTAAGTGATTTCCTATGCTCACAAACAGATGACCCCACATTTTTTCTTCATGTTCATATAGTTCAAATGATAATTCATTCTGAAATGCGTTCCAAACGCCTTTGTGATAGTTTCCAGTATTTGCAACTAATTATCACATCTCATGGCTCAGGGTTGTGTGTTCCAGGTAGACTAGACATACACGCGGCCCGCCATATGTGTACACCAGACAACCATTAAATCAATATCGAGGAAAAAAATAATAGCGTGAGAAAAATGATACGACATTATCGCAACGTTAGGTTAGAAATGGTTCAAATAATAAGAAATTAAACATTTTTCGATTATTCATATGTTTACCAATTCCACACAAAAATTTACATATTTGTTTCTAATGATGCTATGCCAGGAGGCCATATTTTGGGGAGTCATCATTACACATTAAAAATGACATAACGGAGGATTGACTTTAATATAAACGTTATCAAGATAAAGGCACACACACACACACAAATAAATAAATAAATAAATAAATATATACATATATATATATATATATATATATATATATATATATATATATATATATATATATATATATGTATATATATATATATATGTATATATAATACTCTGAATGCCATCTTTTTGGAACTAATTACATTTAATTCTCTCAGACCTGCGGAGAAAACCGTCACATGCTAAATTAGGCGTTGCTTCTGACATGTCCGGCAAGCTCGAAATCCGGCCAATTCGATCTCACATCAGCCCAAAATCCAGCCTCAAATTATAACTGGAAAAATACCACAAATAAAACATATAATATAGAATACACAAAATCCCATTTAACAGATATAACATTTCCACCTCAATCCAAGAGCGTTATTCAATTACTTATAAAAAAAAAAAACACATGACTTCAGCTTGGTAGGATATGACCAAGCCTAAATATTACCTGCCCAATGTTAAATGTATAAACCAACCGTGACAACCGTGTCCACAATTATATCTAAACATTACGCGCATATGAACTTCATGAAATAAGAAATTTAGTCTGCGCAAGATACAAAATTGCTGCAGTCATTATTTTATACTATTTTAAACATAGATTTAAGGCAATAATATCATTAAAAGCTTACAGCTAGGTCATTTATATGCAGGGGTTTTCGAAAACACATGCGCTTATGCAAAAATACATGAAATACCTATATATATACTCACATGACTTTGGCGAGACATGGACAACGAAAACCTCTTATGCGACAAATAACATGAAGAACAACCGTTAGAAATTTCCCCACGATAAAGCGAGTCCCCAGAGCAGGAACCTGCAATGCTTGAACAGTTGATTGCACTAGATATAGAGGTTCGAGTGAAAAACAGCACGTGTGTCCGACTTTAAGAATATTCTTACATCAACAGTCACTATCTAACTGAAGAATACGTTGCTTGATTATATAAGTACAAAATTAGTTTCGGCGGACAACCTAACACTGAAAGCAATTTTTTTTAGGAAGTCTGAGGTAAGAAAATCATAAAATAAACAATAAAAAACTCATTTCAGCCATTCTGTAAATGACACTCTCCGCCGCTGGAGAAAGAAATATGAAATACAAAGACGATATAAATAAACCACATATACATTAAAACATGTTTATAATAATTATAGATTTAAAGATAGACTTATACTTTTTATGCATGGGACTAGTGGTATCACTTCACTTCTGTAGTTACCACTTTTCGCCGATAGTAGTCTGCTTAACAGTCATGTACCCCCAATGCACTATCGTATTGTGAAAGGGACACAGCTTTTTGGCAGAAAATGATAAAGTCTTGGTCCGCTGCATTTGCAGTTTTACAGTTTTATTGAATGTTCGCAGGTTACATGGCCACAATACAGACACAGTTCGTACATGTAAATCCACAGTGCGGCAAGAAAGCTCCAGAGCGCCAGAACACAAGTTCCTCAAATATCCAAAATCGGCGTTGTCTCCATCCCAGACCTTTGACCAATTAAAACACTAGATCCTACATAAAATTAACGAACTTAAGGAAGCAAAGGCAGGGAGGGTGACAATTTTTATTTTCATTTAAATGTTGTTTTATGCGTATATTTAATGTAGATTGACAGAAAAACTAAACTGTGCTTGCACACGGCTCTCGAACTTTGCAACTTCGCTGTATAATTAAGATCGATGGCGCTGTCAACTTTATGTCCAACTTATGGGTGGCGACAAGATAAGGTTGCAGGGTAAGATGACAAAATGACCATGCTGCCGAGAAACCAGACTCACAGGTTAAACAGAGCACTTTCCGTGGAATTCATATTTGATAAACCTACACGTTTACATGTGCAGGACATCCGCTGCTGAAGACAAATCTGTTTTTCAAAAACCAGATATGTTTATTAATTTGGAGTCCGAGCACATATTAACACCCTTATTTTCAAAGTGTATTTTTTTATATTATACATCTATATATGATGATAGAATAAAGTGGAAAATACCACACGTATATGATCTCTTGGTGAAGGCTTAGATATCTTGCCAGCTTGTGACAATTTTACGTACATATTACTGTTTACAGTAACGATAAATACCTGGTCATTATGCAGTTAATCACATTAGAATGACGGTTGTATCTGGCTGTCAACCTAAAAATCGTTCAACGTATTTTAGCCATACAGTTCATGATTCTCATGAAAAATAAAACAATGGAGTAACTTAAGTGAAATAGTATATAGATTCATTGTGAATGGTAGTAAAATTTTGAGTGAAACTACAACATCATACATGATTGAACAAGGTTTCAAGTAAAAAGTAAATGCAATAACTGTTTCCTTACATTAAGTAAATATTACACGAACACGAATGCAAGTATCTCGCGCTACATTAAGATAACAAAACAAACCGAAATTCAGATTTGTCAAACTAATCTTTCACATACATGAAGCTTTGTATACAAGAGGTAAACTTTAGAAAATATACCTTTCTTGTTTGTTTGTCAAAATGCTAAGATAAAGCACATGAAGTAAACTGACGTATAGAGGACATCCTGATCAGTCAATCTTTGATGTACACGCGTTATGTTTCTGTTTATGTCATCAGACTTTTTTCTGTCTGATTTAATTACACATTGGCGGTCTGTTCACTTGGTGTGAAGTTTAACATAGTAGTGAAGTTCTCCTGTAGCAGGACTTAGGAAATTGCGCGGCGATTTTGACGCTACTAAAACTGTACAGGTAGCCACAGCAATGTTGATGTTTGGAGGCTTGGTGCAAATCTTTACCTTCTGGGAATCAGGAATCTTGCGTCGACCAAACTTTTGTACACTTATATGGTATGAATCCCCTCTTCTTTATTTGATGTGTTCAGATTTAATTGGTAATCTATGCTTCCTGTTGCCAGTGAACTTGGAGATGGATTTTGGTAAAGTTTGCTCTTGAGGCAGAGCTGTAAGTTCTAGGCTTTTGCCCGTGGAGCCACATGAAAGGTACACGTACATTTTTATCATCATGGATTTGTAATTACCGACATGGAGAAATAAAAGGGGATTGACATGGAAACGGCTGGACTACGAATTTTACTTGCAGTTTACCAGCTAATTTCCCCAATACATCTAACAAAGCCATGATCCACGATTACTTCCTTTTACGTCGAGTATACGTAACATACCAATATCAGTCAGCAAAACCCACATCCAAGTGATTAACAACCCATCATCGTGAAAATGATCTAATGAGAACTGTTTGTGAACTAACACAAAACACATAACAAGTCTCGCCTCACACTCGTTTCAACACATTTATGTCAACTACATAATTGTATCGCACCAAATATTGTGGCAAATTACTTGAGTAAATTACCACACATAAGACAAGTGTGGAACATGTTGCCAAATAATAAACTGAAATAAATTGGTGAAATAAAATAAGATTATAAAGATTTTTAAGATACGAATCATCTGCATGGTCTCAGTTCCAACCCATTAATAATTGCTGCTGAGTTTTGCTCTGCTTCAGTTATACATACTTGTAACGCCTTATTTAACACATTAACCGACGAGTGTGCGAACTCGAAGTGCACATGCAGCCCACCTGCAGCAAGATGGCTCCTACCGAACTTCTCGCAGGGTACAGAGGAGGTGTCGGACCGTTCAATGCTTCAACGCAAGAATCATGCGACTTTGTTTTGCTAAAAGCTGTCATAAGTGATGTTGTGCAGGAAAAAAAGTTCTTTTTAATCATACGTGCAGTGGGCTTGTGGAAAGGTGAACAGCCTTCATTCTTTACCATAATTAAACATATAATACAGTAACAAAAATAATAAAAGATATATGAATACAAATTAATGTCATATCCGACAATTTGTAGCTTGTATCCTACCCAGTAATACTCCTCCTGAGCGTGTACGCATATTGTACAATCACAATGATAGCATCTTTAAGTTACATACATGGGGACATATAGGTATAAGGCACTTTCTTTGTTACATCTCACTAAGCTCTGCTTCCGATTTCACACTCGATGACAGATCGCCCATAGCAAAGTTTAGATTATACCAACGATAAATCACTCTGTCAAATCAATTCAGCGTGTCGCTGGTCTGGACATTTTTATTACCGGCTGATCTACCGGCTGATTAGTGGTGGTCTGGTGCCATCGCGACTGCAGCCAGAATCATGCGGTAAAAAGAAACTAGAATGTACGTGCGGAAGGTTTGCACAGGCCAGAGAAATAAATAACACGCCAAAAGTTATGCATTGCAGTATGGGTTTGTTAATGCATACAGATTTATGACACAAGTCATAACATAAACACTTGAAATCTAATATTAACTACGTACAGTGCCTAATATATCAAACACGTGCCATGTCAACATCATGCACGCAGGCTTCAACATGCATTCACATGCAAATATCAGTCTCCTCGAGACATAACTCTCATTTAAGCATAGCATGGGGTCTTAACTGGATTGCTTTTCTGGCTTTTTGGTTTAAGTTTTTTAAAGCTCTTACCCCAATAGAATTCTGAGAGGGCTCCCCTCTAGCCTGAACCATATATTCTGTCTTTCCATTTTGTGTTCTTTGCAACAACATCCTTTTTGTTTTGTGATTTACCCGTTCATCAGAAGAACGAAGCTGTCTTTTTACGCTACATCTGTTTTTTATTGGTTACCGTATCGCTCAGGTGGTCTTCTTATTTGACCGCCTTGCCTTGGTGTGGCGTTAAGCAGCTGTTGCTACTCATTTGGATTGTCACCTATCCTTGTGTTCGCGTTATCTTCAAGTTCTCAACCCAATTTCTGAAAGTACTGCATGGAGTTTACATAAGCCATTTTGAGCCTGTTGATGTGAATACTCTGTATGAAATCTTTACTTGTGATTGGATCACGAAGCTTGACCATGTGAGGATTAGGTGTTTCAGTGACCATAAATGGACCCTCAAACCTGTATTTCTATATCTGGCATTGACCAGTGGGTTCTACTGACAGGTAAACATTGTCCCCTGGCCCAAGCGTCAAAGGGTTAACGTCAGCGTTTGTTCTCTCTAACATACGTGTCTGAGCTTTAAGCACATTTTCTCGCACCTCTGTCCTAATGTACTCGAGTTTCTTCACTTTGGCTTTTATATATATGCATATCAGATGGTAAACTTCCGAGATTAGGACCCCCTGACTGATTGGGGGGGGGGAGGGACCTAGGACTGTCGCCAAATACCACTTCGAAAGGACTGTATCCTGTCGGTGAATTGACAGACAAGTTAATAAAGACCACAAAAGATGGCAAAATGTCTACCCAGTTTTTATACCCTTGACCACATAATACCGTGTAATCACTCGCATGCTCCATGACAGCTATGCATGCAACTAGGTGCAAATTGCTGTGGCATTTTGAGTATCTCACACAGTTCGCGTGTAACCGCTGATGTGACCCCTGGTCCCAAGTAACTTATCAAAACCCTAAGACAGCCGTTTGTCGCGCAAAGTTGAAAAACGCAGATGACACACTCAGCGTATCCTTGTTTACTGGAGGAATAGCAGTCAATTACTTGCTGAACATGTCAACTACAGTCAATACGTATCGGTATGGGCGTGATGCTGTCGCTGGTAATGATCCATACATGTATATGTCAGCTTTATAGACTTCAAATGGTTTGTTCGGACTCGGAAAAGCCACAATTTCTGACTTATTCCGTATATTTAAAATCGTACGGCTTTGACAATCATGACAAGATTTGACAAAATCCGAAATCTGTTGTGACATAGCTGGAAAGAAAAAGTGTTCTTTCATTCTGTCAAATATCTCTTTTATACCACAGTGGCCAGCTAAAGGCGATTCATGGTATATTTCAATGAGTGTGTTTACCATCACCTGTGGTAATACTACTTGATAGTCATCCAGCATTTTCGTGCGTTTTGATCTACCTACTCTCGTGTGAAACAAGACACCATTCACAATGTGGTAATCTGCAGATTTAATAAGAATGGTTCTCGCCTTTTTTTCTGTGACGAGCGCAGTTTGCCAGTAGCTAGATATTCTATGATAGGTCCAAAACAGGGTCTGCTCTTTGTAATGCAGCTATGCGCTTTCAGGACTGTAGTCACTATCTTCAAACAACTTTTTGTTGAAAAGTTTTTTGCCTTGTAGAGTCTATGGTGTCAAGTTCTATAGCAGTGTCCTCCTATCTCGAGTCAGACTTACAGTTATCTTAGTCACTGTCATTCACTGTTTGTAGCTTATCGGATGTCATCTCAACAGTTGTACACTCACTGAATGTTTTAAGTCAACAATTGTGTGTTTTGTCAGTGACTATTTGCGATCCTTAGAAGCAATGAGCACGGCACAGCTGCTGTCACTTTCATAGTTACCATCGTATATATCATCCTGTGAGCTAACCACAATCTCTCTACATGAACATACTACTTGTTCATGTAAGACAACGTCATATTGCGTCTTTTCATTACTTTCTTCAGTGCTTGCACCTATCAAATCTTGTAGTCTTTGGCCCTCGGGTAGCTCAATATGGCCTACTTTCTCGTCCACGTATGGGAAATAAGCGTCATTTTCGTCAGGGCTTGTCACAGGTATTGCAAAAGTGTCATAAGGATAGCACCCACTTAGTGGGTCTACTGAAGCCATTTTAGAGGCTGACTTATATTAAATTTTGCAATTGAATTGTGGGGCAGGGTTGGCCATCTTCGATACGAGGTTCCTCTAATATAAGTTGTGTTTGAAATTTTGGCTTGAGTTCCTGATGATCACATTCAACAACAAGCCCATGACCCATGAAATAGGAATCACGGTCTAGGATTGACGTCAACACGCCCAATAGGTCTAGTTGGTCCGTATGAACACTGGCAACGTTTAAGTGATTTAGAACCAAATGTAACTGCACTACAACGCTCTTTCCTGGAAGCTCCTGGAGATCATTTCCGATTTGGAATACACCTGCCAAAGCATATACCCGGTACCTCTTTTCTTGAATCTACAGATGCTCAGAATGGAATATCGAGCCTTGGGCAAGCTTAAACTCCTGAATTGACTAGCAAGAATTCAAACCTGTCAAATGCTTCTTGCTGATTATTTGCCAACACAAATTTGGCGCCCTTTTTCTGTTACGGGCTTGCTTGGTTGTGGTAATCAGCGACTAGCTAATTTTCTTGCCATTTGTGAGTCCAGATTATTGTTCCATGATATAAATAAATCTTGAAGTTTATTAAAGTTTGAACTCGAAGTACAGATTATGAAGCTGTGCCTTGACCAATGTGTCTAATACCTACCATCATGATTAACGTTCATATGCAGTGGCTAAAAAGCCAAAGTCCCAAAATATTTATACCAGGGCAAAAATGACCAACCCTCTACCTTTGACTTTTGACCAATAATATGGCTTGACTCTTCCTTTTTGCGTTAGAATTCTTAAAACAAAAGGAAGGGCTTTACATGAGAAAATGACAATCTTAATTAAAAAGCAATGAAAATGGTGACCAAATAAAAGTGATTGACAGAAATAGCGATTTTACACGAAGTGTTCATTTTACGATTGTTCACACGGCACCCAAATTCAAAGTTCAAGGATATGTTTCCCTTGGAATGTATAAAGTGAACATTTCGGGACAATATTTACCTAAATCTAAATGTAACTTTTAATGATTCTTGCAATAAATTAAGAGCATAGACCGAAACTGTACATCCCCAAGCATCAGGTTAAAAGCCAAATTAAATGTGTTACAGACATGCAAGAATGCAAACACCATTATATCAAATGGTCAAAGGCACTTGAATACAAAATATGATAATAATATTAATATTCACATATTAATAACGCATATTGTCAATACACATACTCATAAGGCATATTTTCATACATAAAAAGGAACACATCACCACAGAATTTCAATAACTGGTTAAGGGGGCGAGCGATAGCACTGTAGTTTGGAATGAACTTTTTAAACCACGTTAAAAATACCCTAAGTTCTTTTGCAGTTTTAGGAACTTGATATTCCTTTATCACCTCTGTCGGGGGGGGGGGGGGGATCTCATGCTGCCCTTAGATATCTTGTGTCCTAGAAATATCGCAGACTTTCTCACTAGATAACACCTCTTTGGGGATACCTTTAACCCTGCCATTCTTAGCCTGCCAAACACCTTTCGAAGGTATCTACAATGACACTCTGTCGATGGTAACGTAATAAAATAATCGTTCATATAGATAACTGAGCAATCCAACTTTAACCCCTTGAGTACTTTATTCAGCAGAAGCATGCGAGTATTTGGACTAGTCTTCAAGCCTTGAGACAAACGCCGGAAGTTATGTGTTCCATAACAGGAATTAAAACCAATATATTTTTGGGGGATTCTGGGGAAATTTCCATTTAGAAGAATGCATGGCTGATATCGATAACTGATATCAGTTCTATCTTTTGGGTGTCAAATGACTCAGTTAACTCTTGCACATCCGGTATTGAATAGCGAAGTTCCTCTATTTGGATATCTAGATATCTAAAGTCAACACAGAACCGATAATAAGCCAAGTTATGTTTTTTAGACGGGGGGGATGTGATTGGTCATGAATCCGTGTTTAGCTAAAACAATTTGACTGGTGATTAGAATATCATCTTTGTCACTTGCTGGTGATATAATTCCTTGCTGTAACAGTTCTTCTAACTGATCACAAAGCACCTAGCGTTTGTATGGGTCTGATCGAATGGGTATTTGGTGTTTTGGGACCGCATGGGGTTGCACAAAATGAGTCGAACCCAGTTTTGGATTTTTCTTTCGTGACAAATATGTCTCTGCTGTCATATAATAAAGATACCAGCTCAGCATAACTGTCATTTTTCAAACATTTACATGTATCTGATGAATCAAGATTTGCAATAAATTGGTCAAACTGTCTGTCAGGGACATTGCTGGTGTAAATTAATTCACCATTCGCAACTAGCAGCAAACATTTATCGTGCAGGCTAGAGGTACTTTCATTCAATGGACCACAAGCATCCCAACCAGTGGGCGTGACCTCAAATGTGTTGTCCAAACTAATGAACTCACCAACTATGGTACCACGCTCTAGTATGACTGCGTCGTTAGAAGAATTTTATCATTTTGACATGCACTGTTCTTTTACCTGAAGCGGTACCTCTTGAGTGAGCAAGTAGCAAGTTTCTTTTGTCTAGTGTAGCAACTTGGAAGACAAATGCCTTCGGATACTCGACTTCTACACTTAGGACCTTTACACAGAAACACAAGTTCAGTATTTCCGGGGACCACTGTTGTACCTTTTGCTATCAATTAAACCTTGGCATTTCGAATTGTATTTCTTGAAAAGTCTAAAATGATACCACGAGACTTAAAGTAACCTGTACCTAAGATGAATGGGTGTAACGTGTGACGTATGACACATACATAAACACGTATCATTTGTTTACCTTGTGGCATCGTTACTTTCACCTTTGCTTCCCCACGTATATCAATCTTTCGATCCTTAGCTAACAATGCCTATTGACCTGAAGCAATTGGTTTAGCTTTGATTTACATTTAGCTGGTATATCAGTATACAGGTCTTCAGACAGTAAATTTATGTTACACCCAGTATCTAGCAAACAAGTTATTTTTATCGATTCAAAATTTACAGGCAGGAGCATTAACTTACCCAATTTCACACTGGTGCTTGTGCTTTCATAGCTTTTAGTGTCACTAGTTTCACTGTCATCACTACATAATAATAATAATAATAATAATAATAATAATAATAATAATAATAATAATGATGATGATGATGATGATGATGATGATGATAATAATAATAATAATAATAATAATAATAATAATAATAATAATAATAAATAAATAAATTAATAATATAAATAAAAATAAAATTAAATAATTTTTTAAAAAATATAATAAAATAAATTCACTGTCACTTACGTCCGAAGTGTCTCTTTGAGGTGCACACCTGTCTTTTAATGACGATCGCGAATGTTCATTGTTTACTCCAAGTACTGGTGGAGGACTACTCTGTCTGGCACAAGAACTAACGTTTCCCCAAGTGTCATTGTTTGTTGCACGCCTAGGAAGGCGCGCCATGTGCTCCCCGGGCTCCAGGCGTTTTCCTGGGGTTGTGATGGCATGTTGTCGGTGTTTATCTGACTGTTATTCAGCTTACACTTTGGAAGTCCGTGATCATTCTAATCGCCAAGTCTGCAGTTTAAGTCAGGGCAACCTGGACTGACATCCAGGTTTGCAAGTTGGTTCCCTTCACATACTTAACAAGTACGTTTTTCATTGTTATTGGTAGGCCTAGCTACCTCCATTAACGCTTCGGGGGCGGCTTTGAGACCGAGTGTTTATTTTGTCCACTTTAACACTTAGTTTTGTAAGAAGGTCTTTCATTTCTGTATAGTCTACTGACAATTTTTGAATGTCTTTTGTCAATTTGTCCTCACGACTCACTGCCACTACTGCGATATTTGTGGCTTGGGCTGCTGAGCCGGAAAATGGTTTGGTCTTGATAAGGGCCCTTTCCCTTGTCGATGGAGTATATGGCGTGGCTTATGTGGCTGAAGGAACTGTTGCTCTGCGCTGACCCCGTCTATAGCCCTAACTTTCTGCAGGACGGCTTGCAGTGAGGGCTTGGAAATGATCTTGTTGCGCTCCCACACGCACGAAAAAGGGCATATCTGAGGGAAATCCCTGAATGGACTGGTCATTATATTTCGCTCACTATTGTCTAAGCTCTTCCCTTTTTCTAGCACTTGTCTGGGGTATTCCTCATTTGAGGGGTAGGTAGATAGATAGATAGATAGATAGATAGATAGATAGATAGATAGATAGATAGATAGATAGATAGATAGATAGATAGATAGATAGATAGACAGATACATAGATATGTACATTTTATTTTATTTTTCGTCGAACATTACAAAAACATCAGTCTACAAGGAACTAGTATAATCGACGTAGAAAAGGAGGTAAAATACGTGTATAAATAGTAAAGCTTGAAACATAAGCATAAATTTACACAATATACTCAATACACATCAGTATAATTCCACTTGAATGTGGCCAATGTAGCACTCATCAGGGAATACTTATAATATGCAGGTCTTCACTCCACGACACCAAGAGGCTTTACGCCGATGAGTGCCAAAAATTCAGATCAGTTTCATGAATTTCGGAAGTGATTCAGCTGATTTCTAGGTGTTGTCGAATGAGTTTCATGACTTAGCTGCTCTGTTAGTGGATGAAATAGGCCGTATTTATTAGTATTGACGTTTGGTAGATTTTGGTAGGTTCCTCTTCAACCGTGGTTTGTTTCACGTGCTGTAAATGCATCACTGATATAACTGGGATTTGTGCGACTGACAGATTTATAAACTTGTTTAAATAAACAAGATCGATATTGGTTTCTCATAGATGGGACGCCAGCCATGGTCACAAGTTTGGCATATGTTGACTTATTGTCCCTAAGTACAATACACAAGGGCCGCTCTTGCAACCTGTCTATCTTGTCCATCTGACCCTTACAGTTATGCATCCAAACAAGTGGAGAGTAGTACAGGTGGGAAAGAATGAAGCACGGAAAACTGTGAGCCTAGCATAGTAGTTCAAATACGATGATTGTCGCTTTAGGGCATTGATTTGCCGACAAGCTTTTTTCCATACCTCAAGAATTTGTTTATCAAAGTGCCAACGACTGTCATGTGAACACCTTATAATTTAATTGAGTCTACGGCTTGTACAAAGTTTGACTCAATATCAATGGAATATACTGCTGCATCTGCCTTTTTGGCTGCTGATATTAAATGGAACTTGCCAGGTTTGCTTTCATAAATTTGATAGCATATCAATCGGGAGTTGCAGAGCTTTACTGTCCGAGTGTGTTTTAACGTATTTGTAGATTTTCACCTTGTACTATAAGAGTGTTGTTATCTGCAAAATTTGCAAGACCCGACTGCTCATTGAAATGAACAATATCATGGAGGAAGATTTAAACAGCGTCAGTCCAAGGATAAAAAACTCGAGAACGCCCTTCAACACCTTCCTCCATGTACTCTTGGCATTGCCTATTTTGAAACACACCTCGCAGGTAATGCAAAATACAGTGACTGATTGTTCTGACATGTTATGTGCTAAGAGCTTGGCTACTATGAGATCATGGTTAAGCAGTCGAAAGCTTTAGACAGATCCATCGCTTAAGCTCCAACAGACTTACCTTTGTCCAAAGCATTGTGCAAAAGCTCCGTAACCATCTATACGATTCATAGCTATGACCCTTTCCATAAACAGTTGTGGCAGATGATAAAATTTGGGTACTGAAATCTACAAGTATGATGTTATAACACTTTTCTCTAACTTTAGAGATTTTCACGTGAGA
Organism: Hermodice carunculata; assembly: GCA_964020975.1. Lineage (NCBI taxonomy): Eukaryota > Metazoa > Annelida > Polychaeta > Eunicida > Amphinomidae > Hermodice > Hermodice carunculata. The sequence continues at coordinate 45,141,315 of OZ026625.1, forward strand.
ATGTTGACTCGTCTGTATTTCCTCTTGTCCAAGGAATGCTCATTCTTTTTTAAAGCTACAACTTCAGCAAGCTTACAAGCATTTGGGAAATTGCATTAAAAATGGAACTGTAATGATCTCAATGACTGCTGGTATAAGACAAGGTGCAGCGATTTTTATGATTTTAGCAGGGATAAGGTCATGTCCGGTGGCTTCATTTGATGCAACTGACAGGTGTAGTTTTAAAACTTCATTTTCGCCGACTGCATCGATTTGAAAATTTGCACCATTATCATTTTCCTTTTTAAATTTTGATTGTAAAGACACTGGAATATGATTTGTATTTCTCTTGACTGTGTTTGACGAAGACATGGTCTGACAGAGAAGTAGACTTGCGGTACCGTCCCTCCGCGATCCCTAAGGCAACGTTTACAAAATGTTCGTTCAGTACTTCACACACCAAGGAAGGATCCACCACAATGCCCCCCTATTTGTAATAATTGAATGCAGAAAAGCTTCATGTGCCCTTGTTTGTAAAAAAAGGGGTTTGATGACTTTGAAAAGGACGGGCTTTGCTGTAAATTACATTTTTCAAGAATGTATTCTCTTTTGGCCCGTTTTAGAACATTTTCAGAGAGCTCTCTCGGCTTACGAAAATTCTGAAAGATTTTTCCTTGTCTGAAAATTTTTACAATGATGTTGGAGACAGGCTTTCTTTGCTGCCGCCTTACGAGTCTCGCTTTAAACATAGGGTGAGCCATGGGGGGGGGGGGGGGGAGCGAACATCAATGAGTGCCTCCTCTGGTTGTTTTAATCATGTTTCTTCCTAATAGTATTTATCAGGTCGAAAATATCACATGAATCCCTGATTGAGATGCTGCTCGAATTTTCTTCTGACCTGTCGATGTCTACATCACCCATGAGTAAGAATCTTCCATAACGAATAATGATTTTGTCAAAAAGTGTCTGTGAAAGCATCCGAAAACATACTATCAGGAACACCTGGCTGTTTGTATCGAACACGTACACGTGTCTTTATCGTCTTGATAGTTATTTCAACGAAAATAGTCTCATTGGTCTGGTTTTTGGTGGCCATTGGTTCCGGTGATCTGCCAGTCAAAGTGTCTATAAAAGATTTAATTTCAATATCGTGGCAAACAAATGATGGAATATCTTATCTGACGGATACTATAAGGTCACCATCGCTGTTTATAAGCCTATCTTTCATGTACATTCGATAACCATGAGCTGCAAGCCGCTGGTCTGAATACGATTGGTTTAATTTTGTTACAGCGAAACACAGAATACCCAATAAGTTATGTCATGGATGTGGTCAAATTTACATGCAAGGCTGTTGATATTCAGGTATGCAATTATGCAGTTCTTAAAGTTTTCTTTACGGATATTTAAAAGCTTGTCAAAGCCGTAACTTTCGTCACTTGTTCCACAGAGGTCTTCATTTGTTTTAAAGAAGAGAGAAATCCTGTTAGTCGTCAAAATTTGTTCGTGATAGGACTCATGTCATGAAACGGAAGTTCATCGGCAAATGGCAGGAAATTCAATCTTGGAATATAACTACAATCTGTAAAAGGTAGCTCTTGTAAACTTTTATTTCAAGAAGAGCACATCTGATGGAGGTTTTCCATTTGATTCAGTCTAGTATATTCCGATGCTGGAATTTCAGCACGTCTGATACGCGATTCACTATTGCACATGTCACAATGCACTGTGCTATAAGAGCTGGCAACTGAACGTTCGTAAACGTTGCATGGATTCCTGAAGTTTTCTTTCCATACTGGTATATTAAAACCAGAGGGCACAACTTACATCCCAGAACACTGGGAATTTTGGATACAATGACTTGTTGATGCAGATACAAGTAATAATGTAAGATGTCACAATCATGTTTTCCATTCCACCTGTCTCAGTGACAAATGTAAAGAAGTATAAGGAATTGGATTCTTGTTAATCTGTGTAAACTCTGATAATTGTAATTGACTTTTGACATTGTAAGCAGTTATGAATTGAACATGCTTGTTATCACATGTTAAATCAGAAGAAATTATGTCAACTATGATACAACTATCGGTATTGTCAGTATCAAGCAGCTGCTGACATAAACTTTACTGAGATTTAGATGGACCGTACTATAAAGATGTCAACTCGTTGCAATCATTAGATTGTAACAAAGAAACAAAATTCCTTTTCAACATGTCAACATCAGTAAACACAAGTACATTACACACTAAATTATCAACCTGGTTAAGCTCAGTATGACTAGAATACAAACCTACAACAGTAGCGCCAAAATCCACGGCAACACTCTGGATACAAATTTCTTTTTTTTTTCTGTCAGCATCAACAAAATGAACCAAGTCTCAGTTAACACTGTTGATCTCAGAACCAATAATACTCTCATCCTGAGTAACATTTGAATTACGAACAACCTCAGAATGACTGACACCTTTACTCACTTTGGAAGTCTTTAATCCAGTTACTTCAACCTTTGAATCTCCACTCTGAATGAAAATTTTGCCACTGATTACAGAATCGTCAACACTGCTTGAACGTGAAAATACAAGACTCAGCTGTTTCATTAGTTGACGCTGTAAATTTGAAAGGTCCAGTGAAAGGTATTACCAAATTTAAAAAATAAGGCTCACATCACATTCAGCCATTTCACCATCAATTCTACTTAGTCTTTATTTTTGAACATTTGCCGCGATTCAAGAAGTAAAGTTCCTTACTGCAGCGTTTAGTTGTCTTGTGGAAGTGTTTGCAAAGCTATTTGAGAAAAGAATAGTGATGACTGGCACACAGAGTCACGTTAGACATGCGTTGGGAAAGTGATGCATGAAAGTATGATAAAATTAATTTTGATGTAATTCTGATACTATGCACAATGTAGACGATTTTGTACTTCATTTTGCGGATCAGTACAAATAAGTATAGGCTGGCAACATAGTTCAATGTTGCAAAAAGTAACAAAATGATTCAGGTGAAGTAAATTTCAATGTTGCAAAAAGCAACAAAATGATTCAGGTGAAGTAAATTCAGGTAACTATTGTGGAACTGTCTAGCATGTAGAAATATAAACGTGAAAAATATACAGATTGACATTGATGTTATCACATAAGCGAATTTGACAACAATAAGCATCTGGCCTATTTTGCAGGATATTTCTCCTGCTGAGGACCTCTGTGCGGGGTGTGAGCTTTGAAAATTGTGTTGTCACCAACTTTGTGAAGGATCATATGTGCATTAAAGAGAATAACCACAAAACATGAGCCATAAGTATTGACAAAAGAGTTTATAAATCTTTCAGCTTTCCCTATATCTTGAAACAACACCATGGCACCCATAGGCAGATTCCATGACAATCAATTTATACGATGAGCTCACTGCCAAAATGAGGAAGACAAGTATGAAGCTTATCCTTGCTAGCGCGTGTGTTCAAGGTTTTAGGCTTGTAAGCTAGAATAACAGCTACTGACCTCTCATGGGACAAAAGTATCTACCTCCAACCAGGGTAAGCGAGCAATCAGAATCCCACCTTGCAAAGTATATTAGTACATGGTATGAATCTATTTACGAATCCCAGGGCATCCATTGGACCCCAGAATTATATCCATAGTGCACAAGTACCACCCATAGCTAGAGTTGCGAGGCAAATGAACACTCAGGATCTGCCAATAGGTTGAAGCAGCATTGCATCGAATGACAAAGTGTTACTGAGAGTTCCAGTTACTATGATGACAAGCATTGGAAATTAGAACAAGTTGTCATATGAATGCTATGTGTAGTTTCATCATATTTATGTACTGTGGGCTACATTTTTAAGTTGGCCCATTAACAAAGGAGCATCATATTCGCTTTATTCCGTAATACATCAGCTCGGGATGTTTGTATTGGAAATGCAAACATGGATGACTTGTCCGGGGACTAATGGCACCGAAACAAGTCTTGCGCTGGTTCCCCGCTGATGATCCGATTTTATAAAGGCTAATAATTCCTAAAACTTTATTCTCAATTTCAAATTCTATGAATATGATTTGTTCCTTTTATAAATTAGCTTGCTATTTTGATTTAGAACTATGCAGTTTTTCAGTGAATGGTACGGAATAGTTGCTCTTAGAATATAGGACTTTATAGTATTCAAACGGTACATGGGCTAACAGATTTAGGTTTGTTAAGTTTCTCTTTGTATTAAACATGTCTGCTTCAAGGGGTTCGCGTGAACTGGTTCACCTAGGTAGAATGATCTGCTCCTTTTGCTTTTTCACACGATGCGTATGGAGTGCTATGGGTTCATAGTGTAGAAAGCCATAGATCATTGTACGCCTTACTCCAACTCATTATAACCACAAAGAGTTATACAGTGGAAACTGTCTCAAATATTCCCTAAGGGATGCTGGTCTCTGTGTATGCGTTCAAAGTGACTCAAAACATTGTTCGGGAAATTGAAAAAAGGCCCTTGTGATAGGTTGATATTTACCAGAGGTCAGTACATGAATATATTTGATCACTATGTGGAACTGACCGAAGCTTGAATTATTAAGTTGGATAGAAGGAATGTCAACTCATGTACCGTAGTGCACCAACCTCACTACTTTATTTCATGTTTGCTGGTAATTTGCAACTGTTGTCAGATAACGGCCCTTCCAAATTTTCTTTGTTTGGATTAAATTATTATGACAGTAAAGGACAAGGTTATATGTCTTTTTATCTACAGACACTTATGAGGATGTTTAGTTCACTGATAAATATGAAATATATTGTATTGTTTGGCTTGTTAGCAAAGTATACAAATACTTATATGTTAAAGGAATCAATTTGTTTGAAGATATGTCATTGTATATCTGTACGTGCATTAAAGGCTGAAACATCGTCAGAAGTTTAAGACACAAAAGACAGTAAGGTATAAGACAATTTGATTCAGCTTATTTTGAAAAGGTCGATAACTTCTAAAGGAATCAGTTTCATTATTTTAGAAAACGTTTGACAGGGAATGCCTGAGATAGATTTGATTCCAGTGGCTATTTCAAATCTATCAGTTTTTTTTTCAACTTTTAACCTTAAAAATACATAGACATCACTGGCATTTTACACGATCATTCTCATATATCGCATCAATCTATCTAACATTTTGCTATTTTCATATATTTTTTTCCTTTCTTTTCTCCTGAAATGAACTGGTCCTCCTGAAATATACTGGTTCAGTTTTGCTATCAGGAGGACACTTGGTGCACAGCAATCTGCAGACCGTATAGTGTCCTTGAATCAAAGTATGTTCTCCATGGAGCCATGACATAAGCAGCCCATATGCGTGAGAAACAGTGTTTCCAACCTTTTAAAGTACCAGAACAGTAAAATCTAGATGAATGTAAAGTTTTATTGGGGGTTGCATCAAGAAAAAAAATTAAAGGCTTCATGTAGCACAGAAATGCTGCACGTATCTAAATTATTCAAAGCCACTTTACCTTGTCTTTTTTTTCAATTCATTACCTACATTTCATCTATCGGATGCACGCACACTGTTTAATCTAACACTAGGTAAAAAAAGAAAGATAAAGAACATTGCAGTTGTAACTCTTGTCAATTGGTAATCTCAGGTAGTTATCGGATACTATCTGGATGATGTACCAGTTAATTCAAATGGTTGAAGTGGCAACAGCTGCTTCAGTTGTGCACACGTCTATGTGCCTGTTAATCTACTCGATGGTGAGGACAAGCGGGAGTACATTGCAAAAACACAACAATTGATGCACAAAACCACTGCATCTGATCTACTTTACTGATTTGCGCTTCATAACTTGACAGTCACATGTTCTTTTTGAGTTCATCTAATGATACACATTGTACACCAGTGTAAATTTGTGAAAGATGCATAACAAACGATAAAATCCTGTTCCGCATTTTCTTCATGGCTTTCTATGGACAGAAAATAGCATTCTACATGATCTTTGTGTCCTATGTGCTCAATGTTCGGAGGATATAGGACTGATTAAAAAGTAAGTCAGTCCAATATCACACACAGCTTCAGAGGTCATAGAATGCATAACAGAATGAAAATCTCTGATTTTCTGGGGATGGAACCGTGTATTTGTGCTCACCATTGGATGGCACTGTTGGAATACAGTGCTTAACACTTGTGTTTCGATATTTTAGTCTAGTTTTTCACGCCAGGTATTGCGTGGTTGATTCAGCCCCCTGAGCAGGCTCAATACGCATAGTTCAGACTGGAAGAAAAGTTGCACTGGAGCTGATGTCAGATCATTACAGGTTAACAAGATAACCCAGAAGCACATGCTCGTCAGTGTTCAATGCCTATGGGCAAAAAGGCAGGCGTCCAATCTCAGCAAAGCTAAAAGCCAAGAAGGAAGACTACACAATTTTGCAGAAGTTGAAGGTGTGGAAGTTTATGAAACAACGTGGAGTTAAGGCCCAAAAGTACAACAAGAATTTGTGGCATTTGTGATTCACACAAAAAACAAGCAAGCTGAAATCATAATGGAAACATGACTCAATGGGGATGCAGATATTTCCTATAAATTTCTCGGGTGGGGGAAACAAGGCTCAGTTGTAGACCGTTTGTCTGTATTGTCGATGATGGCATGAACACATAACCTCAAAGAAATGCCCATACCTGAGATAAACCAAGTAATAGCCCCTTTCGACCATCAAATGCGAGTGGACGTTGAACTGTATACGGAGATGCAACGAGTGCAGATTTATCAATATGGAAGGATGCAAAAGTGTACCCCGAGACTTGACTAAGCATAGCACAGCTTGCTGAATCGATGATGCAATAACTGTACAGCTGGAAACACAGCCAATGTGCTCCATGTTCAATATTATCTTATAGGCTGTTAAACATTTCCCTGTTAAAAAGTTGTTACATAATGTCTTGAATATTGGTTATTCTTTCTTTTCTTTGGGGGGGGGGTGCATACCCAGTATTGCATATTTTACAAAGCTTACTTTTTAGCCTATAGATCTGATGCGATAAACACAAAATAAGCATATAAACACAGTATTATTTTGGGGTCCTGAGAAAAAAATGAAATTTTTATAAAGCGACACTTGTGCTTCCATTTCTGTAGCACCCATGTAATTCTGGGTCTCAAGCCATTAGAAACAACACACATGCATGCACTTTAATTGCCTTGTTATTAAACCCAGGTGGGACGTTGCTTGCTACTATTAAAATTAAGTACACAATGTGACATCCTGTACAATACCCATGAGCCAGCAATAACAGACAGCACAATGTCAGTAGGGTGATATGTGAACATATCGGTAAGGAAAAGGGAAAAATATTAACTGTAATTGTCCAGTCACTCTGCAAGGCATCATAACGTGGACCTGGGGAATTTTTTCATAAACTGCAAAAATTAAGACATAGGTTAAGGTTGCTGATTGCCGATTACAGGCCACCATTCAGTAGTCCGACGATTATTGTCGATAATACCTGTTGTACAACTCTGCACACACGAATCAAGTGAAAGAGAAGCCTATGAAACATAAATGTTCTCACCCCTAGTCTGATAGAAAATAAAATACCACCCAGTGTGCACATTGCAGTCCACGAAACAGGTTTCATGTCTTTCACAGATGAACGGTCAAGTGTTTTAATCCACATGTTCAGATTCCTACAATGCAACATGAATGATAGACATATCCCATGGATAACGGGTATGTAATGAATGATTTACACGATCAGCTGTATCTTTTATTTTTCCCTACTGTTGTGAGAGCATTGAGCGAAGCGTCATTGATTTACCTCAGTGATACCTGATGTTAAGCGGGGTCAGGTTAAAGTGTTTTGAGATAAGGAGCCCATTAAGTCTTTGCAATGATGGACTTTGAAGTGCGTATTTCCACATAAACTGACAATCCGCAACTATGCCATAAGATTTTTAAGCGATGAACTAACACGTATTTAGTGCACTTTCGTCCAATGGTATCCTCTAGAAATGCGTCTTATAGTAATTTGCCATGCCCCTCAGGCATTTTTAGTTTTTCATAAATGTAATACCAAGCACTTAGCCAGAAATTTGCAGGATTTACTCAATTATTACCAATTTGCTTCATGCTTCTAAAACATAAACTAAGGGTTTACAACTAAATACAACTTGATTTCTTGGAGACTTTCACAGTGGGAAGGAGATGTTATCATGGAGTTTGTTTTACATTTTTGGTACAGGATGGCCTTGTTACAGTACTTGTTCCCAGGTTGTTACAGAGGTCTGGCTGTAACTGTTTATTTTATAGTTACTGGGATTAAATATATATAGCCCCAGTTTGTTTTTACCTCAGTTATACACTGGCAAGTGGTTGGACATGTGTTCTATCCAGTGAGAAAGGGCACATACTAGTTCAGGGGTAGGTAACTTTATTCTTATCTAAACTTGCCCTACATTATTTAGAAATAACATTTGGTTTGATAGGTGTTCTATATTCATATTGCAGCTCTGCATTTATAATCAAAACTTCACTTATCTATCTAATTCAACATTTGCCCGTTCATATTTAGTCATTATTATGTGCGTTTGCTTTGTTGAATATTTAGTTCAGACAAGGAGCCGCCACTCAGAGAGACATGCACGGGTACAGGCTCCGAAACATGTTCTGAGTAGTTACACGCTTTAATTTATATGTACTTATACAGCCTATGTCAAAATTGTACAGAGGAACGCGTGCGATATGGACAATAGTATTTCCATATGTATATAAGTTACACCGTGGCAGGTTAGCTTATGGAGAGTAAAGAGCTCGGACTGCGGAATAGAGTATGGACTACTAGGAAGTGGTTCCGGCGAAAAGACACAAATTTTATATTCAAGTACAGATAAACTCAGTTTTGAAGTATCTCACAATTTAATCGATCAGTAGTTCCTCGGATGCTTTTATAGGCACCGTAATCTGTTAAATATGAGGGTCGGAAAGCATCTTTACCTCATAAGTTGATGTTATATCGGTGTAAATCTACTTGGTATTCCATCTGTTTGGAACCATACTTATGTTATCTCAGCTCTTAAGTGCACTTAATAATGGTTTGTCTGACAATAGACCTCTTGCAGCTGTGTGACATATTGTAAAGGTATCAGAAAAAGACATAAACATGTAAGATGTTTTCAGATTTTTTGGTTTCTCATTATTTTTATATATGCGAATCGGTCAGCATTTTTGAGAAAAACTCGAGATGTATACGTTTATTCGTAAAATCACAGGTTAAATGATAGTGTTGATGAAGAGGCCACGACAACTCCTTCACAGCACTGTATTTCTTTGCACCATTGAAATTTCCTGATAGTATTATGAAGTTTAAAGTACAGAACATGGGGTCAGGCACAATTATTTAAAGAGTTGTTCTCCAGTATCTGTCCGATCGTGAGCATATTTTCAAGCGTAAAAGGACAATTTCTGACATTGTAGACTGTTGCAATAGCACCAATCCAAGTTGCTTGTACGACTTTTACCAAAGTGTTTCATTGTTTGCTTACTTTGTGCAAGTGTTGGCAAACAGAACGAGGTGCAAAAGTTTGACACGGCAGCCATATTATTCCGTTTTAAATAAATGAAGTATTCTATATATTCAGAGTCGCCACCTCATTTACCACTTTTAAATAACTTCTTCGCACTGAAAAATCCTTGTTAATAATTCCAGACTACATTTCTGATATGACGGACATATCTGATATGACGGACAAAGTTACAGGGTTACAATTATATTCCCTACCATATGTTACTATATTTACCATTCAAGTAAGCTTGTGCCGTCATCCCATAGCAGAACCCTTTCACTGCGTCAAGATTCTATGACCCTTTTTTGCAGGAGACTATATGACAACCTAAGATGGGCCCTATATTTCCCCCTCCCCCGGGAGTCTATGGTTCCCGCTTTTGTTACTTGCAAAAGAGACTGAACAAGATAATGTAATTGTTTTTGGCAATTTCTTTGCTGATGACATCTGAATTAATTGCCAATGCCAACTTACAGGTCTTATTTAATGGGGACACAGTTAAGGTAAATACCGACATGTCAAATACATTTTTTATACAACTAAGCAAATGTGCATCTAATATCCGATAGATTTCGGACGTGCAGATTGTGTTTGATTTGAAATAATAGGCCAATACTTGCTCTGGAATATATTTTTGTTTGTTCGAGACCTGGAAATTGGCCACGCAAAAAACATAGATTGAAGTAAAGATATGCAGATGTCTAAACTCTTTATGTATGTTTAAACGTTTAGCCGCGTGAAAACATAAATTAAACAAAAATTCAAGTGGATGTTTCAATGTATTTTGTTTGCTTTTAGAAATTGTGTCTATACCTTGCTTGATCAGTAAGAAAGTCGAGATGAACGCATATAACCTGTTGCGGGATAACATGTTTTAAGGCAATAGATGTACATTGGTCTTCTCAAACACCACAGCCGGGGGCTATTACGTCAGAGGGTTGGGAAAAATAGCGACTGCACTCAGCTTTTGCTTAATGATAAATGGATAGATAAATGTGTATGCATTTAATTTTCCACAGCAAATACAACTGGGACACTCCAGTACGTAAGATCCTTGGTAAAAACTTCTACTTCTATGATGCGCATCGCACCTTGAATGCCACGCTTCGTGACCTTGCTTCACACAAGATGGGTATTCTTCGTCACAATATGATCCGGCTGCAAAGTAACCTTGATCGGCCTGTCCTGGCAAGGTGAGACCCGCCATTATTTGTGCGTCATTGCATTAGCAAACAAATTGATGATTGAATGAGTGAGTGTCTGAATGAAAGAATGAAAATGTATTTGTTCAACGAGTACAGTCACAATCGAATGTATGCATACCTTCAGTTTTCTCAGGATGTAAACGGACAAACAGCCAACCTGGACCTCAGATGTGGACACGCGAAGATAACCAGGTCATTTAGAATTCTACACTAGTTCAAGCTAATATATCCAATGAAATAAAGAAAAAAAGACACACCACCGCATTATCGTATCAATTAGTAACCATGAGATTCTGGTTTGTAGATTCAAGCGCACTAGCTTTACCAGAAAACAAATAAATCCTTAGTTATTAAAATACTCACACGAATCTATTATTTTTTCAGGTCAGTGATCAAGATATTGTTGATGTACTTATTTCCCGTATTTCATTCCATAAGTCCATCAAATGCTCATATCGCCACAAGAAACTGGATACCGTGTATTTTTGTATCTATCAAATTTGTTACATAGTGAGACGCTTTGAGCCAAATTTAAGCTTCGTCTGGAAATTAATTTTTATATCATAACCTCACTTAAAACCAAAGTACAGTTTAGTGATTATGACATAGTTCGAACATTAAAGGATGACCCAAAATTACCAAAATATAAATCATAATATTTTATTAAACACCCCAGGACCGGGGAAAATACAATTAATATCAAATATATACAAAATCACGGAAAAAATGCGTATAATGCAAATCAAGCAAAACCAATGGGAGACAATGATTACACACACTCAAATAAGAGGCCAGTCTGCAACTAAAACACATAAAAAGCACAAAAACGGCCGGCCGATTTTCTAAGACCAAAATTAAAACGCCAGTAGTTAGCATGGCGAAGACAAATATCGATTAAATTATAAACTAGTCACTGCAGCACTAAATATAGTTATAGCGCCTGTATAGGCACATAAATTTATAAGGTGATCATGAATACGAATAACACTAGGCGTTTCTTTTTCAAGTTGCTCCAAGAGGCCATCAGTATATATATATATATATATATATATATATATGTAGTAAAAAGCGATGGGAACAAAATACTACCTTGTTTCATACCCTTACTGAAGGCTACATGCACTGTTCCAACAAACAAAAGCATTGGTCGATTTCTACCACCTGTACTGTAGAAATGATGTGCAGGACGAGCATCCCATAGTTTACAGAAACAACCATCGTGCCATGTGCTGTCAAAACTACGTTCAGCATCTAAAGCACAGAGATTAACAGAACCTCGGACATTAAATTTTTATACACTGTCATAATAAAACATGTGGCAAATGGAGTACCGTGACCTTTACGAAATCCGTCTTGACCTTTGCCCGGATTATCCTGAGGCAAAATCATATTATCAATAATTTTACCATAGATTGAGCTTAGTGTAATGGGACTAAAATTGTAAGCTATACTTGGGTCAAGAGGCGGTTTCTAGAGGATGTGCAGAATTACACCAGTTTGGAATACCTCCAGAACTATAACTCTTGATAAGATAACAGAATATACATCATCAAGACCTTGACAACAGGTAGGCGAGAGGCTGTACCATAGACATTCCGCGGTGATACAGTCACATTCTGGTGAGCTTCCGCGATTCAAAGATTTAATTTATGGGATAACTCATTAGGGTCAATAACTTGCTATATTAACTCTTCTGTCTGAGATTACACAACCCTTTCTATGGAGATTTGCTCACTAGTAAGAGTCCTATCTGCTGGCATGTCACGGCAATATTTAGCAAATTCATTTTGGAGTTACAGTTAACTATAACTTTTTTAGAAAATTCCCAATGGCGGTTATTCTCTTATTCTTAAGGTGAGAATTCAATCTAATGATGTCGCTGCTTGCAATGGCCGACATATTTATGATAGGTGCCTAAATGCCTTTTCAACCCTTTATAGATTTCACATGCAATAGCAAATTCAGGATTGCCAGAATCATCTCAGATAGACCAACCAAAAACGTTTCTTATCCCACAAAACACTTAACTCAAGATACCAACACAATGGCTTACATATTAACACTGCGAAACATCTGACCGATAGGCTGGGGCATTTAAGTACAAATGATGTTTTATTAGAAAACAAGTCCAGGGCTTTAGATATATATTCCCATCACTGGAAAGCTTGCAGCTCGAGAAGCTGTAAACACCTATCTCTAACACGTCCCAAATTATCTTCAAACGCCGGTATTTGTTCCATTACCGATATAAATAGTTAAAGCTCCATT